>VKOC01000001.1:15126710-15157007 GCA_009364415.1 Spea multiplicata | reverse complement strand
GGATAGGAATTATTTTAAGGATTTTTGGAGTGCTCATGTATCAATAGGTGGAACCCAGATGCAGGAAGAACCACAATTGCTAAGGTTTTACGCACCTGAAGAGATCTGAAGATTGAACAGAACTCTTAAAGGTAGTCTCAAAGCATAAGTGATATGAGAGTATGCAGGCCAGTAGAGTTAGGAGGTCAGGTAGCCGGAGATCCATAGCCAGGTCAATATGCAGTATACCAGAAGCTGTAAAAACCAGTAGACACGCCAATAATCAGGATACCGAATATCAGAATAATCAATAGCAAGCCAAAAAAATCAAGAACCAGGACACACAAAATAGCCGAGAGTAAATTGCCTCTACTATAGGCACAGTATAACTGAGCATTGCCATACTGGAGAGTGCAGGTTATATAGGGAAGCCCCAGCGCATCATACCCCTTAGCCCTGCCTCCATCACCATAGAGAAGCAGCAGAATCCAGGGCACAGGGAGCGCGCAATACACAAGAGACCACTAGGTCAGAAGAGGAGGATGCACCTCCTGAGCGTGCAGAAGATGGATTCCTCCTGGTGTTGTGCGGCATTTCAGCAGAGATTCGGGGGGTAAATACCTGACAGCCACAATTATTTCACTGAGCTCACTATATTGTTTATTTTTTCTATTCTTTTTTATTGATATTTACTTTTTCTTGCTTTTACTAATTCCCTTTGTGGGAAGAGGGAAGAACTTTCCCTCTCTCACATTCTCTCATACTGGTCACTGGAAGATCAACATGGCACCTCATGGCAAAGAACTCTCTGAGGATCTGAAAAAAAAATGTTGCTCTACATAAAGCTGGCCTAGGCTATAAGAATATTGCCAAGACCCTGAAACTGAGTTGCAGCACGGTGGGCAAGACCATACAGTGGTTTTACAGGACAGGTTCCACTCAGAACAGGCCTCACCATGGTCAACCAAAGAAGTTGAGTGCACATGCTCAGTGTCATATCCATAGGTTGTCTTTGGGAAAAATACGTATTAGTGCTGCCAGCATTGATGCAGAGTTTGAAGGGGTCGGGGGTCAGCCTGTCAGTGCTCAGACCATATGTCGCACACTGCATCAAATTGGTCTGCATGGCTGTCGTCCCAGGAGAAAGCCCGCAGACAATTTGCTGAAGACAAACAGACTAACGACATGGATTGCTGGAACCATGTCCTGTGGTCCGATGAGACCAAGATAAACTTATTTGGTTCAGATGGTGTCAAGCGTGTGTGGCGGCAACCAGGTGAGGAGTACAAAGGCAAGTGTGTCTTGCCTACAGTCAAGCATGGTGGTGGGAGTGTCATGATCTGGGCGTGCATGAGTGCTGCCGGCACTGGGGACCTACAGTTCATTGAGGGAACCATGAATGCCAACACGTGCTGTGACATACTGAAGCAGAGCATGATTCCCTCCCTTCGGAGACTGGGACGCAGGGCAGTATTCCAACAAGAAAATGACCCCAAACACACCTCCAAGACAACCACTGCCTTGCTAAAGAAGCTGAGGGTAAAGGTGATGGACTGACCAAGCATGTCTCCAGACCTAATTCCTATTGAGCATCTGTTGGGCATCCTCAAACAGAAGGTGGGGGAGTGCAACTCTGTGACGTAATCATGAAGGAGGACTCCAGTGGCAACCTGTGAACCTATTGTTCCACCTATAACCATATTGCAGTGAAATGTATACATTTCTGAAATTGATGAGAAGAATTTGATTAAATTTCAGATTGTTATTATTAACGTTATCGTCAATTTTGAATTCTCCATAATTGTAATAGTACTACAAAATCTAGAGCTCTATAAACAAAATGTAATATAATTGTGGCTGAGTTTAATATGTCATCTTACCAACCTTGCTGTGACTGATGAGAGGCTAACTGCAGTGATCATCTCCTATATGAAAGCCTGAGCTGGCTCTGCAAAACACTTGTAGATCATTAAGTTATGCATAGCAAATTTAGATATCTCACTTAACACTCTTCCTCCCTGATCAGGGGCAGTTCTGAGATATGCAAGTAAGCTATTCATGCTGGAGAAACCATTGTCTTTGCCTTCATATTCATCTGGTTTCTAGAATTCAAGCAAACCTCACCAAACTCTGAAGTAACAACTGTTAACTATTAACACATAGAAAAGAATAAAGCAAGGTATAAGAACAGTTAACATCAGATAGCATTAGCATTATTCTTCACCAATCCACCAAACCTAAAACAAAATGTTCCATAAAAGTCACCAGCTGTTACCACTCCATCTCTGTGACTTCTGTGCATTAATAATGGACTAATGCAGAAGGTGCAATTATCCTGGTAAGTATAACAGCTTGGAATAGCTTTGTTATGAAAAATATGATGACTAGTGGAATTTGCTTGCTTTATGACTCTATTTATTGAGCAGAATAACAAGAAAATTGGATACACATTCATACGGAGTCAAAGTTATACATTGCTATACATTGTTAAAACAAGGTAAATATGAATAAAGAGTTTTTCCTGGGTTGCTATGGAGAAAGTGGAGAGAGTTGAGTGGAGATAAGTGTGGTCTTCATTAGGTGGGTTATTTTGTCCAGAAAAGAGCAAATGTATGGGCATGATCACCAGATGATGAGGCAGGGTCACTGTACCATATATCGACAACTTATAGTAGGTTTCTTGTACCTGACTGCCTTTTACCCCAATCCTGTTTATTTAAAGTACTGTTTAAATCTCAATCCCAGACACTTCAGAAGTGTGATACAGATAGCAATTGTGAGAATAAATGTGATAGCAGATGTGGGGTCTCTTTCACTGCACTACATAGGTTTTCAAAGGGAGTCTCAGTTTGTGGCAGTTGGAATTCTCTCCTCAGATCATCTATAATGTGTTTAAGCTTGTGGTGACAGATGGGGTTCTCCGTCAAGTCAGCTAGCGGTTTAAATTGTGAAACTTGTAGGACGTGGCAGAGACATAGAGACTTGGTGAGGTAAGGTGAGGACATGGCCCCTTTAGAGGTATCCGGAATAAAACCTGAGTAATGTAATAGAGTTAATAAGCGGCTGGGGTATGATGCCATGGAAAGTTGTCTCTTCCAAATACAAAATGTGGGGGTAATTGTTGCCATGGGCTCCTGGAGGGGCCTGAGCTCCCGCCTCCTTCCTACAGACTATGGGCCCTGGCCTTGAAAAGGTTTCTGTTTTTGGGGAGGTCTGATGCTTGGGGTGGGCTGCTATGATCCTTCATTGTCCTTTTTATGACAATAGTAACACTGTGTAGCGAAGCTTCCACTAGCCACAGTGCCAATCCAGATCTGGAGCAGTGGCATCCTCCCCTCTCTCTACAACGCTGGTTCTGTATGGCGTTGAAGGGGTTAATTGCTGGTGCCCCGGCAGGAGAAAGCAACGTTTGGCAGGAGTACCCAGTCGAGGTACAGGGGGTCCCGTCACAATGGGCATACGACAAACTTGAGTTTTTGCCATTCCATATGTAGTGAGTAATAAGTATTTCAGTATTTATGCAAGGTCTGATGAGATGGCCATCTGACAATCTTAACTGTTTGCCATTCCATATGTAATAAGTAGTACGTGTTTGGCACCGCCGAATCCGGGCCATCCCATTTTGAAACATAGAGAAGTAAGCCATAACCTTAATTTGTTAAAGAAACTATCAACATAGTCCCTGGTTATCAGCAATATACTAACATTGATAGTCATAAGTGATTTAAGAGAAAATGTGATTATATCAACTGTGAAATGAGTAGAAAGCATCAAAGGGGAGCTATATTTGAATGTTACCCGAAGCCAATACAATCAATACATATTAACGGAGATCATTAAATAAGTTGCAGCATTTAGATAAATTAATGCCGCAACCATTTCTAAGTCCAAGTGGGGCTGGTGTTATTTATTGAGTGTGTATGTTATTTAAGGTCGTATCAAACCACTGTCACCACATTGTATACGCAGTGCAAGGGAAGTGGTAAGAACCTGTCCCCACTTCCAACCTGTCTCGCTAGAAAAAACATGCCACTGCCTGCACCCCCCTCCCCCCGATTCAGGCACCATAGGCAGGAGCCTGGGACATGTGGTGATAAGAAGGCCCTGTTCATTAGGCAGTAGGAATATTCATTGTTACTGTTAGCTATCCAGTCTGCCCGGCTATCCAAGAGTACCCCTTGTAGTTTTCTTAGTCAAACAAGAACACTTTGTATTGCTTCTGTTGCAAATGTTTAATTATAAAGGAAGAGTATAATTCTCTGGATGACCCCGATAATTGACATATTTTGGCTTTATATGCATTATTCTGAATATAGGTAAAGAAAGCCCCAGGCGAGAGCATGGAGCAAGAAGGGCGCATGACTGAGGGTCCCGTTTTCCTGTTTTTCAGAAAAATCTGCTGAGTCAGCTCAGGGGGCTGTCAGTCTATGTTGATTGACGGCCCTGAGCTGACAATGATAGGTGTGCATCATCCTACTGTGCTTAGGGGTGGGGGTCACTATATATATATGGGAGCCCACCCCATTTAGGTCACTTTTTCGATTGACCTGCCGGTGGTCTCTACGGTTTTTACGGTTTTACGCCTGTGCCAGCCGGTTCGGTAGTTTACATTAGTTGTTTACAATTTAGGGTTACGATTTGTAACCTTTATATTTGGTTTACAATTGTTAGTTTTAAGGCTTGCACGTGTCATAAGTAAGTCGGGTGGTGCGGCACGTGCATCGCTATATTATATACTATGTTATATGGCTGTTTACAAATAAAGTTTATTTTCTATTAATAAAGTTATTTATATCTGTGTCACGGTGTGAAAGGTGTTTGTGTATTTATTTGGGAAGGGGGGTAAAAGAGGGCGACGCATTGGCGCTACCTCAGTCATGCAATTTCAGGTAGTTGTAGATATTTTTCAGTTCTCAATAAAAGTATGTTTTTTTTTTCTTGCTCTAACCATACCCTTGTATATTGTATATTTCCGTCCTTTGGGTATTTCCTTGGTAGCAGTATTACAGGGAACATCAGGGTTTCTGAAAACATGCACTGCAGGATGAGAAATGTCCTAAAATCTGAACACCTATGAAAGAAACTCAGACACTGAAACCAGTTTATTGACAATAATGAATAATATAATATTAATATGTAGTATCATATTATTTTATTTGTCACATGATTATAAACGTGGATAGAAATATTCCACTACTAGGGAATCACAGCAATATACCGTTTCAGATAAATGAGTGGATGTTGTTTCAGAATAAAACAATATAAAAATTAAAACATGTTGTGTGACATTTTTCAAATGTCATGAAGTCAGTCAGTGCTAAGGTTTTCATCTTCGGTTATATGGAAGAAAATTGGAGCTGGCAATATGGAAAAAAAGAGTTAAGGTAGATTTTTAATACATCTATAACATATAATAGCAGCTCCAAAATGAGTCTCATGAATATAAAAATGTACTTTTTAGAAAAATTATTGAACTCAAATTACTTTTTTTATACTAATGGCATATGTGTATCCTATATGTACTAAACATATTTGCAATGCTGCCTGGAAGAAATGGTTAAATTTAACTTTTATTTTAAAATTCATGAACAATTAATTTGAATCCCTTCTGCATTTATACTTCTTTCATTGCTTGCAATACCTGGGCTTGATATTAAATTTCTGCTCAATTTTAATTAAGATGTACAATCCTGATATGAGTTTCTGATGGATGTATGATTTATAAATGTAGACACTTTGATGCTCTACTAATTTAAGATTTGAACTTTCTTAAGAAAAACTCTTATTGCCATGGCACACAAGCAGTGCTTGTAAAAAAAAGTTTTCAACAACTTTATTGAATGGCCTGTGCACATGTGCATAATACATTTCATACCCCAGCTTGTTCCTCCTGAAATAAATCAGCTTAAAACATACTTAGGTGCCACTAAAATTATCTATGGTCACTATCCCTTACATTTTTTGTGGAAGTGTAGAGCCCACCAGTTGCGTAACTAGAGAATTTGGCACTCAGAGTGGATCCTGCATTTGGCATCCCTAATCGGTCCCTTTCCCCGCCCCTGGTGACTAACATATGGACTGACATACATTTTTAAACACACTGTTGCACAGACCTACACACTCACGCCAACACACATACTCACTAATACACACTTACAATTGCTTACGCATACACATTCATGCTCACACACTTACACATATACATCCATGCTTAAACACACTCATGCTCAGACACAAAAATGTACACACCTACACATACACAACCATGCTCTCACATTCACACACACTTGAATTCATGCTCACACATACTATCACATACTATCACCCGCTCTCGGGTGATCTGCTAATCATATAATGTATCAATTCCAGAGCCTCCTCACTGTTGGGATCATCGAAAACCTGGGGAGCTTTACTAGGGGTTTCCTCTGGTGCGTCTCTACTGGGAGAAGATCTTCTGCGGTGAGTGCTTCGGTCAACGGTAGGCATGATACATACACAATCATGTTCACAGAAAATCATTTACACATCCATGCTCACGCGCATTTATACATACACATTCATACTGACACACACATGCACATCCATGCTAACACAAACAATTAGGCATTCATGCTTTTAAATTTACACCAACATTTTAAATTATGATTCAATTATTACTATTTCCAAGCACAATATACCTATTACATATAGTTTTTGACGTTTAACATACTCTACAATCACTACTTTCAATATATAGTCTCACATTATAAAAAGTAAAAAATGGTAAGTTTGCATTTTTACAATAATACATTTCTCTTCCACCACAGTTTGATTTTTGTAATCACTGTAGCCTGTTGTAGTGCATGAACAAAAGGTCAGAGTTTGACATTAACATTTAGAAGACCTAGAAGGAATAAAAGATAAATGTGAGATAGCTGAGGAATCTATATCAGAAGAATAATAAAACATGATAAGTTACTATATCTGGTCTTTCAAACATACTTCTTTTAATTTTTCATCATGCTCTATACTTTTACACCTTTGGGAGTAAAATCAATCAATAGATAAATGGTTGCCAAATGTTCCTCCTTAATATTCAAAAGATAAATACTTATAAATGGAACAATTTATTCAGTGTTTTTCCCATATAATTTTTTGTAATGTAATAACATCCTTTTTAAAAGAAACAACAGAACATCTGGAACAGAGATAAAGGACAGAGATGAGGGCCATAATTCAATCCTCCTGGCTTAATGTGGTCCTTTTAATGCTCCTGAGTAAATGCACAACAATGAGTGTTCCCAGTCAAAATGCACACAAGTAGTAAAAGACTGTATCACCTAATCAAACCACAACATGTGCTCAGAGAACAGTAAACCCACTTAGCCACCAATTAGAACAGGGGTGTCCAATTTGTTTCTGCAGTTGGCCACTTCATCAGAAATGTATGGGTGCGTGGGCCGCACTCATTTTTCAGTGAGAGAAAATATGGTCTTTTAGCTTATTAATTTATAATAATACAGGGTTAATTTGGAGATAATCAAAAAAGTAGTGTAAATGTTTTTTTGATCAACTTTTATATGTCAGTCTATGAATATTTAATTACTTAAACAGTAAAACAAAGTCAGTCCGCAAACCATTTAAAACAAGTTTAGCCAAATAAAACTGGACAAGGCTGGAGCACACTGGAGGCAGGGCCAGATTAAGAGCATCATGGGCCTGGTGCTGAGGATTTGGGTGGCCATTTTATTGAAATAATTAAAATAGAATCTTAACTCACGGACATCAATGTGTACTGCATAAAGATGACATCTGTGATCGGCAGATAATATAGGATTAGAACCTTATTGACAAATTTGTTGTGAATCTAGGCGCCAGCTAAAAAAGTTAGGAGCCAGGATATTTTTAAAAACTAACGCTTGGTCAGGAGTGATCTGGATGGAAGATGAGAAAGGTAAGAGATGGGGAGAAAGATGTGTAAGGTTAGTGTATGTGTATGGTCAGGTGTGTGTAAGAGCAGTGTAGGTATTTGTGTGTTTGTAAGCTGATGTGTGTGCTAATATTAATACTATACTATATATATATGTGTGGTGTGTGACCTATGTGTGTAAAGGCAAGGGGTGATGTGGTGAGGGGCCCCCAGGCTGGCCACTCTGCCCCAGAAATGCCTTATACCCCATATATGCCGCTGTGCCCCATGATATGCCTTTTAACCCTCTAAATGCCACTGTGCCCCATGATACGCCCTATGTGCCACTCTGCCTCCAGAATTGCCTTATATCCTTTAAAAACACAAACTTTTTAGAAGCCTGTACAGTTCTATTGTAACAACTTATCAAATCAGTGCTTTTTTGTCACATGAATTTTGAGATCGATTCAATAACCTGTCTAAAATGAAACTTCCAACAATGGTCATAAAAACACTAGCAAATCAATGACCTTGCTACACTGCAAACGAAGACCGTATATTTAATGGTACAAATGCACAGAAAATACTTCATTAAAAAAACCTGCCCTGAAAGCCATTTAATGAGTAGTTCAAGATTACCTTTAGAACATACCTGTACATCATGCATTTTCACAGGGGCAGGCACTTTTGATAACTTGGACTCTTCCCTGAGGGCTTTCTGCCGACTGATAATGTGTAACAGCACTCGGCACGAGCCCTGGGACACTATTACATAAGGGTACATCATGTGAACGGCCATTCCCTTTTGGTAGGCATCACTGCTGACATCTACCAGAAGTTTAATGGTACCAAAGGGGACCAGAGACTTGCTTCTTGGCTCTTGTAGGCTGCTAACCCATCCTATTTAATCAGATCAAGCTTTAGAGTTGATTAATTCTTACCACCAAGACATCACACCAGAGTGAGATATAAAAAAACTGATTAAGTTAACGAATTAATCATTGGAAAGTATCCTTTCGCTCTTCCTCTTATGTAAGGTTGATTCTATTCCATTATCATTGGAATTTCTCACATTCAAATTTACTTACGGCTCTGCACATAATTTATTGATACCAAATTTTACACAAGACCCCAATCACCGTAGACAATTGAAGGGAGTAGACTCTGTTATGTCATATAACCCCACAATATTCTTCAACTTGGCACATTGAGCCTTTTATTAGTCTTATGCAGGCGAGGTAATGGGGTGCTGGGAGTATGTGTGAATGAGTGAATCAATGAGTATCTGTGAATGAGTATGTGTGAATGAGCATGTGTGAATAAATGAATGAATATCTGTAAATTGGTGAATCAATAAGTATGTGTGAATGTGTACTTATATATGTATGTATAAGTGTGTGATAGCATGGATGTACATGTGTAAGTGGAGGGCAAAGACAGCACAGACAGGCTGAGGGACAATATGGCACAGGCAGGGGTAAATATCACATAAGCAGGCTATCTAGCAATCTAAAATCATAAAAATTAATAAAAATTATGTAATGTAAAAAAAAGATAGTTTTGGCCCTCATACTTAAAAAACATACCGTATGCATACAGGATATTACTCTGGTTGGGGCATGTTGTTAAAGATATGCATATGGGATATTACTCTGCGTGGGCCATGTTGTTAAACATAAATTGGATTTATTGTCAGGAGTGGCACTAACCTTGTGGGAAAAAGAGAAATTTCAAAACATTTCCCAAATTTTCCAGTAATAATAAATGATTGTATCCAAATAGTCCCAATCTTAAAGGGTTAAGATTTTGCAGATGCAATACCTTCACTACTACGAATCCACTAATATTATTAATGTGTTCAGGTCAATCAATGCTTATGACTGAAAGTTGATTACTTCCAGACAATAATGATTTTATATTTATCTTCTAAACATTTTATTAAATGAACATAATACAATTTTTGTTTGCCAATGGTCTAGACCAGAAACTTAGTAATGACATTCTAATTAAATAAAAATGCACCTAGCATGTTATTGCCTTAATCTGATTTCTTCATTCTTCTTAAAAACCATTTTAATTGTTGAAATTATATACAAATTAAAGAAAACAAAACACAATAACAAAATAACTATTTGAATAAGAAAGAAAACAATTTAAGTGAAAACTGGGTTAATGTTTTCAGCAATAAATTGCATTATAGTGATATGTTTAATTGATGTTATTAATTAATTCAAGATAGAATTTATTATAGGTACATTATTCAAGGTCAACAAGTTATTTAATTAACAAATATCCTTAGCAAGAACGCAGTTCATTTTAAACTGGAATATTCATTTTAGTTCCAGTTACAATGTTCCAGGTGTGCACTGCCTGAAGAGGAAGAGTCAACATTGCTATATAGTATTAATATCACATAAAATAATGTTTGTGTTTCTTTATATTATCTGACAACAAGTTCTTGTGCAAAATAAATTATATTTTATTGCAGAAACATACAGTACATGGTTGAATAGAAATGTTTTCCATAAAGTTTAAAATGTCTAAGTAATACTATAGCTAGAAGCTGATGTTTTACTTCTCAAAACAAATTCATTTAAACAAATTCTGTTAATATTGTAAGAACTTGCTTATACAGAAAAAAAAACACAAAATCATGCTTGACTAGAAGTCATGAGGACACTTATTTTAACCGATCATTTATGCACTTGACACTTTAATAATGATAAGGATTTTCAAAGTTGTGTTAAGTTTCTACCCGTCCCCCAGTTCCTCCATGGGTCTTATCCTGGTCAGCTGGAATCCTATGTAGATTCCATATAGATTCCATGTAGATTCCATGTAGGTCTTTAAGACTGCTTTTTCTGGAAAGTTCTGCCTGGCTACAGGAGGAGCCCGCACAATACTCCTGGTGTATAACCAGATGTAGCTTATCCACCAGAAATGTATACAGAGCCTACATTGAATAAGGACAACTTCAGACCACTAGGAATAATCCTGCAAAATCATAGCATGATTTTTGCTTCTCTGAAAATTGCTCATACAGTCCCATATTCTTGCCTCAAATGAAATTTATGCTAGCGTATCACACAGGTATGTGTGTGATTATGTTATTGTCTCAGCTTCTTTTACAAACTTTATTACAATCATGCAATAAACCATGCAAAAGCCATGTAATAATCGTGGATATTCCGACTGACATATTACTGTCTTCAAAATGAAAATCATACGAGCATCCAAGCTAAATAGAGCTAGAGGATAAATCATCTGAACAAATTGTTTTATCTTAAAAGGTGGAAAATGTTCCACTCAGTGTTAGTTTAGTAATCTAATCAAGAAATAAAACATGGCTGCAGTTTTGTAATATAATATTCTTACAGATTCTGCTAAATTCGTTTGGGTTTCTGAATCTAAAAATTCACTTCTACCCATATTATAATCTCAATAAAAATAAAGTGCTCATCATGTTAAGCACTAGATTGCATGTCAGTGCAGCAGAAATCCAAATTTGTAATGTAATATTTGGATAGATGATTTGGATAGATGAATCAAATTCAATTCACCCTAATGTCAATGCATTCAGATAAGTGCTACCACAGATCGGATAAGTGTTAACTTTGTTGATTAAAATGGTACAAGAGGTCAACAAGGGTCATTGAAGACTTCTAATTAATCTGAAGTGGTACTTGTAAGAATCAGTGTGTTTATTACATGTAGTTGTAAGTATTTGCATTTCACAGATTCAATCAGTACAGTATGTATAATTAATGTGGCTCCTTCCTTACTCTCTATCCTTTCAAACAGCGAAATGTGTTACATACATTCTTTCATGTACATAAGAAATAAAGACAATGTATTTTGTCTGTCGGACTTTTTATCAGTTTTCAAGGCAACAAAGATGTTTTGGTTCATAAAATTCAGTTGCATAAAACACAATGGACTTTATTTACCAAAACACTGAGTTATCGGTCAAGTTAAAGGTTAACTCTCCAACCGTGACACAACTTAAGTTGCATGCACTCACATATAACTCAAAAAAGGAAGTTGAGTTTTTATTATCATACTGGTTGCTTGCAATTTGATGCAAGTGCATGTGACTTAAATACTTATACAGCTGCATAATTCTTGTGGCAGTATACCTCTGGTGTACTCTAACTCCTAGATTGTAAACTCGTTTGAACAGGACCCTCCTTATCATTTTGTTTCTGTAAGTCAAAGTTATGCTATATTATACACTACGTGTTATGTCCTGTTTTCCCATTGTACAGCTTGGTGGAATATGATGGCTTCTTCTCATAATCATTTAGTTTGAAACTTGTTAATTATGGTTCCTACTTCATGATGAGCTTGGAAGTGACTAGGCCTGGACTATCCATTGGGCACCTACTACAAACTCCTTGAGTATGTCCAATTTACCACCGTCGGCTTGGGTGGCCATTGTACTGCTTCAGGTGCAGCCACCTGCTATCTATACTGCCAAAGTGTTTGCTAGAGCAATTTTTGACTTTTTACCTGGTCCAGACAATGGTAAGTCACTAACAAAAAATATTACCTTAGGGTGTGGGAAAGGGTGCTTTTTTAGTACGGGAAGTTGCAATTACTGTTTTTAACATAATGCATTTGTATTCATTTAAGAAAGAAGTAAGGCCGATACAACACAATGTGTCATTTCCAGCAACTACAGCTGTATGAATATATATACTGTATATGTAATATTGGTAAAAATGGTTATAATCATTTTTTTGTCTGAAAATACAAAAAATATATTTCAACAATAGACAAAAGCCTTCTGTAAAATGTGAGCTGTTGAATTTAAATAGAAAGTTTTTCTTGTTCTATTTGCAGTGATTTGTCACCTCTTAGGTTTTGAATTTACATGAAAAAAATATAAATTATATAGGAACTGTAAAAAATGGACAAGATTTGCCCATTAAAATGCTTACCGCTTGCAGATAAGAGTTGTACAGCTATAACACAATTGGAAAGGGAAATGTGTTACAATTGCCGTCAAATTTCATTCATTTCAATGCAACTGGCAAGAATCCATTTTTTAACCATTTCATGAACTGAAAATGAGTAGGGTCATTAGCTGGCAATATAAGTCACAAAAATATTTGTTGACAAACCACTTTTGAGGATAGCTTCAAAGTGAAACTTTTTCTGAAATGTTATTTTTTTTCTTAATTTGTTCAGTTCCTTTCATTTTTGCATTTTATTGGCAGATTCTTAAATTTCTTAATATAAAACCATGTAACATTTAGAAATACCATAATACATTCAAAATATTATAACATGGCGGTATAAAATAGCCAGAAGAATTCTCCTTTAATTCAGTAAGAAAAAAATAAAAAAAATATTGGGCCCAGTTATCTGCTCCAAATGTTAAGCTTTCAAATGCAGCCTCTCTTTGCCATTCTTAGTAGAACAATATTATACATGTTTATTGTATTTGCATAATTCCAGGTTCTGACCAAACCTAAAGGCTGAGCAACCCCTCCTGCCACACAGGTGTCCTGAGAAGGCTTTAAATGGCAATCTCGTTAAAATCCAATACAGTCCCACTAATTAGTAGGCAATATAGCCATGAAAAATTAGATAAGACGTGCCAAACTTGGGGTATTTTGACATAGTGGCGGGCTTAGCAATATATGGCCACATTGTGTGATGCAACCCTCAATGTTTATACCTTAGGTAGGTGTTTTTTGAATGGTATTTGCTGGGTATGCGCTTAATTCTTGCTATGCTTATTGTAATTCCTTAGTGTTCAGGGGAGGGCCGGCACCTATTGCCTTGGAGGCAGGTAAAGCCAAGTGGCCTCATTGACCCCTTGTGCCCCCCCCAAAAAAAACCTCATGTACTAGCACACATATTTACACACTTTCACATACAATCAGATTGCTATGTGTAGATTTTTGTGTTTTAATGTTGGACAAGAGTATGGGACAGAATGAAGAACTATATTTACAACAAGTTTCATCTTGGTCCTAGATCAGAAGCCGCCCCAGGCAAAAAGCCCTTCTTTTGCCTCACATAAGTACATTCCATTTCTTTATTGATGCTTTTAGAATGTAGACATAGAAATCTTGTGAAATCAGGTACCTGACTGGCTTCTACACATTGGGTCAGGTTCTGGGGTAACTACATCCCACTGGTTTAGGCCCTGAGCATAATAAGCTTAGTTGTTTTCTTAAAACAATCATATTTCTTTCTTAAATGTTGTGTAACATATCTTATGATATATTTGGTGGACATGTCCAAAAAGTAGGAACATTTAGGGCAAACAAAATTTTACAATGATTTGGATTTTCTTATGTGTATATTTGCTTCACATATTTTAAAAAAAATCAATAAAAAGCAAAAAGCCTATTATTTACAATAAATGATATGTACTATGATTTCATTTAAGCCACTAATAATCTCTTGAATATTTTACAGAATGACAGTTTTAATATAGGTTAGGCTGTTTTTTATTCATTTATATTAATTTATTTATTTGGGTAGCTGATTGCAGTATTGTGGGAAAATGTCGTTGTTCATTTTAGTTTATTGATAATGTATTTATTGACGTTATTATTTCCCACTTACATGAGTCATAACCTTTGGAGAATATTACATGGCAGATATTATTTATCTCATATTAGGGTAACCTGTCAGGTTTCCTACCTCTCTGATATTATATCCATGATATTATGTAGGTGCATTCCTAGTCCGATCTTAAGGCATATTTTTTCACTGGAACTTGGAATTAGGAATGTAAGGGCTGCTTGATGGCATGTGAATGGTTATTAAGAATATATAGTTGATCTGTACACAGTAGGATATACAGAGTGTACAGTTCGGGTTAAGTGGGCCAGACAGCAAGCTTAGAATATCCCGTTCATTGTCATTAAGAAAGTGCTGTCCAATTGCATTTTGTGTCAGGATACTGAGAGTTTGGCTCTGCAGTGTATGTAACAGCCCAGGATTTAGCATTAAGAGATCCTGAGGAGAGGATGGCAGCTCATCAGGTTATGACATGGATGGTTCCAGTCATAAACTTTATTACAACGTGTGCCACAGGAAGCTCATGGTACATAGTATATCAGGACTGTTATTTTTCCCCAGTGCCAGTGATCATTTACATACCAAACTCCACATCTCTATTGGTTGGCAAAATAACACTTTTGTATAATGCCTATTTAAGGCCAACTCATGGTGTGTTCGGTCTCTCTAAAACAAGCACATCACAGGCATAGTGATGTACATACCCGGGAACTTCTGGGCTCCGGCTACCAGGAGCCTTCCCTGGCGAGACACGGCCAGTACTGCACACTGACGTCGGGGGGCGTTCCCGCTGACGGCAATGGGAAACACCCCCATTTAAAGGAAAAATGGGCGAGGAGAACCGGAGAAGCAGTGCTCACCCGTCAATCTCCGGGTCAAACCTGGAGAGTTCCCAGGTATGGTGATATAATGTATACCTGGGTCCAATACTTACAAACCCATCATATAATGGACATTATGCCATCCATAATTTTACTCTGGTGTGCTCATTGATTCTGTCCAATCATGACAGCCATGGAATATCAAACACAGGGTAAGTGACAAACAGTGTGTCCACCATCCAAAAAAAGAGGAGCAACTAGACACATGCAAATGGGCCAAAAACGATTTGGACAAATTTTTCAGGCATGCTTTTGGCCTATTCCTTTCGGGGCAACGAATTTCAGTCCAGCATTTGGGGGCATTTTTTAATTTTGGAAAGAAAATGTGTTGTCTGATGCTTATATTCACTAACTCTCATTCTTATTCACTCTCTCTTACGCTCTCTGAAGGCTTCCCTTCCGCTAATGCCGACCACTTCCGTATTTTATTCCATATCTTATATCTACTCCCTTCCTCTCTTCTCTCTTCTATCTTCAATTTGCTATTTTCTATCTTCATCCGCATCTGTGTGGACAACACCCGTCAGGAAGTTCTCCCAAATTTACGTTGCTTGCAGCGACGTCCTCTCCTTGATCCTCCAATTGGAAAAGAGGGCACCACCAAAAGCACAAAATGGGTGCAATATAGCGGTTCATGCAGTGATTTCCTTTCCCAGATCCTCCAATCCGGTTAGATGATGTCACCGCAAGCGCAGCCATATTGCCCTTAGTTGGTGCTTTCGGTGACACCCTCTTACCTGATTGGAGGATCGGAGAGAGGAGGATCGGAGAGCGCAGCAATTTTGGTGGAAGTTCCCAACAGGTTATTTTCTTGGAGATGCAGATGAAGATAGAAGTTAGCAGATTGGAGAGAGAAGAGAAGGGAGACGATAGAAATTGCAGAGGAAGATGTGGCAATGGGAGTGGTTGGTAGAAGCAGAAGGGGCCAGCAGAAAAGAGTGTGAGTCAATGTGAGCCCATGACTTAGACCTCATTTTCATGGACTTTTAACAGAATTTGGTAAAATTGTGTGTCATACAAATCCAAATGCACAAGTCTAGAAACAAGTGTATTATTATTATTACCTTGTATTTACTAAGCAAAAATAAATGATGCAGCTCTGTACAACTTAATAACATGTATACATTATTACATACAGACACATCATGAGTTGAGAGCCCTGCCTCTTCCCTGTGAGCTTGGCATCTAGCCTTTACGGTATATTTATAAAAAGTTCCTGGCAGGAATTATGAGGGCTAAACTCATGACACACATATTCTTGCTAACACCATAAACAGCCACACTCTCTTTCTTTCCCTCTCATCTTCAATGGGGCTCTCCTTCCCTCACCCTCCCTCTTACCATGCATTAAGCTATTTTTAGAGGAGCTCCCACTTATATAAAGTGTCTTATATAATCGAGCTAATAGTCTGTTACCTGAACACTTGGGTGCAGGAATGGTGGGAGAGCGGGGTCTCTATGGGGTTTAGCAAACAAAAACACATCCCAAGCACATGCAATGCTGCAAATAACTGTTGTTTACTTTAATCTTTTAATATGACAAAAATAAACACATTGATTATTAAACATTTTATTTTATAATTATTTATACTAATATTATTAGTACTATGACACTCATTTTACATTGAGTAGTCTGCTTTACTAGGTCTAATATAATTTGTAGCTTACATCATATCTTCTGAATATATCTGTTTTCTTTCCCAGTGCCTTCAATCAGATTATTGTCTTTTAAGGTTTAGAATGACATATGGTTTTGAGGAGTGCATTTCAGTTTTAAGAAATTACTTTGGAATCAACTTTTCTCCATTCCTAATGACTTTGAAAATTCAATAGAAAACAATTTGTACAGTTACCTGAAATAGCTTTCTACATATAGTCTTTCACCTCTAGAATTTAATGAGCTGTCCAGACAGCAATGTGTTATTTACCCTTGACATAAATTCTAAGTCTCTTTATGACTTTAATGAGATGCACTGTAAAAGCATCATCAATTTATATTAGATATTCCCCAGCTCCCTTTACACACTGATTCCCAAACTCAACTTCCATGAGTCTTAATGCTAATTTTTATTGATGGGCTGCATCATTAAATTAGCAAACAATGCACATAAGGTTCACGTGATGGAAAACATAGACAGTGAAATAATGAGCAATTTGTTTTGTTCATGTAACAAAGAGCGGATCATTTTGTCATCTTTTGTAATGATTGAAAAAGTATAGAAATAATTATAACAAAAAATCTGTTTACATTGTGAAAAATCCCTGTTATACTCCGAAGGGTTTTGTCATAATTTAAGATACTAGATTTAAAATAAATTGGGTAGTTTTGGAACACATTTGTCTTTTAGTAAAAAAGAAAAACATTTAAAAAATGTAAATAAATGTGAATTAGAGGTATTTAAACAATGCTTGCAATCAGTAATCTCTACCAGATCACTTACTAACTCACACAAATACTTCCATGTGGCTATTGGTGTCACTTTTATAAACAATATGTATCGCATATATGCCACGGAATTATGGGAATCAATTACAAATCAGTAGGCAAATGTTAGTTACTCTTTAATACTAAAAATATATGATGGTAGTAGTAGTAATAGCTAACAGACCAGCATGTGCCTAAGCAAAATGAGAACTTTAGATAACAATAGCTGGGTGGAAGGGGCCCCCCTGGACAGTTAGGAAGGGGGAACATGACTGCTGGCCCTTTGACCGGGGTCAGTAGTTCATGGTCCGGTCACAGGTGTTGGTAGCAACATTGTTGCTATTATGTTCTTTGGGGAATAAGGGTGGGCTTACCTGAGCAGGGTTTCAGTCTTTCCTGACACTCTGTACGAGCTCCCCTCCTATCTATGTGTTCTGTATTTTTTCCTGTGCCGGTGTTGTTTTCTTTTATTCTCTTTTAGTCACAGCGGGAAGTCTCGGCCAGCACCTTTATGTGGAATATCCAGCGGATGGAGAAGGCTTGGGGAGACGAGTTCTGTGGAGGCTGACGGTACCCAGAACGAGAGCTCTTGATAAAGTGTTGGGTTATCTGCCTGTCGGTAACACGACAGCTGGCAGGATGGTTATGTTTATGTATGGTTATTATGTGCTGGTTCATGACGTTAATAAAGCTGTGGCCAATGCCCTTACCCACAATGTTGTGTTGTGTATTTCTTGGGTGGGATGGGTTTTTGTGCCATAATTAGGCCCTGTGGTCTTGGTTTAAGCAGTCAAGATTAGCAATAACTATCCCAGTCTACAATTACTATGGTGTTCAACCTGTAATGACTGTGTATATATCTATATATATATTGTGACACAATACCACTTTACTTTGGTACTCTGTCCGGGAATCTTTACTAACACACCGTCTTCCAGGCTGCAGAGACGTCTCAGACACAAGGAGGGTAAAATAAAAGGCTGGGCCTGTTTTTATTTTATCACCACAGGCATTACAGAAAATAAACGAACCAAAACAAAAAGCCTCGCTGTGTAGTGTCATGACGCTCTGTGATGCGCAGCTAAAAGTCTAAGGTGTTAAAAAAGAGGATAATAAAAAGGGACATGAAGGCGTGTAATCAAAATAGGACATTTGGTACTTGTGGCTAACATTCGGCTGTTATAACATTCCTCATTAGACATGTACAAGAGGGCCAAAAACAATTTTTCAGACAATTTTTTCAGTTTTTGGCCCATTCATTTTAAGGCAAAAAAAAATTGCCCTCGATTCAAGTGAGCAAATGATGGCACTTGCGGTAACATCATCTCCCTTGAGAGCATGAGGAAGAGTATGAGAGCATGTGAGAGAGTAAGTGAGGTTGTGAGTGAATGTGGACCCACAAATTTCAGCTGCAAGTTCAGAACTATTTTTGCTTTATATCCATCCGATTCAGGTTGGGGGATTTAGCCTCGTTTTTGGGACTTCGTACAAATTGCCGAATTTACCAAAATTCTATTCCTCATGATGTTCAACAAACCAAATGGAAGGCTAAAGGTCATGAGTGATTCATTCCACAGCAGCTGCAGTACCAATCCATACTGATATAAAAGCTAACCTTTGGCATGCTAGTTGTTGAGTACTCACATTTCCATAAAATAAACTACCTTGTGTTCGCAGCAGGCAAACTGTGTCCCTGCCCAAGTGCCTGTGAAGGAGCAGCTGTCAGAGTGGACCAGCTAGAGGGAGAGGAAAAGAGCAGACCAGGGGATGTACAGAATTGAATATAAACTTTTTTTGCTGCACTGCCACGCCTACCAGATATTCTTTCTGCTCCTTATATCTTGTTATTTAGTCTAAAAAGCTTACTGTTTCTCCATATCCTGGCTGCTGGCCCAGTGGGCTTCTTTGAATTTCCTGGGGGGGGGGGGTAAGTACCTCCTCTTGTCCCCTCTTTCCCCTCCCAGATGCCTATGCAAGCACATTCTAGAAATATATAGATATATGTATATAGAATATATTTATTCTAAGTTAATTGAATTTGAATAAAGTTTTTTATTGTTCTAGTTAACTACAAGATCTAAATATAATTCATACATACGTGTTTTTAGTGATAAAGTGTAATGTTTTTGTAGTTTTGCATATATGAAAAAAACATCCATATGGTGTGCAACTGTTTTACATGGTAAGAATAAATGTTGTTAAAAATAACATAACCATAGACAACCACTGGCATGCCAGATGCTATATATTACAATTTCCACCCTCAATAATAAGTCAAGTAGCGAATCTCTATACATAATTCTTGTAGGTACAAATATTGAAAATTGTACAGTTAAACATATTTGTTAGGATCATATAATACAAATTTGATGAGATTAACTTTTTGTACAAACTGTCCATGCATTAATTAGAAATGACAGTCCTAGGTGGTGATACATTATTTTACCTGTTAATAAACCTGATGATATATATATATATATAGTGACAGAAAGCAGGGGATAATAATGGAGGGAGTGTATATATCCCCTTATATTTTGCAGGGTGTTTACCCTCAGTAGTCTTTTACCAGCCCCAGGAAGAGATGTCTGTTATTTGTGTATTTTGGGTCCCTGGGGTGGAGCATTTGGAGAGTAGGGCGGCCAGTGCTCCACTCCACATTTTGTGAGCAGCACCCGAAGATCAACAGGTGGGAATCCGGACTGGAGATTCAAGGATGCTCTCAATAGTACTCACCTGTTTCCACTAATTAATGGGACTGGGAGAGAGAGAGAGAGAGAGAGGGAGGGAGAGAGAGAGGGAGTGAGAGAGAAAGAGAGAAAGAGAGAGAGATGCTAAACTACTGCTATTATTACATGTATTCTGCTGTTTTGTTCTGTTAGTTACGCATAAGCAGTCCAACTGCAGTTAGGTTGGAGAACATTGTTAAGTTAGTGCTCTTAAGAGCAAGGCTTTTGTTTTATTTGTTTATTTTTTTCTTTTATGCCTGTCCTGAAAAATAAAAACAGGCCCAGCCTTTTATTTAACCCTCCTCATGTCTGAGCCATCTCTGTAACCTGGAAGACTGTGTGTGAGTAAAGATTCCCGGACAGAGTACCAAGTTAAGGGTTATTGTATCACATATTACAAATGCCCCCCCCCCTTCAAACTATGTGTAGTAGGAATTATAGTTTACTCTTTTCTTATTGGCTGAAGCACTCTGCTTGTGTTTAAAATGTCCCGCCTTTACAAGCAATTACTCGAATCATCTTTTACCATCTTATCCGTATAAAGGGTACTTTATATGTATACTACCCAGTATATGTATGATACTCCGGCTATAGCAACAGTTTTTTCTTCTTATATTCAAGGTCTGCCCTGGAAAAGATAACACAAGGATATGTAAACACTGCCAAAATGTGACTTGGTATGTAGGGGACATACCAAGACAATTTGGACAACGCTGTGCCTTCTGGGAACAATTTGAGGAAAGCTTTTTTTCTATTCCAGCATGACTGTGCCCCAGTGCACAAAGCAAGGTCCATAAAGACATGGTCAGATGAACTTGACTGGCCTCCAGAAAACCCTGAACTCAACCCCATTGAATACCTTTGGGGTGAACGAGAATAGAGATTGCAAGCCAGGCCTTCTCATCCAACATCAGGGTCTGACATGACAAATGCTCTACTGGATTAATGGGCAAAAATCCCCACAGAAAATCTTTTTGAAAGCCTTCGCAGAAGAGTGGAAGCTGTTATAGTAAAGGACGGGGCCAACTACATATTAATGTCTATATACTTAGGATAGGATGTCATCGAAGTCTCTGTTGGTGAAATGGTCAGGTGTCCAAATACTTTTGTCCATAAAGTGTATATCTATATATGTACAAATACATTTACACACAGACACATATATATCAAATATATCTTGCAGTAAGAGTGCCCTAAATAATCCATACTATGGTGTACCAGGGCAAATTTTAAAATAGTTATTCAATGATCAATCGTTCTATTGCAGTAGAAGATAATTTCCACAAATTAAAAAAATATAGCACCTGGACTGTCATTAAGAGGCATTACTAAAACAATTATATGAATTATCCAGATTGTATTAAAGCAATTTTCCAATTACACATTTTTTGGAATTACTGGTTGATTTGACACTGATCTTCACTTTTTGTACATTTGAAATACTACCTCTGAAAAGATTGTTTATTTCTAACATCATAACTTGTATCACAACTTCTAAAAGCTTATTGTTAATCTGCAAAATCATTTCTTACTAGTTATTCTACCAAAAAAGCATTACATTTATGTTGTATTTATGATGTACAATAGAAAACACTAAATCGGTAAAATCTTTTTTTTGTGTGAGCTATTCTTTTGCGGCATGCATAGAGAAAGCCTACCATTACTCATCACAGGTACCGCACACTTCTGTTATCCTTTTGTTCAATTGGTTTGTTGTTATTTTCTCTCTGTGATAATACTGCATTGTATTAAGCTATTAGAGGTGTGTTTATTTTCTGATAAAGATTATACCCTCACTGTACACACAATTGTCACACCAGTGTATTACTTTGCTTGTTCTTTGGAAAGTAAAAATATAAACTTCTTCAGAATGGGGTACTGCTGGTGTCTGTCTCCTTTCTCATCGGTAACATATCTAATATAATACATTTTTTTATTGGTCTTTGTTGTTATGTAGGGTATCTATCTGTACAAAAATACATTTTCCTATTGAAAGGACAGCAGATCCAATAATACACACTAAAATAGTGTTTACTGTACTGATTCCCTACATTAACCTAAGTTAGCAATATTTTACATTACTATTCCTTTTAAAATGTAAAAATATGACGTCTTCAATATTTGGTGCAGAACAAAGTATAAACTGTGGTGTCTGTGCCTTTCACACCTTTCCATCTTGTCCACCCAGCAAATAAATATACACCATTTTAAAATAAACATGAAATTGAATAACAATATAATTCATTCATAATTATGCTTTCTATGCAAGCTTCAACGCTAGGAATTACCACCATGAATTTCCAAAAATTCAAAATATAGTTTTGGCAACTGTCTGCATAACTACTGTCCTGTAACTAAATTTCAGCTGCCAGTAATAATCCAAGGTTGAACTTACAATGATAAAATGGGAAACTTTGCATATTGAATCCCCAGGTCTCCTTGAAAATGTTCAAAATCACAGTCATTTATTTGTATTGTCAAGGCAAGGTCCATGATGAAAGCCTATTCATCTTTGCTTGAAGTTGAACATTACAAGAAAACTGCATCTTTTTTTTTTTTTGCTTTGAATCAAGCTTTGTACCGGCTATTGTAGCTTTCATATAAATCAGAATACTGGCTATTAGTTTTAATTCTCAAATCCTCTCCTATTTTATTACCACGTTGTTACAAAATAAATCCCTTTATGTATGAAATATGCATTACAGAGAAATCTGTAATATTTCCTGCAATAAAATGCAATATTCATTAAATTTCTTGCAAAAGTTTTTTGTTTAGAAATATATATATATATATTTTACATTCATATACACACACTAAGTTATTATAAAACATTTACAATATACTAGAATATACTAGAATGTTTTAAAGATTGTTTGGATTTTACTTATCAAGCAAATCTTTTCATTATTACTCAATGCAATATTTTCTTTACTACGTTGACATTAACATATCTTGTAGATACAAGACTGGTTATAGATATGTTTACGTGTACCATTGGGGAATCTAAAGACACAGGTATGGCCTCGATTCAATGAGCCTGACTAAATCTAGTCATTGTCAGAAAATACAGGAGCATTGTCAGCCAAAATGGCTGTAAGCAGGAAGCCACGGTATCACCTAATCCCATCAAAATGTTGGATTTTCCTGATTGTCAAAGCTTATTAGGATGGGAACGTACAATAACCCTTCCATAAAACGTACAAAACCTCCAACAGTATATTTCTCTTTCCACATTTTAAATTTTATTTGAACAGTGTGATTGGCAACTGGCAGGGCATTTTGTTAAATAGTGGCGATATGTATGTCCAGATGGGTAGCAGTGCATTTGACAGTCAGAATGGGACTTGTCAGTGAGGTTTGAGCATGCTTAGTAATTTGCAAGTCAGCATTAAAAAGAGTTAAACGTCCTTGCTAACATTCATTTTTGCATGACTGAGCAATGTGCTGTATTTTTAATTGGTTCTTATTTAATATTGTCCATTTAGTTTAGTCAGGCCTACTGGAGGTTAGACAAAATATTTGATGTTCTAAAATGTAACCATTAGGATTAGGGTTTAGTCAAGTCGTTGAATCAGGCCCATTGGGTTTGACTTAATGGCAAGTCCAAAATCCAGGCTTGCTGAAAATATAAATCACAAGCTAAGATTATACTCACATGTTAACATTTTAAGTCAGAGATTCAAAAAAGTGATCGCTGACACATTTAACAAGTGCATTTTGCTTAAATCAGTGTGCGCTGATTCCACGTTTAACCACTGTGCATTTGACATCTTTTAATTGATGTTAGCGCAGGTTGTTGCAAAAGATAAAGCTCATTAAAGCCTTTTATGCGTAGTAATAATGTATGAACTATAAAAAATCAGTTTTAGTCACACTGATACTCTGTGCATCCCATGGAATCAGTGGAGAATTTTTTCTTTTGAATATAATTTAACTGTTTCAGTCGCGGTCTACAATTTAGAAACAATATGTGGGTTTTAGTCAGGTAGTAGAATTACAAATCATGCTTTTCCCACTAACATTGACACCATTTAAGGTTTTTAGCAGATCATTAAATCAAGCCTCCAGAAGCTCCACCATTTTCCCCTATAATTACCCTGTGTGGACTTAGGCCAAAATGATGGAGCTTCTGGTGACGTCCTTTCCCCCTGATTTCAGGTTCACAGAAGATAACTGTAGGTATAGGGCTCATCCCTGGTGACCCAGCAGCGGATGACAGGTCTGTGGTACAGACCCAGTTAGTGTGCTGGGATTGAGGCTTTCCTAATGGAGTGGGCTTTGCTGGTGGGTGCTTGCTTCTGTTGGACTGTCGCTCCATGCAATTACAGTGAGGAACCCACAGGCCCAGTCCGCCCCAGCTGATCATGGGGACGAGGGAGAGCTCAAGCACCTAAATGAAGATTGTAGGAACATTTCTTTATTGCTGTGATTTTTTTTTATTGAAGAAGTATTTTAAGGAGTATTCACAGATGGCAAAAAAAAGTTATTTTAATGTCCATTTCTTTTTTTTGAATTGACAGAATCTTTAGTAATCAATATCCACAGGGAATTTACAAAGGCATATGAACATATTTGTAGAAACATTAGTGTTTGCTGTCAATGTTCAAACATTTCTAGTGGGTTGAAGTGTGATTAACGGCATATGTTTTTATTCCTCATAATTGGCAAGATGTCCCAGGGAATATAACATTTACATACTTCCCCACATACGCAATAGAATAGTAAGTTGACTATATTTTTTTATGTCAAATTTAAAAATTATTTCTCAATAAACCATTACACTTCCACAAAGGGTTACATTTTGACATTTTTGCATAGACAGTCACAATGCACGCAATGCAAAATACGTTTTTGATCTGTGTAGTGTTTTAAGAATATATTTCCCATTTTCTGTGTGATGGGAAATGGAATTCAATAGGCTGGCGATTGTGAAGGTATGCAGTTAGGCTTATCAAATAAGCCAGTTATAAATATACAGTATTGCAATCTCCCCAAGGTTTGCCGAGTTTCTACTGTTCATGTCTGCAAATTTCACTGTGTTGAGAGTAACTTTGTTATCTTTATTTCTGTACTAAGGAGAAGAAAATATCACAATTTGAACATGTGATGCTATCAGCATTTAAATCCAAAACATAAAACTCGTCAGGTTAACTGTGGTGCAAAAAAATCAGAAGTGCATAGGTTAAGGCAGGCCATCTGATTATAAGTGTGGCTGCTGTGGCCAATGCAGCTGCCAAGCACAAAAGTGATTTGTGCCAATTGAAGCATGGTCTACTCACACACAGGAGTGATGTGCATTTGTGACCTCACATTACCCTGAATGACCTTCTGTACATCGCTTTTGGTTCCTACAGCCAATTTTAAAGCCGAGCTTTCATTTTTTCGTTACCCTTGGTTGGTGTAAGTTGTGCTTTGTGCTGCTGTTCTATTTTGAACTCATTAACTCGTTGTGACCCAGATTGTTTGACCTTACTCCTTGTCTCCTGATTTGGCTTGTTACCATGATCTCCTGTTATCGACCCAGCTTGTTTGACCTGTTTCTAGCCTTCTGATTTGGCTACTGTCCGTGCTCTCCTGTTGCTGACCCGGCCTGTCTGACCTTGGTTGCTCCAGCCATTTCCAGACTGGTCGCCTGTATCTGACATACTCTGCTCCACAGGATCCAGCAATAATACTCGCATTACACGTATGTTGGGTACATAATAAAAAATTGGATCTTAAGTCTCCCGATGACATAATTATTTACAGTACTGCTTACAATCCAGCATTGCTAATATTCTCCAAATAATATGACCTTAAAAAACAGTGAGTTCATGTCCTGTCCCTTCTGTTCAAATTGAGTGTTTGAGACTTCACACATGAAACAAAACCATTAGTCAATAAGTTAACCTCATGCTATCTCACTAAAGCAATTCACCTTCCTATGACTAAGCTGATTATTACTACTACATGAATAAATATTTTTAGATACAAATATTTTCTCATATTCATGTTTCCAAGATGATTAATTAATTAGCTACCTTGATTAACACAGTAATTTCATCAATTGTCACAATTTAGTGGTGTTATTGCCACTTGATGAGTAATAAAATAAAAGTAGAAAATGAGACACAACCTCTAATGTTTCACCTAAATTAACTTGTTAGTTTGCAATAAACTAATTTATATATTCTTAACAATTACTAACCACATGTATTTATTTTGTTAATGTAGCTCAATTATAAGTAGTAAACAAGGATCCATCAAAGAAAAACAGTTTACTTGTTTATTGAATCAATTAATGACAGTGGTCCACTATACAATACTATATATATATATATATATATATATATATATTCCCAAAATAGTAGAAAAGAAGTATAGTTAAATTCTGTATTAATGCCAACTGGTGTGAAGGTGTGAGATGCAGAAGGATTCTCACTTTAACAGCTTGATGTGCCAATTACCCTGGGGCCTGCTGTGATGCTCTCAGTACCCATAAAAGATAATACTGTAAAATCATTGTTATGCACCTCTTTTAACAGGAGAGTCCACTCTGTTCCATATTGTGCCGATATGTTCCAGCACCCTCATTTTTAGTGGTCTAGTGGTTTCACCTACATTTTGTTTATAACATTGGCAAGCAATCAGATAGACTACGCTATTGTTGAACAGTTTATAAAAGATTTTACTGTGAATTCACAATTTCAGAGACTTCCCAAAATTGCAGGCTTTGCAGTGGCCACAGCAAAACACCCCCTTGGAAGCTGGTGGTAACCAAGCTAAGATGAACCTAAGTTCCAAATGGAAACAGACTAATGGATCTCTAATATTCCTGCTCCTGCGTAAGGTAACTACTGGTTTACCTTGTAAAGTTTCCTTAGTATAGGTCAGACTTCATGGTTGGACAGTGTTTCTCTAGAATGACCTTTACTTTAGGACGAGCCTTATCATAAGTGCCAATGCATCTAATACTTTCATCCTTCTGCCAAGGTTTCTGATCTTTGAACAAGCTGTTCCTTGATAGGCTTTCTTCAGCCATTTATTGGGATAGCCTTTCTAGCTGAAGTACTGGCACAATGTTTTCACTTTAATGTAAAAGTCCTGCAGGTGCAAAATGTATAGAGGTAAGTTATTACCTAACTTGTATTACCTAGAAATGAATCAGGGTTTTTTTGTAGGTAAATCTGATAAAAATGACTTTAAACAAACTGGTCAGTTATTTAGCTTCAGTGAGTAATCAATGTAACTATTTTAAAAGCTAGATTTAATAGTTTTTCATCAATAAACATAGATACTAATTTATTTAGATGTTACAGTATATTGTTACTTATCAGTGATAATGTACAAATGACATATATTGATATGATGCACTCATGGCAATATTGTACTATTTTTTCCCCTATTTTCCACTGTAGGTCCTGGAAGGGGAAGATGATCAATCAGCTGTTTCATGAATGCCTATGTATATTATGATGAATGAGAACTTGTGAATTTATGTCCTATGAATGTAAAATAAAATAAGATTGACACACACTGTAACTTGAGATTTTGCTGCCTGGAAGCATCTGTACCCTATGAATTATAAATAAGATCCATGTGTCCAAAGGTAAGTAATATAGAAAATGTCATCTAAGACAATGAATGTAAAACAGATGTCTTTGAATTAAGGACACAAAGGTGCTGCCAAGAATTCAACACTATAGAAATATCGATGTTGTGTAAACATCTGGTATATATTGCCAGGTGAATTTAAAATTTTAGGCAATTACTAATAATCAACAATGTTTAAACATATTTTGTCAAGTTACTTAAATGGGTCTATTCAGTAAGAAGTGTTTGCAAGTTAGCAAAGTATATGAGAGTCCAACTTGCAAATTCACGAAAGCCAACTCACCTGCAAGTTTGGTACAACTTGCAATATTAACCTTGCAACCTGGAGGGGGGTAATAACATATAAGTTGATGTTGAATTTAGACAAATCTCTAATTTTACTAGTATCTTAAACAATACAATTTAGCATTTCACACAGTCATTTTTGCAGTATCTATGTTAACTGCCTCTCAGGGACTGCTTCTTATTGATATAAATGGACCTTACATGGGTGGTTGATGTGGCATAGAGAATCGTGATGTTAAATTGTAATATTAATGTGGATGTTAGTGTACGTCCAAGCACAATCAATGTGTTTCATTTTTGCCACATTTGTTTTTGGGCTACAGCAGCAGAGGTACAGGGCAGGGCACAGGCCAGGGCACATGCCAAGCATTGATAGTCAGACATATCCAGCCACATATTAGAAAAAATAAAAATTGTTTCCCCCGTGTAAGGAAGGGCATTGATGTGCAGGGGCAGGGAACAGCACAGGACAGGCACCAGCAGACGGACACATCCAGCCACAAGACTTTCTCTCCCATATTAGAAAAATAACAATTGATCCCCCAGAGTCAGGAAAGTGAGACATGAGCAGCAGCAACAGTAGTAGTAGGGCACTCTGCCTGGACAGGCAGGCACTGGCAGATAATAGGTGACATGAAATTTCAACACTTTTGCAATTAGTTTTAGGATCGCCCGTGTTTTTCAGAGATTCTACCGATTGCATGAAAATGGCAATTTTGTATGAATCCAGATGCAGAAGTCTAGTGAATGCGTACCTCCCAAGTATCCCTGATTACGAGAGAGAGTTTCTCTGTTGACCCTCAATCCTCCCCCAATGTCCCTTTTTCTGTTATCTCAAAATATTTAGTGTGTGTTAGTGTAGCCCAATGTTCTGCAGCCCTAATAGTTACAATAATGTGCATAGAAACAGCAGACATGTTTATAAAACAATTATATGGAAACGATTGGTGGGTAAGTATACAAGCTTTTGTAAGCAATGAGACTAGTCTTAACTGAAAACTGTAGTATAAGTACAATGTGCTTGTTACATAGTATACACAGTAGGACATCAGTCCTGACCAAATTACAGTTCTTGGACAGGTAGTGCTAAATGACTAAAACACTGCCAGTCGCAGTGTATTAAGTGCTTGACAACTCATTAACACATAATGTGCTAATTATCCCTTACCAGTTGCTGATGCAAGCTACTAACATTCGCAAGGTGGTAGATCATGTCAGCACAAGTGGAGTGGTTGCAATTAATGTCATACTTTCATGCCCACCCTCCACATACAAATTTATTTTCACGGAATGTATAACTAGCATAATGTGACATATCTAATTTAGTACAAATGCTTTTTTTTAACTGGAATGGATTCTGTGTGAATAGTTATCACCTTATGTGACCTAAGGAAATCTTCTATAAAGGTCCTAATTGTTCAAAATAAGTAGATAAATGAGGTTAAGGTTTAGAGAAACTATACATTCACTATATGGACAAAATTATTGGGACACTTGAGCATTACACCAACAGGGACATTTATGACATTGCATACTAAATACATAGACATTAATAATAATAAGTGGTCCCCCTTCCTGCAGTTATAATCGCATCCACTCTTCTGTGAAGGCTTTCCACAAGATTTTGGAGTGTTTCTGTCAGAATTGTTGCCTATTCATCCTGTAGACCATTTGTGCAGTCAGGCACTGATGTTGGATGAGAAGGCCTGGCTCGCTATCTTCATTCCAGTTCATCCCAAAGGTGTTTGATGAAACTGAGGAACAGGTGGGGTCAAGTTCTTAAACACCAAACTCATCCAACTTGCTTTGTGCACTGGGGCAGAGTCATGCTGGAATAGAAAAGGGCCTTTCCCACCAACCTTTACAGTTGGCACAATGCACTCAGCCAGGGCCGGCCGAAGACTTAACGCCGCCTGGGGCGAAGTTTAAAATTACTCTCACCATAATAGCAAAGGATAAAAATAGAAAAAAGAGAACCGA
>VKOC01000001.1:15083926-15117217 GCA_009364415.1 Spea multiplicata | reverse complement strand
TGTATGTGTGTCTGAGTATGTGTGTCTTTGTGTATGTGTGTGTGTGTGTCTTACTGTGTGTGTGTGGTTTCCCAGATAGCAGTGATTCTGATGGAGTTTTTTTTCAGTTTTTTTGTTCAAAGAGGTGCTTTTTCTTTTATATTTGCCTTATAAGTGGTATAAATGTTATAATGTAATAAATATTATTCCAACATTAAGTTCATAGCTTCCAAGTTTAAATTTATTTTTTCTTACTCAAATTTCCTTGTTAAAATGGGGGTGCGTGTTATACACCAGTGCGTGTTATACGCCGATAAATACGGTAATTGTGCTGTCAATGTCAATAAAGTAATGATGTAACAGGTCATCAAACCGTTTGGTGGAATCATTGTTTCTCTGTAAGGTAGACCATTTATTTAGGTTTTTATTACTTAAAGATCCTTTGAAGTAAGGAGCCATGTGAGATGCTCAGTGTATGATGCCACTAAACTAATCTTTGCTCATGCACTGGTTTGGATTTAAAGAGGTACCTAAAGATGCTTTGTCATTGGGAACAATTTCCCTTCACTATCTTTTTACAGTGCAACATTTTGCACACAGCATAGATAATGTCAGAATTATTGGATAGGAATTTTAGCAAGATAAAATGATTTAAGAAGTGTACGTATCTTTCTTAAATTCTAATTTAACTTCAGCGAAAATGGTCTTTTTCTGGAGTTTGTGTGGCACTACCTTTGTTTTTTGGATGTAATTATTTTATAGGTGAGCACAAATGCTTACTGTGTAACGACTGTCACAGATGTATGCCTTTACATATATCCGCAATCATGTGTCAGACAAGTGAATCAGCAGTTCAGGAACTTGCTGAGCCTATGAAAAAAATAATATGGTAGAATAGCTTGATGTGTAAATAAGACAATGAAAGCAACTACAACAAACATTATGAAAATGCCACTTTTAATACTATAGAAAAATACTGTAGTCTACGTATTCATTGAACAAGATCAAAGTACTACAACATAAATATAATGTATTCTGTCCTTTGGAGAACAGGCAAAATTGACCTAAGATTAAAAAAAAAAGTTTAATAACCGCTAATATCATTTATTATCACAATAATGATAAAATTATCACACTTGGGGTATGGCTATTTTAGCACCTTCAATTATATTCCGACTCCTTAAAATAGCTCAACACAAGTAAATCTTGGGATATTTCCAAGGAAGTATGTTTTACAATGTACCTTTGGAGAAACTGTCAACATCAAATATTCTGCTTCAGTGATGATGAGGAGAGTTGAATAAGAATATTCTTGTGTTGACAGGCTGTGAAGGAATGCAGCATCTGTAAGGTACTGCATTCTTAGACTGCCACTAAATCTAAATAGCAAACCTTGAAAAATATTTTAGAAATGTCAGCACCTTCCTCAGATATGATTACTCTCCATTTTTTTGCCAGCACAGCCATATGTTGTCATGTACTGTGTAATTTGTGGGTTTTCAGGACACCTACATAGACAGATTAACTGTGACAAGGGAAAAGGGGCGTAAAAACTTCATTTTTGAATATGCTAACATTTCTTTATAGGTTGAACAACTAAACATGACTACCGCAGAGACAGCAAAGAAGGTGACAAAAAAGTACATTTTTTTTGCTTTGCAGACTTAAGACTCATATACTAACAGACAAAAGTTTACCAAGCATACAGTATACGCAGCTTTACATATTTGAACTGTAATAAAGAAATAGGTCAAAAATCTACAACTAATCTGTCTACATTTTGAAAATGTTGACATTTATGTATTGCTATACAGTATTGCAAACAGAAAATGCACAAATTGCCAACTGTTACCTGTGTCATAAGACATTTATTTGTTAATGTTAGGCATCTTCACTAAGAGCATGCAAGTACTCATGTGAGTGCAACCGACAGCGTAGGAGTCTCCATGCAAACACTTAAGTGACCTTTTGAGTGTTTGTGAGTCTTTGAGTGGGTTCCTTTGACTTCATTTTTTTGCAACTGTCAACCTGCCTATCACAGTTTGCCAATTATTGTTGATGTTTATGTAAGCCAGAGAACACCAGGAAGTAGAATTGTACATGCCTTTTCGGGTGAACATGAAAATGAACACAAAGGGTGCCAAACTATCACCAAACTTTGTAATCAAACCCCCAGTATCTCTGAGAACTTTCATCTTTTGAGATGTATAGGTTAGAATAAAATTATTTTCATCACCATATATCCTTGATCCTCTCAGTTAAAAAATAGTATTATAGTTCTCAGAATGGTAGCAAATACATTGTTAGATTATCGCATAACTGACATATGGCTTTAAAGAAGACAAATCTGGTTTCCATAAACATTACAGATTGTACTTCCAACTTAGATCACAGAGTGTACTACCAACAGCTGTTTAGGACTCCATAGAATGAGAAATGTGAAAGAATGACACAGCTTGTCAAAATATTACATCTCTGTTATGAATAATAATAATATGAACATTTAAATCAGTGGTCTATATGAGTGCACAGCACAGCATGACACCGTTTTTTCCAACAGAGGTACACGGACAAGAATTGTCCATGAAGAACCACATTAATCTGCAAATGAGCATTTCTTGATCTTAATGTTGATAATGAGTGGAAGCTCATTTTTTTGGCATGGAAAAAATTTAACTTAATTGTCCTGGCACAAACCTAAAATAAGTTTATGACATCAGCATTGCTCCAAAGATCCAAAGGGAAGGTTCAACGGGATAACTACCCCCCCTTGAGAAAAGTAGCAGTACACTAGGGGGTAGTTATAAAGAAGTACTGGACTTACTTCTTTATGTCCCAAATTTCAAGAAGGAGACAGGGCTGAGTGGGGTCATGTAACATCATAGCAGAACCAATCAAAAGTCGTTTTCTAATGACTAGATCACTCCTAGACCGATCTAGCTCCTTGACATTGTGATCAATCTTGGCAGTTTCTGCAAAAAGACATGTTTGGATGAGTATGACTGGCCTGCATAGAGCCCTGACCTCAACCACAGTGAACACCTTTGGGATGAACTGGAAAGGAGATTGCGAGTCAGGCCTTGTAGTTCAACATAATTGCCTGACCTCTCAAATGCTCTACTGGATGAATTGGCAAAAAGTTCCATAGAAACTCTCCAAAATCCTGTGGAAAGCTTTCCCAGAAGAGTGGAAGCTGAAAAGAGAAGATCGCCACAGACCTCTTAATAGATTGAAAGAAAAAAAGAGTAGGATTCTCTTGCGTACTAGTATGTGGTAATGTTAATTTTGTATATTATAAGTTTTCATTTAATTGCTTATTTTATCTCTCTTTTATGATGGCACTGTCAAATCTGTTGACTCTCTGTAAAGAAGGATTAAAAAGCATAATCACTGTATTACGCATGAATAACAAAAAATAAATACATCTCTTTTCTACTACAATAAAAAAAAACCTTTTTTTAAAAAAAGAGCTTGCAACTGCTTTTATGTAAAATGCAGTCCAATTCAAAATGTACCAATACAAGCACTACAACCGAAAGGTAAAATTGCTTTTAAAGGTCATTAATATGTCAAGTTAATATTGTTAACGAGTAGGGAAAGTTGCAATCACAATCTAATCTACAGAAAGCATTTTAGTATGAGAAATACAATATGAGCAGTTATTCGAATGTTAAGCAATTCAGTTAGGTGATTCATAGTTTTCATATAAAAGATAGAATATATGGTTTTAAAAAATGTTTTTTTTTTAGGTAAGGAGGTAAGTCAAATCTTTTGGACAATTTAGTAAAGTAAAGCAGAATGTAGACCAAATGTGTACATCACTCAATACCTGGTATACTACAAGAAAAAGTGGAAATAAAAAAATAAGAAACATATTTTCCTTAAAATATACATATTTCATCTAATGAAGTTTAACACAGTAACTAGACTTGTGCATTCGATATGACTGAAAATTAGTAAGAACCCCAATGAAACAAACAAAAATGAAGCAGAGAGATCTGAATTCTCACTCACTCTTACACTCTCCGATGCTGTCTCTTTCAATGTCTCCCTACCTTCTCTGCTGACTGCTTCTGTGTTCCTGTCTCTTTTTCCACTGCTCTTCTTCTTCTCTTGTCTCTTCTGTCTTCTTTCTTGGTAAGCTTTTTCCTGGTATAATCTCCTTTAACCTGGCCTCCAAAAGAGCTTTTGCAAAAGGGCAAAAGCTCCATGCACACCCTCTCCGCCAGCTGGATGAACAGGGGTAGTCTATCCCGGTGGGAGGTGCAGTGGCTTCATCCTTTTGCGGAGCTACTCGAAGAGGCCATAATATTGCAGACAGCTGTGAGGAGAAGCGTTTTTTGCTTTCTCTACAAATCCGTATGGATTTTTATGGCTTCTGCGGAAATGGAGACGGACATGAAAGCGGTCGGTGGAGAAGGAAGGAAGATATTGAGAGAAAGCATGATTGCAGCAGCTTAAACTCCCATGCTAGGCTTTCCCCAGAAACACATAACCCCCCAACCTTGGTTGTCGTGTATTTATTGGGGGGTTATGTGCTTCTGCGGAAATGGAGACGGACATGAAAGCGGTCGGTGGAGAAGGAAGGAAGATATTGAGAGAAAGCATGATTGCAGCAGCTTAAACTCCCATGCTAGGCTTTCCCCAGAAACACATAACCCCCCAATAAATACACGACAACCAAGGTTGGGTTAGAAAAGGCCACATTTTATTTTAATGCTAGCCATTGCCATGCAGACCTATAGGGGGTATAAGGAATATTTGGGAGGGCAGAGTTGTATATCAGAGGGACAGAATGGCATATGGGAGGTTATAAGGCATTTCAGGAGAGCACTGTGGCATAAAAGGGTTATAAGGCATATCTGGGGGCAGAGTGGCATATAGAGGGTTATAAGGCATATCAGTGGCCACAGTGGCATATAGGGGATATAAGGCATATTTGGGGGTGCAGTGGCATGTTTGGGGGTAGAGTGACAAATCTGGGGTATAAGGCATATCAGAGGGCACTATGGGCTTTAGGCGGGTATAAGGCATATCTGGGGGGGGCACAGTGGCATATCAGGGGGTATAAGGAATATCTGGGGAGGGCAAATGGCATATCTGGGGTTATGAGACATGCAGGGGGTATAAGGCATATCTGGGAGGCAGTGTGGCAAGCGTGGGCTCAAATGTGCATAACTGGGGGGGCAGGTTGGGAAATAAAAACAAGAACTGCATTTTCTCAGTTTTTTATCCTGCAGTTTGTTTCTAACATCCAGTTTGTTCATTAAATTATTTTAAATAAACAAAATATTGACATTTATTTTTTTTTTATCCGATTAATTGATTAATCAAAAAAAATAATAGGTTATGAAAATAATCGTTGCAGACCTAAATGTTTGTTGGCACAAAATGTTCTTGATTAAATTTGTTGCCCACTACAGTGGGGGACGTTTTGTTGATGATACTGTATGAATTGCTGTTAATAAACAAGGAGATAACCCTGAACCCTATGAACATATTGATTAGTTACTGTATGTCTATGTAGGTTATGTATTAATTGTGGATGTTTTTAAAATAAGCATGTAAAATATACTAGTCTTTAAAAATATAGCATGAGCTTCCAAGCATTACACCAAGGTTATTACCTGATAATGTTCAATACCAATAAAAGAGTAGCTTTATATGATATGTATGCAGATTTTTAAGATGATTTTGTAAGCACACTAAATCCTTATTCATCCAGATATATGGATTAAAGTTTAAAATGCTATTAAAATGGCCTGTAAGCTGGATTTCAACTACTTAATAGTTTTCTGCATAATTGACATTAACGTGCGGTCATGTAAATGATTACACTAATGATAGAGACTTTAAACACTTAAGCAAGTTCTATTTTCCCATTATCATTAGAAGAAAATAGTATGTGTACCTATGCTACTAAAATAACTTTTATCAGCCTGCTGACATGTGGCTAGATTTTTACATAAAGAATGAGTATTAGTAATGGAAGTGAGGACACCTGGTATTAGCTGTCTTTGAACTGGGATTACACCCTAAATTCTTTACATTTCATCCAGTGGCCTAAATACATTAAATGTTTCCAATGATCTTCAAATTAGAAAAATATGTGGTTTCAAAACTAAGTTTGATTCAGTCTGTTAAAATTAAATCAGGAAAATAATGAGCATATTATTCCTATATATAGCTAGTTTGAAATATACTATATTATTACGAGAATGCCTTATCTGAAGTTAAAAAAAACAATATATAATTAGTAGGTAGACTAAGCATGTACAAAGGGAATCATGTTTGAACAAAGAAATGCTAGAAAGAGCAAACAGCTCCAAACCACTATTTGTTACCTTTAGGGATACTTTCAGTTTAGGCATATCACCAACAGACTAGCATAGGGCAAATGAGGTGCTCATATTTAAAAAAGGATCAACATCTTAGTTGAATCAGAATATAATTAGTCAGCATGGTTTTATCAAAGACAGGTCTTTTCAAACCAACTAGCATTCTAAGAAAAGTCAGTAAAAAATATAGATCTAGGAGTGAAAAAAACACATAGAGGAAAAAATCATAACCAAATATAAAATATATATAGAGAGATAATACTCCACTTACTAAATTTCAGCAAGGACTCCTCAAATCCAAAAGCACACTGTAGTAGAAAACACAAAATATTCACATTGCAATTGGATGGTAGGACTGGTAGCTGTCATAAAACTAGGATGGATATATGGGAGAATAGCAGACTCCATGGTGCAATATAGTGTATCAAAGTTAAAAATCAGAATACAATGTATTATTATTAATTCACAAGAAAATTTGCACTGAGGCGGGCTCAAGTGCTAAAAGTGCTTATGAAATTACACAGTTTAGCAGTCGCTCCAAATGGTAGCAAGAAAAATCCCCTGGATGGCAGATGGGGGATAGTAGATATACTAGACCAGAGCATAACGTCAATCAACTGCTAGATGAAGCCTCCAACATCAACCTGTTTTGTCTGCAAATGGAGACTTCCTCTGGGATTTCTGTGGAAGGAATTCATACATACCTACACACCGTATAAATTTCCCTCCCATTGGCCAATCAAGTCAATGACACAAAATCATGTCTGCAGGATAATTTAGACAGAGGAAGGGACAAGTGGTAAATGAAGTTCAATATAGGATTTTTCCTGTTGCCCCTCTGGAACTTTTGAGCTTTGGCACCTGGCACATCTGTCTAATCCATGGAACAGTGTAAATCTAGTGCGTGTTGCCAGCTGTACCTTGAAAGGGAGCCAGGGGAGAAGGAACCAAATGCAGCAAATGGTCCTGTGCAGCTGGATACTTCTGAGAGGCAAGGGCATCTTATCATAGACTTTAATAAAGAGTTATACAGCTGTTCTTGTGGTTTGCAGTAATAGTTGCTTTAAACTTGTGTCCCCAACATGTCTCTGCACCAACTGGTATTCCATTAAGCATGGTAAAGAAGTACAACAGCCATATAGCCACTCCTGGACCCATTAAAGATGAATAACCACGTGTGAACCCATTAAAGATAAATCAGCTGTCCATGAGTGGTGATCTGATTATTGTACCTTTTCCCGGGGCTTTCTTTAAAGGCTGTTTGGTACAGCTGACATTTGCTCTGAAGGGATCCATGTATAAAGTGTAGACTGGGAACAGCCCACAAGAGCTGCAGTTTTGGAGATACTCTGACCCAGCCATCACTATTTGTCCCTTGTTGAAGTCACTCAGATCCTTACACTTGCACCTAACACCGAACCCATTTTTCCTGTACCTAACACATCATTTGAGGATTAAATGTTCACTTCCTGTCTAATATATCCCACCCACTGACAGGTGCTAACAGGACTTCACCTGTCCATGGTCATAATCGTATGGCTAATTGGTGTGTGTATAATTATGTTATTATTTGCTGTTCTATTAGGACTTTCACGGAGCTGTTACTGTAGCCATTTTCTATTACACTTATTTCTTCGATTGCCTTGCTGCAATTTAACAGAGCAATTTAAATTATATATAATTATAGCTAATTTAGCAATTTTCTTTGGGATAAATAAGTCAACAGTCCCATATAAAAGACATTATATACAAATGTCTACAGATAAATGTATACAAATGTCCTACAGACAGATCTTAGTCGTCCCAGCAGCTGTCAAAATTTCTGTTCTCACCCTTTACTCCATTTAGCCGTAATGTTGTAAAAAGAGAAAATATTAATTTTGTCTTGAGGAGGCTTCAATGAAGTCTTGGGGCTTTTTAGGTTTCAGTTCTGTATGGAAAAGCAGTAAAAAGTCAACTTTCCTGAGTGTTTTGCTTTTGTCCGTTGGTTCTAGCTTCTGCTGTGACTGGTCACGTAGTATATGCATCTCATGCATATTCAGGGTTTTATTTCTTTATTGAATATTAATGCAAGGATTTTTCTCCTTTGTTCTTTCTATGCTGTTGACCTGTTTCCCAAGCCATCTCCTACTGCATTCTCACCACCCTTCATCCGTGTTCCACCAGAAGTGAAATGCTGTATTGGGAAAGCTGCATCTCCGTTTTGACAGTTTTTGTTTTAGCTCATTCCATCTTGTAGCCGCTTGCTTCCTGCATGTCTCTTTGAATCACTAAGGTCCTATATTACCAGGTTCCCAACTAAATGTCTCCCTCATGAAAGTCACCTTTGAAGGGACTACCCAAGATAAATGAACGTTGATCAACTCATACATAGGTGAATTCCACCAGTGAAAAACCTTATAACATACATTGAATCCATTTTTTTAATTAGCACAATTCTGCTTGTATTTATATGAAGGCATTCACATAGTTGGTAGGAAAGGGAACTCAGAAAGATAATGACTACTCTACTGAATTGAGCAGAGATAAACATATACATATAGTATTTGAGATGTTATTCGTTGCTTAATATTTGAATGCTCAAACCCTCTCTATAAATGATTCCCTAATTATTTATAATTTTGCATGTTGGTAATTTTTTAGGGAATCCTTAATTGTTAAATTACATCAAAACTGACTTAATCTGTCTTTAAAATATTGTTGTTTTTTCAAATGATCAAATTTACAAGGAAAACATAAAATACAGTTGGCTTTATTTTAAAATGTTATAGCATAACATTCATTTATTTATTTTTGCCTATGTGGAAGAGCAGCTGAGAATATTTTTTATGTTTAGATACAGCTTCTCTTTAAATTTAAGAATAGTATAAAGAGAAACCATCAAAGCATTTTCAAAGTATACTTTTAAAACACTTCAATGTTAATCTACATTTTTAATTGTGTACACAACATCCAACTCCTACAAAATCTGTATTGATATATTCATGTATATAATTATCTAATATCTTCTTATTGCTCTGTATGTATCTTTAAAGCAGAGATAAATTTACATTCCTTATGTTCTTTTCCCTTGCTTAAGACAGGATTATCTCATTTTAAATTAACTCACCTAAAATCCCTCCAGTGCAATGAAGCAGCTCCTCAGAATATCAAATAAGTATCTCAGTGATTTCAGTTGTTTCTTTAAAGCCATGATTTATTCAAATGTCCTCATTTACTCAATGAAGTAAAGTATGTGAGGCAAAGTGCTTCTTTATTCTTTTTATGTACAAGATATTGAAAATATTCAATATCTGTCTCATTAAAATATTCAGTGTATGATTAAGAAATTGTGCATTTTTGTTCAATGTACCACCTAAATAAATTTAGTTCACTGAATCAATTTAAACCTCAAATTACCATTAAAGAAACCCTTCATCCTTATGACCTTGTTTGTGCTAAATATGGGATGATCTGCAGAGAAATGCATGGTTTTATACTCTGTGGGTTTAAATTACTTGCCAAATAGCTTCAAAAGACATTTAATTGCGAAAATGAAAATACGACACACATCAAAGAATCTTTATTTTCTTCATGCTGATGCTACTTATTTTTTTTGCATATCCATTTAAAGCTGTTCGACTTTATCCTTACTATGGCACCCCTTGAACATCCTTTTCCTTTTAAAAGCTTCAATACTAAAAACCATGTATGGAATAAAGGCAAATTAAAATGTTAAACTTCAAAAAGAATTCATAATACTTCATGTTAAACCTGATATGCAGTAATATAAAAAAAACCTTAATTTTTGATAGATTATGAAAGTTTGGTATTTCAAAGTGTTTTACCGTTTCATATACTTATAACAGTAAATAAATAATTACATGTTACCTGCTAATTATGTTTGTTAATTACTTCTCAGGTAAACTACATTTGATTATTTTTGTAATGCATATATAATATCGAATACTGATGGTCCAGTTACTAAATATATAGAACATATGTATATATATATATATATATATATATATATATATATATATATATATATATATATATATATATATATACTGAATGCCATGGAGTACAATTGTGTAAGTCAATGTGTAAAATTTTATTTAACCCCTTAACCACCAAAAACACAACTGTCAGTTGTGCCTGGCAGGTCACTGGTCTTTGAGGGGTAAAATGACCGTCCTGAGAGCTCTGGGCTCCCCCGCAGGTTGAATACAGGTACTACAGGTACTACATTCAACCAAGCAAGTCAATGGAGCCCTGCTTTATAATCATAAAAAGGTTTTGTACTGTGTTAGCCGTTGAGAAAACAGGAGAAAAGTATAGTTAAAATGATACCATTTATTGGCTAACTGAGAGTTTGATTGCGAGCTTTCGAGACCAAGTTGTTAGGTCCCTTCCTCAGGCATTAATGAAGCTAACAAAGACTTATCTAAATACAAAAGCACAATTCACACATTAACAAAGACATTAGATAAACACAGAGGTATTGGGGAATTTGTCCAGCAGTAAATTAGTTGGACTAGCAGAGATCCAATGGACAGATATGGTTCAATCAAAGCATTGTTGGTCAGTTCACTCCCTGGTTAGAGGGGCCATAAAACCATTAGACATATGCCAGATCCATGAAGGTGTCAAATGTTCCCAGGAATAAGTTGTTTGTAGTGAATTCGAATTGTGGGAGGATTAATGGTTGGTGATGTTATAATGGGAGATGAATTCTCTGTCTCTGTTGAGGCCAGTAATTAGGGTATTAAAACGGTATATTAGTTTGATCTCCCATATCTTTCTCTCCCTCTGGGTGCGGAACGATCCCATCAGCTGACAGCTTCACATCCAGAAATGTTCTCCAACAGGTGTATCTATTTTTTTCTGTTTGATGGTATGTCTGTGGGAATTAAACCGTTTATGTAATGCTTGGCCTGTTTCCCCCACGTACATCACTGTCGGGCATTTAGCACACATGATGAGGTACACCACGTTAGATGATTTGCACGTAAAGCAGTCATTGGTAGATTCCGCAGCGCTGTTACAGTCAGAAGAACAATTTAGAAACACATACAATAACACACTGGTGCAAAGGAGAAGAGGACTCTGCTCTTGCAAGCTTACAATCTAGTTAGTATTACTGAACCCGGGAGATGTTGCTGAACACATATTGGTGTGTTGTTTAGCAGTGGCATTTAAAAATACCTGTGGGTGTCTAGTATTCAAAAATATTTGGTTTGACCGGCTTCAAGGATGTCAGAAATAGCACATGGGGGCAAAATAACCATTTTTTCATTAGCTTTTGTAGATGAGTGAAAAAGAAATGTGAGAGAGGAAATGACAGCTACGCATTAGCACCACAAAAGTGTTAAACCAAACTTGTTTACGAAGGTTACAAAAAATTTAAAAAAAGCCCGGTCAAAAATAGAGGTTAATGAATATGCATGTTTCTGTGTGAGTTGTAGGATGTAAGCTCATGGAACCTGAGTCAAGTACCATCAGTCAAGTTAACTTGACTTTTTAGCGAATAAGTGCTGATTTTCAACCTGTTTAATATCTCAATTTTTCTATAGAGAAACACGGAAAATCACTGTGACATCTTCTAGCATTTAAAAATCAAAACTACTGTGTATTTTATTTTCTACTCAGTGTAATTATTCCGAGATATTTGGTTTACAAATTAGGAATCTATGGCATATTGTGCCAACACATTACAATTTCTTGTCCGGGTGTTATCTTCCCTTCTTACCCAACCCTGACAAAGGCTGTCAGAACCAATATGAGCAACTTAACAATAAAGGATGACAGATGTAAATGGGCTGAATCATGTAGATAAGAGAAGCAGAAACAAAGACCACTTCTCTCATGGTGTACACATAAGGTGGGTTTTGAATATATATATATTTTAATAATGTGACACCATTACATGTCTTTAGCCTAGTGGACTGCAAAATAGAAAGTGACAGGTCCACTTTAATTTTATATGTTTGTGTTTTTCTACAGATTTTTTCTGACTTCTATAATGCAAGTTGATTTTCAGAAGACATTGAATTGTATTTGGTGAAATCACTTTACTTCATTTTTACATATAAATCTATTAATTTAACAAAATAATAGCTTTATAGTGAGTGAACTACATACTACTCGAAGGTAGTTTCTAACTTTCTACTATAATGGATCAAATTGGAATGAAGAGTCTTCTGAAATAAATCTGGAATTGAAAAATGTCTACATTCATTTTCATTTCATTTCAGAAAATGCATATTTAACGAGATATTTTAGTTCTAAGGAAATGTATGTATCACTAATCCTGACCTTTAGTATGAAAAAAATACAAAAGAGGAATAGCTTGTTATTATAGTATTAACTATGCAATTTCATAAACGATAATACATTTTAGAATTGTTCTCTGTGATAGTATAAATATGCTCCATAGTTTCCATAGAGTACAAATTGCCTGGGCACTTGTTCTGTATACATGACCAGATTTACATCACAGGTGCCTTCAACCCAAAAGGGTTTATGCACTTAACGTAGGATTTGGCAGAAAAATATGTGGGAGAGTTGTAGTTTCAATTCAGTTAATTCATTATGTGTTATGAAATTATGTAAACTTGCCACTATAAAAACCTTAAACCTATGATTTCTTCACAGTTCCCATAACAATATGGGGGACTGTTCTTAGTACCTGGCAGCCAAGACAACCTCCTGGGGCTCCATAACTAAAGAGGTCCTGGGCTGGTTGAGAACATGATGGATCTCCCTCTAACCGGTCCAAAATCAAGAAAGTGCAAGGTCTGTTCATACTGACCCCTGCTTCTGTGCTCCATTGCTGGGGATTAGGTGCTAGGATATGATATGATATCCTAGAGCTCAGCATTGATCAGTGCACACCACAAGGGAGCAGACCTCGCGCTGCTACCATGGGTATCATGATGACATGAAAGAAGAGGGAAAGATATGAGACATTCTAGTGAGAAAGAAGAGAGATGGGGAGAAAGGGAGGAGATAATGAGAAAGGAGGAAGATGAGAGAAAGGGGAGAGATGATAGTGAGAAAGAAGAGAGATGGGAAGATAATGGGCAAGTATGAAGGTATGTCTGTGTGTGTGAATGGGCAGGCATTTGTAAGGACAGTGTATACTGTATGTGTATACTTTGACAGTCTATCCATTACTGTTGCTATTTTGGTCTTAAAATGAATAGACTGGTTCGCTTTAACATATGTTTAACCCAGGTTAACGACAATTGACATGCCAGGACCGTCATGACATCAAACGGGTGCAGAAAGCGATCTATGTTCACTTTCTGCACCCAAATGGTGTTGCTGTAATGCCTCGATGTCAATGTAAAAACAATATAAAAATAGTTTTAAAAAAATGGTAACATGTTAAAATAATTTCCTACTGATGTCACCATCAGGGGAACCTTCCAGTTCCAAAAAATGTTTTCAAAAAAGGCCAAAAAAATTAAAAATCAAATATATATATATATGAAATATTTTTTTGAGCAAGTCCTAAAATTATAGCTTTATTTTCTCACATGGAAATACTGGCATGTTAAATGCCCATGGGGTGTCTACTTGATTTCATTGGGTAAATTGAATTGGCCTGGTTCAACAATATCCCAATTAACACACGGGAAAGGATGACCACATGTCTAATTTCCAATTTGAAAAATGCACACGCCCCAAATATGTTTTTTTAGACCCCAAACAACCTGAAAAACATGCATGTGGGGTATCACTGTACTCAGGAGATGTTGCTGAACACATATTGGGGCTTTGTGTGACAGTGACATATACCAGGACCTGTAAATTCGTACAACGTGTGTAGGAAAAAAACTACTGTAAACTTTGACAAAGGCTGGTGGTAAAATTAGTTCATGGGAAGAGTTAAAATACCCTGGGGTGTCTATTTTTCAAAAATATATGGTTATATTGGGCACACTGAATTGTCCGGGCTCAAAGATCCACTGAGCATGGGCAGTGGATCACCAAATAAAGTTCATCATTGAAAAATGTGCATGCCCCAAATGTGGCTTTTTTGCCCCAAAATAGCCAAGCAAATCCATGCATGGGTGGTATCACTGTACTCAGGAGATGTTACTGAACACATATAGGACTGTTGTGTGACAGTGACATATACCAGAACCTGTTAATTCATACATGAAGTAAAATGTGTGTAAAAAAAAATAAGCTTTTATAGATGAGTAAAAGCTCAAAATAATGACATCTAAAGAAAGCCCTTTTTGTCCTGAAAAAAACCCAATATATATATAACTTGTGTGGGTTCAGTAAACTAAAGCTAAACACGAGCACCGCAGAAATGTTAAAACGGCCATTGTCAAGAAGGGTACAAGAAATAAAACCAGTCATTGTCACGAAGGGGTTAAAGACTTTACCCAATATATACAACTTATTAAAACATAAAACAATGTATGAGTTATTTTTTTTTTTTGTATTGATGCCTTAAAGATTTATAGTAGAAAGCAGATATTACTGGTGTGTAAAAATGAAAAATGTGTTTAACTTTTTGATAAGCGTATTCAGCAGTGCTTAGAAATCATTCTGTTATATAGCTTAGGGTTTCTATAGTACCAAGCCTTAAAAATAGTAAAGTAATGAAATAAGTAGATCAATAATTCAAGGCTCATATCAGACATTGATTTTCTTCTTCAGGATTGTTACTTCATCAAAAAAACATTGTTCGTTTTATAGTTTCTATGATCTTTATATACTGTACATGAATATATATATTTGCCGTCAATAGTTTTTAAAGGGGCAGTCGAAGAGTATTTTGTTGGATCTTGTGCCAACCATTTGTAGGTTCGGTTGTAACTGGAAAGGTGAATACACAGAGCAGAACTCAGTATAACCGCAGGACCAGGTAGCAGCTCCAGGGAGGATATGGCACAACAGCGTAGGTAGACAAGCCAAATCCACAAAAGCGTGCTCAAAATTGTAGCTGAGGTCAAGGTTAGGAGTGAGCAGAATGGTCAAAAACAAGCCAGGGGTCAATCCACTGAGATATACCAGAATAATCACTATAAGCCCACAGAACAGAGAAACAACAGCAGAACAGCAGGCATAGAATGAACAGCTACAGAGTCTTTAAATAGCTCTCGCTAAAGAAACACAGACTTACAGTTGATTGGCAGAGAAAGAATAGGGAGTATATCCCTTTAATTTGTGGCTTGCACATACACAGCAAGCTGTTGACTGTGCTGGGCAGCCATCTTGGATGTGGCACTCACATGTGCAGTAAGCCACTGACCATATTGTGTAACTATTAGATTATTAGATGCGGCAGAACATCGAGAAGATGGTGTTGCAAGCTCCGTTTCTGCCACCAGCAGTTTCCTCGAGGAGTCCCTTCTGTGACTGCTGACGTAGAATACACAGCAGTGGAGGAAAATCATGAGGGAGTGACACAGACCTGATGAAAAATCCTAACCAGATGTGTAACAGGTCTGTTGGCATTGTAGGTACATGAAAGGTATGAAACTCTGGTGCCCCACATGCCAACATCTCAGACTACCCCTGTGAACAAGGTTCTGGCATCCCCTATATCAGCATTTCTGACTGCCGCTGGGGATGTGGTTCTGCCCTCCTGCAAGAGCAACTACCCTTCATTGATTGATGCCAGAGGAGGCCCCTGCTGACAACCAATAGAGTCGCTCGTACGGACCTTTAATTCCTGGAACCCCCAGGCCAAGTTTCAGCGTCAGGAGTTAAAGGTCTGTATGAGCGAGGTTGATTGTCGGCAGGGAGTTCCTCTGGCATCAACCAATGAAGGGCTGCTTTGATTGGTTGATGCCAGAGAAGGCCCCTCCCAGTGATAGAGTCGCTCTTACGGACCTTTAACCTCTGGAGCCAGGAGACCAATGGTCTCCCCAGGCCAAGTTGCTCCATGGTATACCTTGCCTTGCAAAGGGAGACTGAAATCCTCATTCCTCCCAAGCCAAGTTGCCTAGAGCGGTTGTCTGAGTCTTAGTTGTATATTAATAGTAGAACAACTGAAGCTGTATCTAGTCTATAATTTTATTTTATATTTTACCAAACATCACTTTGTAGGAGTGAAAATGAAAAATATGTCTAAAGAAAAAGTAAACCATTCTAATCATGGCTCGAAGGGGGAAGTTGAAGAAAATAACTGAAACTGAATCAATATCCATATCAATGGAAATCAATGCAATTAGTCAAGACATTCTTTGCCATCCATGTTGTCAAATATTTTTCATAATGGTGAGAAGGTAACAGGGCTAGACCGGCAAGGAAGAGACAGCCCTGGCAATTTAAGGCCAGTGGCCAACAGCTGGATATACCTGGCCACATGTTGCATTTTCATGTATTGTGTAGCTGCACACTAGAACACCCTATTTGCCTTTAGAATGGCAGATCAGGTGGTTGTGTGGTTAACTGCCAACCATGCATTTGCCAAATGGAGGATAACATTACTATTTGATCTATCATCCACACATAATCCACAGTGTTAATCCAATGAGACATCTCAAGAGGGTTTGCTGATCCCAGAACATTGGGATTAAACTATTGTCACATTCTAGATTACGAGAGAGCTAAAAAGGTGTTGTACAGGAGACTCAGCACCAGTTGCAATGGAAGGGAGCATTTTACAATATTCAGAAATGTTCTCCCTGAAAGACTGGACAGTTGAAAAATTCCCCAAGTTATGTAGGAAAAAACTTTCGTTCAGTTGCACCGCTACAAAATGATATCACCTACTGATAATCTTATTAACTGTGCTCTGAATGTATTTATTGATAGACCAATGTGCAGTGGTTTTTAAATTGTTATTCCATAGTGAGAGTTCATGCGACAGCTGCAAGAGGCAATTTATCTGTGGATGGAGAGATCAACATACTTTAACAGAACCATACAGGACTGAGCTTCTGTACATATTTTCCTAAATGACAAGAGTTTAATTGAAGAACATATTCTATCAATCATGATTAGCAAAACTTGTAGATAAAAAATGGCGTCCACGTTGTTCACACAATATTAATTTATAGTTTTAGGCATGAATCCACTGTGCAGTTCCTTTACATTGTGTGGTAAAGAGACAAATTATACTATTATTTGGTGGGAGCAGGAATAAATAGTGAGTTGGTATAGAAAGGCATCAAAAGTGTCTGACTCTGTGGGTCACTGTAGCCCTTGCCCCGAAGAGAGTTCCATTACCACATGTATCAAGGGGTCAACACTTTACCCTTTCCAACTTTTCCATAGTTTATTGAAAGGATACCCAATCCATGACATGTATTAAGATCATGAACCCAAAATATGACTAAAGGCATGGGAGACCCAAGACTTTGTGCTGTCTGTTTTTTGTCAGGAATGACTAGAGGAACTCTTCATTTGAACATTTGAACATAGTGATCACACGCTAATCAGATTTTAGAAGAACATTGAAGACAATGGGATTGTGCACTGTGGAGGTAGAATATGCTCGCCTTTCCAATATTAACAAGGCCCTATACATGTAATATGTGTGGCTACCCACCTGGTCTACTCAAAGGCTTTTTTTTCTAAGACTGGGGACGAAATTTTAAAAATAAATTCTTGTTTACTCACATAAGTCTACACATATTTAATGGTAGAGTCAGATTAAACTGAATTTTCACATTAGACAATAGCCATTAAAGTTCAAACTCCATAGCAACTTTTAGAAGAGTAATTTGGTGGTAAGAGGTATTAAACAATAAATCATCCACATAAACAGCCAATTTATGATTTATACCTTCACAGCAGTATCAGACCGTATGAAAGTTAAATAAGAGAGGTAAAAGGGGACGTCAATGTCAACCAAAGTGTGTGTGTTTGATATGTTGTATGGTATTTCACTTTTGGCATTGGTAAGAAAACATAGCTTGAATTGTTGCATATAACATTATCATCATTCAACTTTACAAATGTCAAATGTTATATCGTAGGGTATACTTGACAACACATACATTACTTCACAAAAAATGGATTTTCAATCAAATATCACTGGCACAGTTTACTATGTTTTGAATTTGGAACATTAGTATTTGCCATCACTTATAAGAAAACTATAAACGCATAGAAGGTGGTAAAATTGGTGTAATTGAAGAAATATTTTATTAGTAACCATAATTAATGATTGCTTTTTTTCTAGTTCCTATATTAAAAAAACCTAAAACTATTTTTATTACCATATAATGCTTTAGTTAATTGATGAACGTGTATTATTTAAAATGTATTTTCAATACAGACAAGGAATGTGTTAATCTTTTTTTTTGTTTGTTTCTTGCAAGTTATTCATGGTTTTCAATGGAGGACATCAGCCAAAGCACAATGCCATCTAACCAGCAGGCTGTCAGAGACTGGCCATCTGTTAGAGATTCTCTACATGTGTATTTGGAAAGGCTAAAGACCCTCAGTTCCCAACTGTACATTATGTAAAAGGCTGACAGGAAAATTAAATTGTTTCCAGCCTTGCACTTTGCTGAAGAGCTGTCATTTTTTTTACCAAGTGAACACAACAAGATGTTACAGTAAGGTTATTGTGACAAAACACTTTTGTCTAAACCCTGTACATGAAACTGTCAGGGGATATAAGGCCCGAGTCTATTGTCAATTTAGTATTTACGCATATTGTTCTGGTCTTGCAATTGGTATTATATTTTTTCCAGATAAACAAATAACTGGTGAAATCTAAAACATGTACAGATATTGAGAATGTTTCATTTTATTAGAGATTTGTAAAGAGCATACCTAAGAGCATTTCCTGCACGTGTATTGTCTATACGTCAGATATTACCTGATATAACATGATTTTAAAATGAATATACCTCTGCTATTAAAATTGTGTCCTGCGCATGGACTCTTGTTCACTGTGTCTTCTGGCTGAAGTGGTGGGTCTCCTCTCATCGTCTATTCTGGCAATATTCCCGGGGCCCCCTCATTATCGTGCTGTGCCTCAAGGCCCAGTGTCTCCACAGACTCCCATGTTAGGAACTCGAGTGGTGGCTTTGACACATGAAAGCATGGAACGGTCAGGCGATCTTCCTGACCAGATTTTCTCCTTGAATCCCACGCCAGCATGCTGCCTCCCTTACGGAAGCGACTGGGGGTCTCTGGTCCCTGGAGGAGCGTTCTCTCCACATAAATTGTTTGGAGTTAATTGCGGGTTCGTTCGTGATCAAGAGCCTGGCGAAAGACCGCACAAATTGTTGCCTCCTTCTCCGGATGGACAATGTCTCAGCGTTGTGGTACATCAACCGTTTGGGGGGCATGCAAATTCTTCCTGGCACGCAACATCTTTTTGCAGGCGGAGTATGTCCCGGGTGTGGAGAACCTCTTGGCGGACTGGTTTTCAAGACATTGGCGAGATGTGAGAGACTGGAGACGTCTCTGTCAAGTCTTTCAGGGCATTCATAGCCGAAGGGGTCCCCTTCATCTGGACCTATTTGCATCCAGGACGAACGTCAGACAGAGGAAGCTCGGGCAATGGCGCATTCACCCAGGTTTGGCCAAGGTCGGGTGCTTATGCTTTTCCTCCTTTCACTCTCATCCTGAGGGTAATCTATCACTTGCAGCGAGCCGGGGGGTTTTTAGTCCTGGTGACCCCGCTTTGGCACTCACAGCCATGGTTTCCAGCCCTGCTGGAGTTATTGATCCGGGACCCTCTCCATCTCTTCTATTTCTATTTACAGGTCAGGAGCATCTTAGAAAGCCGCTTACAGTTGGTGGCATGGACAATCTCAGGACATCCTGTTAGGGCTCGGGCCTATTGGAGACAGCTCAGTCCCTGCTCTGAGAGTCCTGGGCTCCAGGTACCAGAAAGTCTTACTGGGCAGCTTGGAGAAACTGGTCTGCTTGGTGTGTGGGACAACAGGTGGATCCCCATTCAGCCCCTTTAGACTGTATCCTTAATGTTTTGGCCGACTTGTTTTCCGCGGGGAAGTCCTACCACGCCTCGCTATGATTCTCTGTGGGACGTAGCTGTGGTCCTGGATTTTCTTTGGGCATGGCCTGATAGAAAGTTTCTTTCTCTCTCGGCTAAGCTTACTGTTCTATGTGTCTCCTGTCTTTTCGTAGGATATGTGACGCTATTTCCTTCTCTTCCGAGGGGATCATGTTTCGGATCCTTAAGAGGACTAAGTCTTTATCCTCTTCTGTCTCTTACCCGTACTTTCTTGAGGACCCCACATTGTGTGTTGCCAGGTGTGTCCGCACTTACCTTTCACGCATTTCGGCTGTTCGGCTAGTTTCTGATTCCCAGCTGCTTATTTCCTGTGTCAAACCGTTTCGGGGGGTCTCGTCTCCTACATTAGCCAGATGGGTTTGATGGCTTCTTTCTTTGGATGGTGTTGAGTTGTCCTTTGGTGCCCACTTGGTGAGGGGGGCTGCAGCTTCCTGTACCCCGTGCTGCTGTACCCCGTGCTGTAACTGTTCCGTTTTTCTGTTCGAGGTGGTTCACTGCCTTGGTTGTGAGGATTCTTGTTTGGTTTTGGTTCAAGTTTCGGTTCTGGTTCTACGTTTGCAGCTGGTTGCTGAAGGACTTCTGTTCCGGTTCACAGGGGACGAAAGAGGAAGAGGGGGAATGTCTTAAAGTTTAAAATAAAATATACCTCCCGTGTACTGTTTTTTAATTGGTTGTTTTCACTCTATACATTAACTCTTTCTTTGCTGCTGTTTGTGAGAGTAAAGGAAGATATGCAAAATACTCACCTCCTGTCTTTATTAAAATTATAATTATTCGGGCACCAAGGCTAGAATAATTTCCAGTTATACTTTTTATTTCCTTACCTGCCCCAACCTTGTGAAGTAATTTGTTTATAATGCTAGCTAAACCTCAGCTGAGGCCAGTAATGGACTCCAGATTGCACTAAAGTTATCAGGATGCACAATTTGTATGGATGCACTGAAAATGCCACAGTGGAATCAGGTGCTCAAAGATTTGGCCTTCCTTTTCGGAAGAACATCAAGAACTTCTGGATTTCTTGCTGGATTTTTGGATGGGGAGGGATGGGGAGTGGTCTATCTCTGGGAAGAGTAAACTCAAAGTCTACAAGAAGTTGGCAACTGCCTTGCACCTCACATCTTTTTATAGGAACAGGGGTGTACCTAGAGCATTTGGATCCTGCATGTGGCACCCCCACATTTTAAAATGAAAGACATCCACAAAAAAAAGAATGTTGGCAAGAATATTATTAATCTACATATAATCCACTATATGTCAAATCTGAGAAAATAAACAATTAGCTTACAAATATATTAAATTTAAATAAATAACATTTACTGAGCAGATATGGTACAGCATAACTCCTATCACTATAGCCTGACCCAGACATTTACGGTGGTACATCATAACTCATAACTATATAATGAGCCAAACATTCACAGGATAATTGCTACCATCACACAGACGGTGTGCACGCTTCAGTGCTGAGCGCCATGATATGGCATTAAATCCTGACGCACAGCATCAGTTGCCAGGGTGCACTGCAAGGGAGTGAGACTGGAGGTCTGTATTAACAGACTTGCTGCTCCTTTGATAGATTTTAGGACGGTTAGAGGGAGATCTTTAATCACCCCAACAGAGCCTGCTACTCTCAGAAAGGGTGCACCCCCCTGATGTACGTTACTGCATAGGGAGCACTGTACATCAGGCTAAAAAAGACAGGTGCAATGAATATAACTCTGTTACCATCCTCACCGAGTCCCATTCTTTATGAGAAATATAATGTTTGATGCTGGAGTATAATATTTTAAGAAGAACTGTCAAAGCTGAGATAACTATAACCAAACTATTAAGTCTTTTTACTGTTCTTTATATTTAAGTTATTTAGATTTATACATTGAAACCCTGACTTTTTCCATAACAGAACATTTCATGTAAATGCCCCTTCTATTGACTTGATCTCTCAGTGAAGATTCCATTGTAATCATACTTTCAGTATCTTTTAACTCAGTTCCTGGATTTTACCAAACATAATAAAAACTTATATGTTGAATGATAGGTATATGAACTGGGAATGAGGATATAAGGGGTATGATGACAACGATGGCATAAGCAGCCATTATTCAAAGAGACTTCATACCTATGTGCAAATAATAAACAAATATATCACATTCACCAGTTTCAGCATTATAACAAACTCAAATATATTGTAAAATGTAATTATGGAAAACAAATCTAAGTGCCAACCCTAAAATAATATATTGTATTTTGATCAAAATCTTAAACAAATTAAAAAACAAATTAATGTGTGAATCCAACATAGAAAACTTATACCTTATATGTAGCAGATGCAGATCCAATTTTATTAGCAGTGACAAACAAAATATTTCTTTAAAGAGGTTGGCATGGTATTTCTTGCAAATTAAGCATCTATTCAGCACCAAGTGAAGTGATATTGGCTATCTGAGAAAAGTGTTCAACAATGAGGTACATCAAGTGAAGTGGCTGTTTTGAAATATCAAACATCACTTCACGCGGGAAAAAAAAGCAGGCAATTTAATACGATGTTAGCCAACCTACTAATGCAATTGCTATTTTCTTAGAATCTTTAACTCTTCACAACTAGAATATTCATACCCAAATGGATATACAGTGCAATAAAAGATTTAAATACACACAGTTAAATACACCAAAAGTAAAATGAATAATCAGACATACCAAGTCCTATGATGTACTCCTGAAGCAGTTAAAAGATATGGGAATGCAGTTGATGAGTTGTCTAAGTTTACAGTTTCATAGTCCTGCTTAAAGTACATCCGAGACCCACAGCTGTGTATTAGAAATTATGCACATTTCCCAGTGCTATTATTAGGAGATCTGTGGTGTTTGTATTATATATTTAATACCTTCTCACTTATCATGGCGGTCACCAAATTAACCTCTGGTCTCCAAATGCTCAACCACCTCCTACAACCATACGCTACTCATTGCACACTACAAATTCAGGATCCATTTTTATACCTCTGCCCTTCATATAGCCAAACAAACTTATTTTGTTTCATTAAGCTTTCCTCTTTTTGCAACCTCTTCCCATATTACAAGTTGACCCTTTTTCCCTTGCATGTCCTACCTTCTCCCTTTTTCCCATTTTATTCCACATCCCAATCTAACTAATAATATATTTCCCGTCTCCCCTGGCCTTCAAACTACTGGGAAGTTTAACCTACACTTGCCTCAACCATTCTCTTTTGTCTTTCTCTCTGCTTGACCCTTTATCAGGTCATTTTTCTTTCTGTGCCTTCTCTTTCTGGTTCATGTCAAGTAAAAGCATTGTGTATTTTCATATGCACTGTTGTGCAAACATATCATTTTTTTGTTTGGGGGTTGTAACAAACTGCAACAAAATGGTTTTATTGGTTTTAATAAAAATAAATACATCAAACTGCAAATAATTCATGATTTAAAGAATATCTCTTTCTTTAACCCCTTAATGACAAGACTCTTTCTTTCTCATAGTACATTTTGGGACAAAGGCTCTTTTAATATTTTTCAGTGTTGCTGTTTCGCTGTAATTTTCTTCTTTCTCATTTTGTGCACCCAAACACATTATAGATTTTTTTTCAGGACAAACAGGGCTTTCTTTAGACACAATTATTTTTTATCATATCATCTAATTTACTAGAAAATGATAAAATATGGTGATTTTTTGTTACAAAAATGACTCGTTCTCATTTTTAAAAAAAAAAAAAAAATCCTTTACTCATCTGCTCATCTTGCCTAATGTTTCATGCGCACACACCTTCCTGAGTGAGATACTTGGACAAGGCTGTGGCTGTGTTCTGTATGTGCCTTACAATAGGGCACTTTGTAATATAATATTATAATGTTCTACCTTCATGATCATAAGAATGCTTCAAAAAAACATAACATTTTTTAACTGAAAATGTAAAATATTATTTATCATTTAGAAATTAACTTTTTCTTCCAAACACATTTGCTTAAGTGATTACCCAGCCCTATATGGGACATCTGGTTTAGTACCACTGACATGAATTACCTTCTGTCATTAGTCGATGTGATAAACATGGTGCAATATTGTTATTCAAGTGTTCTGCCAATATTTTAGAAGGTATCCGTCTGCTTTGCCTTTCATGTTTTAAATTTGAGATGAAGCAGTAATAATTTGTGAATGTTGTGTTAAAGCTAAATGTGTATTTTGCAATGTGCAAATATTTGCAACCTACCTCAACTTTGTCATATAAATATTCTGTAATATGCAAACTTGTCTATATGTGCCCTTTTAAAACAATGTATCTTGTTGTATTTCATCATTCTTGTTACATTTACTGAGGTGAGAAGTACCGTATTTGCTCGATTATAAGACAAGGTTTTTTTCAGCACAAATGTTCCTAAAAAATACCCCTCGTCTTATAATCGGGGTCGTCTTATAATCAGACCTCAAATAGGTCTGACTATGAGACTAAGATCCAGATGCAATGCTGCAGGGGACCTGGATCCTCCTGTCTCCCCCTCCCCAACTTACCGGTGCTTCTGAGTCCCCGGTGTGTAGCCGGGGCAGCGTGTAGATATCTACGCGATTCGTGTAGACAACTTCCGATGCAGACAGATGAAGGTGTGGTTAGTAGCGGGGGTTGTCTGCGTCCATCGTGCAGACCTTCCCCGGCTGTCAGAGATCAGTGTTCCCCTCACTGGGGAATTCTCTCTGACAGCCGGGGAAGGTCTGCGCGATGGACGCAGAAAACCCCTGCTGCTAACCGCACGTCCTTCCGGCTGCAGTGGCTACCGTTAAAGACTAGAAACTTCATTTGTAATACTTCTGAATGTCCTAGCCTTTCCTAGAAATAATTACTTAACAAAATAGCCTTTTGGCTAAATCATATTGTTTTGAGAAATACTTGCATCACAAAAAAAGAAGCTTCTAATATTTTTTTGCCATACAAATTGGAAACCCTTCTTAAATGTTGCTATGTTGTTTTTATGTGATTAAACCTTGAAAGGAAAGAATATAATTAAATCTTCTAAGAGTAATTTTATTAAAAAGACAATTTACTGTCCCTGGCACCCGTACTAAAAAAAGAGTGCATAGTTAAGTTGCTCCCTCTGTTTTTATTCTTTTAAAGTATAAAGTATTTAATAAAAAAGGAGGAAAACCATATCTGAAAGATATGAATGTATCTAGGCCTTTGATTGGGATATAATTAGAAAACAATTTTAATTAAAGTTGCATATTACATGTATTATTTTAGCTATATAATGGTTAACTTATAAGCTGTATGGACCAGTTTAAGTTCACTGTTTCTCTGAACCTTTCATCCAAAATGAAGCTAACTATTATGCTGAAGTCATTTACTTCAGATAACATACTTTACAAGCTTTCCATAACAGGGTCATGGCATATAATTTAAGAATATGGTCATCTATCTTCAATAAATGCTTATATGAGGGATTAACAGAATATGACCTTAAAGGGTAATTTCTCTGTACTGTTGCTTTTATTTTTTGTAATTGAGAAAATTAATAAAAAAAACATCAACTTTACAAATGTCTAAGTGCTTGCGCTTGCGCTCCTTTGTCAGCTGCTTAGGCACTCATCTGCCACTATTGAATTTAGGACTTGCATGGGGACACAGGCAGATCCAACACTCACGTCCATCTTTCCTGCAACTTATCATTCTTCTGTTTTCGCGAATCAGTTCCAGAATTCTTTCTTCATTCCTCATGGACGTGGCTGTAGCTGTATGTCTGGAGCTCTCTGCATCCGTCACACTAGTAACAGCCATTTTTTGAACTTTTCAATCCACTCATAGACGACTCTACGAGAGAGAACTTTATCCCCATGCTGAGCACACATATTTAACTATATTAAAACATTCTCAAAGTATGATAAAGGCTTTATCTAGCCTGTTACCAAAGAAAACATGTTTAATGTATGGTTAATGTGCATTAGTACACAATTGAATACCTGCAATAAGGAGTCTAAAAGTTGTAGTTTAAATATTATGCTCATTACTCGTTGTACAACGTAATTAGCTATTAATAGTGCTAGTAGGGTTTATTTGAAATACATTTTGTTTCTACACCACTGCACCCTTAGTTCTTAACTTTACCAAATGTTACCAATTCCAACACCATATTTATGTTCTACTATACAAAACTACATTTATTTTGTAGCACAAAAACATGTTACATAATGCAGTCGGTAAAGCTGATGTTTTTTAAGCAAGACAATATGGATATTATTTCTGATGTCAAAATTTACGCAACATTTACAAAAATGTATTGCAATTGGTATTTACCGGTACATATCTAAACATTCAGCTAATGTGAATTAGAAGTCAGTTTTAACACAGGGAAGTAGAGAAATAAATAGAAAATGCATTCTTAAAGTGTATGCTCCTGGCTAAAATAGTAAAACACACCAATTGTTTTTAAAAACTCTACCTAGCCTCTTGCATATTACCTATCAAAAAATGGTAGAATAAAAACAGAGAAAACATGTCTATCTACCAGCATGGACAGATGCAGTGAATAACGTGAACTTGATTTCTGACCTCGTGTTGCTCCTATCCTATTTACTGTTTCTGGCAGGTTGCTGTAATATTTTTGATTAGACTTATTGAACTGCTCTACTACAAAACAATAAAAGGTTTGTGAGAAAAACAAGACAATGTATTGATTGTTAATACTCTCATTTGTATTTCTAGCATTTAGGAATTCATTAAGCAATGGCAAAATAATTAAATGAAATTGTACAGATTGATATTAATAATTCTGCATGCAAAGCTAGAATTCTATATTATTGTTGAAAAAGAAAACTGATCTTTTACCGCTACAACTTAATAGATGCATAGAATCCAAAGCCTAGAAACATGGCCCTTTTTTTTAATAATTCTGTGAATTCATTTATAAGGAAATTCATTTGGCTTTACCTTTAACATTCAGAGCCTGAAACCAATCAGGAGTATTACTGCTTATTAATTTTAATGTCATCTCTTTGATGGAAACTGTCTTTCTCATTTTAATATAGTATGTGTGAAGAGCAATATTAAACCTTTAGATGGAAAGCAAACCTTCTTTGTATGAAACAAATTTATTGAGCTGTCTGTGGATTTATTATACATTATTTTTTATTCTACAGTAAACGTGTTATTTGCATATTTATTCAAAGAAACATCTTCAAAAGTGAATCCATTTGTTTTCCCCGAACCACCCTTTATTGAAGCTATAATGAAATAAATAAAATAAATCATTCTCTCTATTTTGTGAACAACATCATGGTGATAATGCAAATGCACTACAATTATTGTCTTTAACAATTATTTAAATATGTCATAAATCCTATTTACTACAATGAGAAATGAAAAACATTCCATTTTATTACCTATTTTCTGTTTCAGTTCTATCATAGAACCGGTCTTCAATTTTTATAATCTGTTTCTCATATAAAAAAAACAAAGGCAATGAGTAAAGTGTAGTTTGACACTAACAAATCATGAAAGACTAATTGTGTCCAATACGTAATATGCAAACATATGACAAACAAGTGGCTTTAGTAGCATAAGCTAAGTTGTCATGAAAAGGTACCCCAAATGTCATGGGTAAAAAAGAAAATCCACAAAGTTAGCAATGCTTCTGAGCCGTTACACAGTGCACTGTCCAATTCAAGCGATGCCAATACGTCCATTAAAATTCCAAACTTTACTAAGCTTTATGCATTGTAGAAAACCAGGGTCTTGTGCGTTTCGCCCACACGGGCTTAATCATAGACAAGTTATTCTCACATGAAGATCAGTACTTAAAACAAAATTAAACCAATCAACATTAAGAACATTCATTATAGTTCATTATTTCCACTTGATATTGCACTTGATAATTTACATGTGCAGTGTAGACTACTGTCCATTATCTCTCTAGCATACATGCTAGCCATATAGGCATCCTTATATCACATGTGTCTATATTATAATTATCTAGCGATATATTTCATTCAGACATAGATCATATTAATCAATATGGTACATCATGTGTCCAGATAGAAATATGAATTGCTAAGAGAAGAAAATAAATCCACAAACTCAAATTTTCAGGGAAAAAATTATATCCACCGAATGCTTATAAATCCCTTTCCCCATATCAATCATGTATTTTTATAATTTTCCCAAGGTTCAACCCCTGTTGTCATGTCATCCTGCAATAACGTTCCGGCATGTGGGGTTTCATAATTGGCAAGTCTGAAGAAACTTGAAACTTACACACACATGTGTCCAAATCAGACACAGTAGTTGCATATCTAAGACTAGTTTGACAACCACCTATTTTGTGATGGGTTGTCTGCATGCTATAAGTAGTTACCATAACTGCAATTGTGCTGTTTACTTTAATTGAATCTCTGTCATTGTTCTATATGCCTCTCTCTGATATGTTTGTTTGCATCTCTGTTCTATATATGTTGCCAAATAATGTTTGTTCTAAAATGCTGATGCAAGAATGTCGAGAGCAGTCCAAAAAGAATGTGTCTGTGGTTGACCACTGATTTAAGAAGGTCTATGGTACACCTTGAATCAAAGTCAGCATTTGTTTTTTTAATTTGATAACTTTCATACTTACCTGTATGTCAGACTTGACACAATCTCATAACTTATTTAAGTCTATGAAAAACAAGGCTATTGCTTTAGTGTTATCAATTTCTTTCACACACCAGGCAAAAATAACAGTATTCCATTGACTTGTGAATACATACCATCAAGAAGTAAGAAACAGCAGGCTGTGGTTTTATTGTTATTGTTACAAGCACTTAAGAAATTGGTTATATCGACATATAATAACACATCTGGAAGAATGTCTTACGTACAACACAAATTAATAAAAAAAATCTAATGTCAATATTCAATTAAGCAAGTGCACATACAAACAGATTTATGACAATCAATCCATGCAGTAAATATAAAAAAGATAAAAATGTATTTGGATAGTAGGAACTCTATTGGTCTCCTGCAGGGGCCTCCTCTGGCATCAACCATTGGTCTCCCCGCTCCAGGAGTTAAAGGTCCATACAAACGACTCTAATGGCCGCTCGTACAGACCTTTAACTCTTGGAGCGGGAAGACCAATGGTCTCCCCAGGTGGAGTTTCACCGTCAGGAGTTAAAGGTCTGTACGAGCGACTCTATTGGTCTACATACTACATACATTTTAACCAATGCCTCATATTTTATTATGTTTTAATAGGTTTGTCACTTGAACTCTTGTGTACCTTAATGCTAAAAAAATTACGTAACACCCTTGTGTACAGTCAATGTTGTCAATTTTGTATTACTGTAAATATATTTTCTTCGCTTTGAATGTAAAGATTAAAATATTATCAAAAGTGAAAAAATAATCAATATTATAACTTGTACTTCTTTCTTCCACATTAGAATCATGTTATTGTTGGTGATGTTGAGTTAGCTTGAGGTTGACTCAGATTGCATCCATCGGTATTGCATGACCTTTTCAGGATAAACAGGACAGAGATAAGTGACTGCACAAAAGTCAGTCTTAAAGCCAATTACTCTAATAAGGTCTGATGTGTAAATGGGTGTTTAATAAATATTTTTAAAAAATGATGTATTGCTGTTGGGCATTTGAAAATAAAACATGTCTAATTGCATCCTCACCAGTAATGAAATAACAGTCACCCTAGAAACTGATTAAGGTTATTTTGAATTACGTCAATGTGAATTAACTTAACTTTGCAGAATGAACAACACCTTTTTTTTTAAACATGATCAATTAGCATCTCTCACTTAATATGCCGGTATTGAAAGGTTTGATTTATTAGTTGCCAAGCCATTTTATTGTATGATCCCAAATGATACATGTTTTTCATGCAAGAGCAACTCATGCAAATGATGCTTTCTGAACAAATCAGAAATATATGTGTAATTACAAGTATTTTTTTTAATATTCAAGTATTTTTTAGTAAGATTTAATTCAGTATCAGATATTTAATAATTAACACTCTCTGGCGCTTTCTCTTGTAGTAAAAAATCACATAGTTTCACAAAAGCAATTAGATATCATATCCATAGTATCATATTTGTTCATAATGGAAACTGAGACATAACAGCACTTGGAAATGTATTTTATTGTTTTAAAAAACTAAGTCTTGGATCATATAATCTTCCAGGACCTCTAAGGTCTCTTCTTCAGATGAACAGCAGGCTAAGGAGCAGAAATTACCATTGAATAGGTAAGGAGACAGACGATTGGGATTAGTGAACATAGGATTCGTGGAGGCAAGACGAGTGTGAACAGAATTTAAACAAGATGCAATTACAAAAATCAACTCTCATGGTGTTAAAAGATATATGTCAGTTCCCAAGTATTTTGGTTAAGTATTTTTTAATTTGTTAATTAAAATGTTTGCCAATCAGTGTCTTCTATGCCAGTTGGATATAGAGTGTCTATGAAGGTAAAGTATTTTGTGCAGGGTTTGCTTGGTTGCACCCATGTGTTTTTATGTGTGGGCACACATATTTTTATAAATTTGTAAGTAATAAAACAATTGTCCCACATTTTTAAGCATATATATGGTTTGTACAGAAGCTTTTTTTGCCATCCATATTTCTTCCAAGTATTTGAAAGTGGTAGAAAACATAAATACATCTGAATTAGACTTGTGCACGAGGTCTAGAATCATTTTGAACACATTTTTTGTTTCATTTTCAGACAATGGATTCTGTTTCCTGCCCTTTCAGTTTGGACAAAATTCATTGCCCAATTCAGATGCAAGCAAGATTTATTTTACTGAGAGGGTGGTGGATATATGGAACAGCCTTACAGCAGAAGAAACTTGAGGTCCACAGAACCCCTGAGATTTGTACTTTTGTTTAATGTAATGAAATCATACTGAATATAAGAGAGATTTACTTTACTGAGTGGTGGTGGATATGTGGAACAGGCTCCAAGCAGACATAAATTGATGTCCACTAAACCTTTAATATTTTTTTTATTTCTTATTATAAGTTGGTATTCTGTACCACCATATGTATCTAACTCACTATTTAATGATAGGAGTCCTTCTTTGTTAGGCTTGCTATATAATGATGGGAGTCACGCTGTACCACCGTCTGTGTCTTGCTTTCTATATAATGATGGGTAATATACTGTACCACCACCAGTGTCTGGATCACTATATAATGATAGGAGTCAAGCTATACCTCTTACATACAGCACCTCTTTAGAAGTAGTAGACTCCATGTCTCGACAGGTCAGGGCTGTTTTGGTGGCAAAAGGGGGACCTACAGAATATTACGCAAGTGGTCATAATGTTATGGCTGATCTGTGTGTGTATATATATATATATATATATATATATAATTGGCCCTCCTTTGCCCCTGCCCCCCTATATTCCCCCATAAATATAGCTGGGAATGCCACTGCTTCCAGGGTCCCTTTAGATCAAGGGGAAATGCAGACACACAGATATACTACAATATATTAAAATATATTCGAAATGGGTGTCCCTTAGTTTATGTGTAATATATATTTTTTTATTTCTCCTAAAATACTAAGTTATTGCTATATTATTATATATGTAGTCATTGTTTGTTTTTTAAAGTGAAACACATTTTGTTTTCATGACGAACAGATATAGTACTTTTCAGTGCATGGTCAAACAGAATGTAATATTTGTTCATTTGTCATGGACTGATAACTTTTAATATCTATTCATTGTACCAGGAAGACAATTACATTTTTCAGCATCGGTTCATATTTTGCCATTGTGCTTATTTTTCTACCATGCATGTCTTTGATTTAGTCTTAGATTGTTTTGAGAACTGTGGTCTTGTTGATATTTCCATTGTGTGATGGGGGGGGGGCTTTTTTCAATAATGCAATTCTAACCACAATGTGGATTGAATGCCTCACTATCTGTTTGTAGTAATACTTGGTGCACACTGCAATGATGTAGAAAGTTATTGAGCTCAAATTGTGCTCATATATTGTATTGCTGACGTTTCCTCTAAGCATATCTGTCAGATTATTACCCTGTTTTCCTGTGATATACAAATAACAGATTTTTGCAGCATCTTTATGATAAAATAGATTACTGAATGGAATCAAATAGACATAAATATAATTATATGAAGAAATAATGTGCTATAAGATTGTGAAGAATTATGCAGAGGCTGTGCATTCAGTTTTCTGTTTACATTAACATCTTACAAAGTATGATTTTTAGCCCCTTCCCCACAAAGCCTGTACATGTACGAGCTCACAATATGTAATAATATATAATAACAATATATAAAAATATATAATAGGTTTAAAGACAACACGTTGTCCTTAAGGGGTAAAGATGCTGTTGGCCTACTCTACTGAACCTAACACTTGTATAACTAAATTCAGCATTAGGAATATTAATTCAAGGCACTGTTTAACCCCTTAACGACAAAGCCCGTACATGTAGCAACACAATCCCCCTCCCCCAATCGTCTTGTGATTGCTCCGAGAAGCCACAAGCGTGATCAAGTGAATGCCGCCACTCACATGAAGGTGTCGCCAACTGAAAAATGAATCTATCCACACCCTCTTGAGAACTCTCAAGCTCCTCCTGCAGGTTGAATGCAGGTCAACCATGCAAGGCCAATGGAGCCCAGCTCACTAATCAGTGTGATTAGAAAAAAAGAAAAAAAAAATTACAAAAAATTTTGAAAAATATATAAAGTTTTTTATGAGCAAGTCCTACAAATAACGCTATATCTTCACAAAAATTCCTGCATGGAAAGAGTTAGAATATTGGCATTATAAATGCCCATAGGGTGTCTAGTTTTAAAAAATGTATGGTTTGATGTGGTAAATTGAATTGGCCGGCTTCAAAGATGTCCCAAATATAGGAGGTGGGCACAGACTGACCAGATGTCTAAATGGCAAAAATATACACACCTCACAAAGGTGGCCTTTTACCTCCCAAATAACCCAACAAACCCATGCATGGGGAGTATCACTGTACTCAGGAGATGTTACTGAACACATATCG
>VKOC01000001.1:15067976-15079060 GCA_009364415.1 Spea multiplicata | reverse complement strand
GGCCTATAATCGAGCCAATGCGGTAATATTTAATCCAATAAGGAAGCTGTTGACTTAAATAATTTAATTGACCCAGTTGGATGTCAACATATACAACATCTTTTTCTATAAATGTGCGTAACATAATTATATTATCATAATTTTTTGAATTACTGTGAACACTGACCTGCATATTAACAAAAAATTAATTTGAAAGAATGACATGCATTCCCAATACCAATGTGGCTTATGCAACTATAACATTGTTTTATGAATTAAATACCAAACATTGAAGAGTTCTTTAGACTCTACGTTGTGAATTAAAAGATTGTCACTGTGACTTCAAAAAGGGAATCGTAGATTTTTCCTGCTGGAAATACACATCACTACTGCTATGAAGCCAGGCATATTACCTATTGTTCCTTACCACGCATGCTATTGTCACTTTATTTGTTAAATAAAAAATTCTAGAAAGTAGAGAAAGTAGGTTTGTCTTGAAAAACTATTTTAGTGAAATCATACATTCCGTATTTGTGCTATTGGCTATTGCAAAATAAATGTGTCATAGAATGTTTCAGATATGGAGATTACAAGTGGTTTTCTGTAATATGAATAAGATTTTTTGAAAACATTTTCCCAAATGATTTGTTGTTTTATTAGTAAGTGATCCCGATGAACTGATACAAAATTCTGGCAGTCTCACTCTAGGGGACCTTCCTAACACAAAATGAACCATAATAAGAAGAAACCCTATATTGTAGGAACATTTCAACCCTTAGAGAAATGTATTTCTGAGTTTTTAGATCACTTCCGAGGCTATCCAATTTTATACAGAAAACCAATAGCCTCAAGTAAAAATGGAAAAGCAGTCATCTGTAGAAATTGAGACAAGATTCCCTTTTCAGTTCAAGGAAAACAGGACATTGTAAGAGTCTGTTTCTGTGTAAAAGCTGAGACATACAAGGTATTTTTTTCACAGATGTTCTGATGTATATTTTTAACTCTTTGTATCAGAAGAGACATAATATTTATACCCACATACATTTAAGCAATGATTATATTGTATATTGGATGTGAAATTATTAAACTTAATACAAAATTTACTATAAAAATTAGTATCACTTATTTGGAAACCTTTTTATGCAGTTGTATCAATGTATTTAAATGTTTAATGTTAAAATGCTTTTTAATGATCGCAATACTCTGTATACTTAAATATCTGTATCTACTTAAAGTAGACAACTGTAAAGAGACAAAAAATAAGCTACATATTTTTAAAATAAAATCATGACTTACGTGATAGAAACAAAATTGATAACGGCCACTCTTATCAAATTAATGAATTTGTTCAGTGAGGCTAATATTTTGTTCCTGTCGTGGGAAGAAAACAGATCTCTTGCATCACAAATGTTCTTCACTCACTCTTTCGCTAGTTTCTCCTAGCAGACATTCCACACACATGCGCAAAGAGCAGGCTTATTCATATTGGAAAAACATATTTTACTGTTCCACAATAAACCAACTCAATTATAATTAGGTAATTAGAATTTAGAACGCAAGGCATGATCTTGGCTGTGCCCACTGCAACCCTTACAGTTACACTGCTCAAAAATCTATTTAGGAATATGCATTGAAAGGGTAGCCATTTTTCAAAATGCTACATTGATTTATGGTTTTATTTTAAAATCAGTGGGAGTGCTTTCTGTGCATATACACAGGGGGGTCTTGTTAAGCCCCCAGATCCCTCCCCAAGTAAGCACTGGAACTGATTGGTGTTTCAGCCAAACACACCTCCTGCAAGCCAATAGCTGTGGGGCAGGGAAAGAGGCAATGTATAAGAAAGATTACGCAGAATCCTGCCATGCACTTGCAAGGTGAGGAGGACATAAAAGTCAGCTCAATTGGTCTACTATCTATCAATAAAGGGCAACATAATACTAATGTTCAATCTGAAACATTTATTTAATTTAATTGTAAGATCTTGTAGAATGCAAATTAAAATTAAGTTATTTTTCTTTATGTAAATAAGATACCTTCAAGAACTCTTAACCTCTGCAGTGAAAATGACTACTTGCTGGTTTTAAGGTACCACAATGAGGCAACTGTCTGGTAGGCTATAACAAGTTGTTTCATATACTGTAAGTACACTGTTACGTGACAGCAGATGAGCGTTGGCTTCACACAGCCATCATTCGTTCAGAAAAAGCATTTTATCAAAATAATTCATAAATACATGCACAGTTTTAATATAATGACATATTTTGTTCATATGCTATAAATCCTCACATGACCAGATTTTCCATGGTCTTGTCATTGAATCTTTAAAGACATACCTTGTGAAACTTAGTACGTCTCTGTACCATGAAAAAAACCACTTTACATTAATTGATGTTTTTATGAATGTTGGCAGACTAATGTTAACATTCTATGAAAATCCTGACACTAATGTATATTTTATTTAGAGCAGAGATGTGCCTCGTCAGATACAGCTTAGCTATAGTGTATGGAATGTTATCTAAGGTGACAGTTTTCAACATTGATACATTTTAATTTGTATTGCTCAAGGGTACAACATCAAGAGTTTTATAGTGCACTTCCCAAGTGGTCATTATATCACAGTTTTAGTATGTGTCTTTAAACTGCATGCCTCAATTAATAAGTATTCCACATTTAACAACAGTGTCACATTCTTAAATAGTCTTTGACTAGCTAAAATCTAAAGTGTAAAAAGCTGCTTTACCAACTGTCAAATCCATTCATGCTCAGAAAACAACAAGTATGTTTCTGATATTTCATATGAGAAAGATTACCCTTAGGATTTTACTGCATAATTTATGTTAGTTGAATATTGTAACAGTATTTACCATGGAGACACACACGGCACTGAGGTTTAGGTAACTTCTTTTCTTATTAAGAATATTTAACCATATTGTTTTCTTTTTATACTTGATGTGAATTTATATTTCCATATTTCAAATATAAGCTACAGCAGGTATGCACATCTTTATAAATAAACATTAACTACTTCTACTTTTTTAACATCCAAAATCTTACATTTTCTTAAGAGATTAAATTAATGTCACTGTTTTAAGACAATCTAATGCAAGATATAACATTTAAGAAGAATTAAATCTCACATCGGCTAAAAGAAGAGTTTCAACCCAATGGCACTCAGGGCCTTGTTGAGCCGAATGCACAAAGCATTTACAGCTCCTTTGGAGTTAACAAACCTGTAATGAGAGTCATTGAAGTCAATCCAACAAAAAATGAAAGCAGCTTGGTGAATATTATTTTAACCACAGGAACAGGAACCCTGAATATTCAGGGCCAGACTGGGAAAAGAAAACAAGCTTTTGCACTTTAAGGGCAGCTGCACCTAAATGACATGCGTGTGGTGCTGGCTGGATATTCGCCACAGCTTGCTATACCCCTGTATAGGTCCAACATGCAGCCTGGTGTACTCACCTGAGTAATTTGGCACCTGCCCACCAGGCATTTGCTTGGTTTGCTAAATAGCCAGTCCAGACCCGTACATTTGCTTATATTCATATCTTAAGGCACTAAGTAAGTCAGTAAAATGTCACGCATTATAAGTAATACTGGGGTTCTTGCACAGCTAAACACATAGGGGAACTACTCACCGCTATTTACTGCCATCTAGTAATATACGCCTTTGTTCTTCTGACCTGAACTACCAAACAGAGATACAGTATATGCTTAAATGTTTATAGATAATCAAAAATTCGTATATTTAAAAATAGTTTGTACTAAAATAAGTATAAGAATAGGAGGTAATGCTCTAAACAGCCTAATAGAAAAAATAGTACAGTGGAAACATGGGTTACAATTATAGGGTGCTATCCTACTGCCCACACCCTGTTATTGCAAAATATTATAGCAAGTATCATGCTATGAACATACATGAGAACTTCCAATGACAGACTACCTGTATGCAGATGAGGGGGGCTAATTGCACATGTAGAAAATATTTAGTAGGTAGGACGTGGGTATGGCCAAATGCAGCTCCCCTGCCATAAGAAAAAACTGACCTGGGGAAGTAGGAATTCAACAGACGACACAGAAAGTGCACATTATTTTAGAGTTAAATGACCATTTGTTTTTAACAAAAAAAAAAATAGATTATTTACCCTAATCTTAAGGAGAGTGAGTTATCAAGACGTAAACAATGTGAACACACAGATAGTGTTTGCTTGTAAGTGATCAGTCAATATCAAATAGGATCATGCTATCTACAGAACACACTTTTGATATTAACCAGTTTGTGATGTTATCTGACTCAGTAATTGTACTGCATCATGTAGCATGCGGTCTGTTGCCAACATAAAGTATGACCTGTTGTAATGCATCTATTAAAGGAAATTCATTTTGCTTTTGTTGTTTATCTGTACAACCTCTGGGATATTTACTTATATATTTGTTTAGAGATTAAGAACAAGAATAAATTGTTGTTAAATACAAAGTCGTTTAAGCTGGTAGGGGCGCATGATGCCCACAGTAAGCAATGTGTGAAGAATAACATGACAAGGCAGTCTGATAATGATGATTTATTGTGTTATTGTGTTCTGAATTTTTGTGCTTAATACATATTTTTGTAATAACAAATAATTTTGCTACACATCTATAATAAATGCTCTAGATTTAAAGCAAATCGTGACTTTTACCTTTGTTCCTCCAGAAATTCCAGATCCCCAATAAAAGTATAATCTCCATGGCAGGCAATGCACTGGAAAAGAAAAAAAACATGCATAGCAATCTAAATAAGGCTTTGATAGCTATATTTACTGTTTTAATAGAACTATGGGTAAATACTAATTAACATTTTTAATTCTTTTTTGAATACTTCAAGTACTTTGAAAGAAAGAAAGACAGTAGCATATGTATACATGTATATAAGGGAATGTGCTTTCCACTTCTGCAGTGGATAGGGGAGGTTAATGAATGATAAAATAAACAAGAAGGGACCCCATCCCATGCCATATCTGATGGGATACCCGTGGCAGCAGATTGTAAAATGTCCACCGAGTGCTTAGAGTAAGCACATATACTCCCATGTATCAGGAGCCCCAGGTGTTTGGAGTATTCATTGGTCCTATACAATCCTCTGAACTTGGTGGTGCCTAGTTGTCAGTCCCCATTCAGGCTGCGGAGCTGCTTATATCTAGTTTCCCCTGCCTTGCTATAGTTTCCCTTTCTCGCTACAGTTCCCCTCCCTCACTATAGTTCCCCTGTCTCACTACAATCCATGCCAGGATGATTCCTTGATTCTCGTGTACCGACCCCGGCTATTGTCTCTGGACATCCTTGGACCTAACGTGTACTGACTTTGGCAAGTGACCCGACTCCGCTTTTGGACCTTGCCCAAAGTGCTTGTGCCTCGAGCTGGTTCCTGTGTCCTGCATTCTGGACATGCTGTACCTGTCTTGTAAGGGATGCTGACAGGTACAGTGGAGTCCAAATGCAAAAGTGTAAACATACATTGGGAACACACATTCACATGAACAGAAATGTTTAAGGAAGAAAGCAACAGTCTCATTGTCATATACTGTAGGTAGGGAAATAGGGGAAACTGCAATTCTGCAGGGTACTTTGCATAGAGACTCTCTGTAGCTGAAAGGGTGCTTCATTTTGTTATTTAGAATAGAGAAGTGAAAAAAATCACATGATTATTCTTAACATAGTTAACCTAGATGTTACGCAAAATAACAGCACCTATATGAAGCAAAACACGACCTTAAGTTGCAAAGAAGACAGCAATCAAAGCAGCTTAAGTATTTATGTTACTACAAAGGGAAAGGAATATCTCTCCTGTTTCAAACACAGCAAAAAAGAAATGTACTGGCTACTCCTGACTCACTAGATTTTCAAAGTAAGGTACTTGAATTTACGCTTTTAAAATAGATAAAATAGTTGGAATTCTGAATCCGGTCAAATGTCATATAACCATATGCTCACATATTTAACCACTTTAAATGAAAATGAAATCCCAAAAATATAAGGAGTACTTTAGGCTATTTGTATTGTATAGAGCAGATCTATATCATATTGTAACATAGTATACTTTGTTAAACTGAACTAGTTTGTATTCAATTATGATTTTTTTCATTTGCTGAAGGAAAAATACAGACAGTAAGCCAAGCACAGTCAAAAATGATGCCTAATTTGTATTTTTCGAGTCGGTGGAGGGGCACTATAGTTGAAAATATGTTCTGTTGTTAATATCAATGTCACCACAAAGCACACAAATGCTTTGCTACTCCTTCAGCAATCATGCCCATAAAGTGACATCCAAAGTTCAGATACCTACAGGGTAAGAATCTGACATTTATATAGCTTAAACAAATTATATTTATTATATATGAAAACAACATATGGCCTACATACCAAATGTCCTGGTTTTCAGCCAAGTGCCAGTATCATTGTTCTCTGTTTAACCCCTTAATGACAAAGCCCGTACATGTACGGGCTCAAAATGCATTGTTTTCAATGGGTTTAGAGACCGCCCATTGTCCTTAAGGGGTTAAGTTTGATAAATGCTAGTGAATACTCCATAAATTACACTTTGTTCAGGCAAATGCCATAAGTAATGTGTCAAGTAGCATATGCATGAAGGAGATATGTGAACCACTGCACAGACATCAGAGATGACTACTTGGATAGTTAATATATCTGGACACCAAAAGTGTTAGCCCAAAACACATGGGCTTCTAACTGACAAATCCATAACCCTATTGACTCATGGTGCAGCAACATGAATTTATTTTTCTGTTTTAACATTACTGCTATTGTTGGTTAATAGCAGGAAGTTAGTAACTAGACATTTTTCTCACTAAATTATAAACAACCATTACACAGAATTACTTATTACATATACAAATATGATTTTATTTACAGTAGAACATTATAATACCTTCCAAGCATTTTTGGGGAACCATGAAGGACTTAATGTTCCAAAAGAGTGACAAACATTGACGGAATTCATCTGCATCTAACAATAGTCTTGCATAGTGAAAATTGCAGCTTGAGAGTGGTTGCAACTTGGAAAAATAAACGCAAGAGCTTCCTGACCATGTCAAGTGACCATGCAAGTGCTTGTAAATCACCGTGAGGGAGCTTGCTGGTCATCATATGAGTGCTTTGAGTTTCCATGCAGAGGTTACTACACCCCATGCAATCATTTATAAATGACAAAAATGATGCAAATACATCGCAAAGCTGCAAGTACATTTCAGTGGACCTATCATGGCATTTTTACTTACTCATGCGGTGAATTTAGTGCAGAATTAATAAGATGTTTATCATCAAGAAATATACCTGTCTCCTGAGGAAATAAAAAAGCGCATGCAATTTCATTGAATACTTTCCTTCAACATTATTTAGAGAATAGCAAAGTCTATTTAACTGATGATAAAAAATGGGTACATCTTCCACACTTGTTTTCTAATTGAGATAACTGGCTTAGTTGTTTTCTGACAGTTGTCAAACTGCATGGTGAATATTTGACATAAAGATTATATAAATCGTATAGCTCAAGAAAGTTTTCTATTTTTCTGTCTGTAAATATGACTGTCACATAACTTGCTATTCTTAGTAAAAGAATGTTTCCTTTTTTGTAGTGTCTGGAAATTTAGACCAGATTTTGATAATCCAGGAATTCAGCACTATTTATTATTACTGTATTACCGTATAATCGGGGTCGTCTTATAATCAGACCTCAAATAGGCAATGCTGCAGGGGACCTGGATCCTCCTGTCTCCCCCCCAACCACTTACGGTGCTTCTGAGTCCCCGGTGTGTAGCCGGGGCAGCGTGTAGACGTCTACTCGATTCGCGCAGACCTTCCCGGCTGTCAGAGATCAGAGTTCCCCGCACTCTCAATCATAACTTTTATTAAAAAAAAATAGTTTACATGAATTAACATTTACTGGTAAAACTTTTTTCCTATAGGGTTGTCTTATATTCAGACTTTTTCTTTTTTTTTCCTAAATTAATATTCAGATTTGAGGGGTCTTCTTATAATCGAGCAAATATGTTATTAAGCATTCAATACATACATTTCCCTAGTCTTTTGTTTTCCCACTTGTCAACATTCCATCAGCAAACTGTCTGGCAATGAGCAGGTCTATTCACTAAAGCTCAAGTGACCTTAAAGTGCAAGCTTGCTGCTGCAATATTGCAATAGTTGAACAAAAGTCAACTCCTATAAGTGTAGAAAAAACATGCAAGAGCTGCAAGTGTATGCAAAAAAGCAGATAACTTGCAGATTCATAAACCTGCAAGTTTAATACAGAACATTTGTACATAAATAAATAAAAATTTAATTAAAAAAGCTAGACCAAAAAAATAATTAAAAAAAACAAAACACACCAGAAAACAAAACTCAAATCATCCATCTTCAAACTGTCTGCTTAGGAGTATAATTAAATGCTTCTGTTTACTAGTACCTCCTAGTGTTAGGAATATGTATCACATCCTCAATTGACTTGCTTTGGCTCCATTTAAGTCTGTGCCCTGGTCCTGTGTAGACTGGATACATGGGCAGCCTATTTGATGCGCAGTGGACCCAAAGAATTCATATTACCTGGAATGGTATTATGCTGAGTTATTGATGAGTAGTATAGTATGAGGTAGATCACACAACTATTGAGTCTGTCTGACTGAATTGGATAAAATGGCTCCCACTAACTGGCAGCATATTTTACATACTCTGCTTAACCCCTTAAGGAGTAGGCTATTTTTTTCTTTTTATACCTTTCGTGACCCAGACTGTTTTAACATTTTAACAAGTAGTAACAAGTTTTTTGTTTCATATCTGGTTATCCTGCACCCATTAACTATTTTGGACATCTTTGAATCCAGCTACTTCAATTTACACTGTATTCAAATCATATATTTTTAAAAATGAGACACACTAGTATTTTAACACTTTGCATGCACTAACTCTACCACCAGCCTTTGTCAAAGTTTGTGGTAGTAATTTTTTGTTGTTTTTTTCCACATGTAATTGAGGTATGATTTTCATTCAATCTGTATTCAGCTACACTCACTGGGCACTTAATTAGGTACACCTGTTCAATTGCTTGTTAACACAATGCATGTTGATGTGGTCAAGACAACTTGCTGAAGTTCAAACCAAGCGTCAGAATGGGGAAGAAAGGGGGTTGTTTGGGGGCTAAAAGACCGCACTTGAGTGGTGAGCATTTTTTTTAAAATTGACTGGTCAGTTTGTGCCCATGTCCTATTTCGGACATCTTGGAACCCAGCCAATTCAATATACCCCAGCAAACCATAGATTTTTTTAACTAGACACCCCATTCAAAAGCTAATATTGTAACTCAGGATTTTGGAAAGATACAGCGCTAATTTAAGAAATTGCTCATACAAATTGACTTTTCAACCTACAGGAGAGCTCAAAGTTTTCTGGACAGACTTGGGAACTTGTTTATTTTTTAGTGGGCAACATATCTTGCTATGGCCCCTGGGGTGTGTTAGGAGGCAATATTTGATCAAATACTATGCAGAAACACCTATCTAAGGCATACATTTTGGGGATTCCTTCACATAGTATGGCTACGTATTGCTTAGCCCAACACTACGTCAAAGTACTAAAAAATTTTCATGGCAAAATTGCTTATCAAGGAGCTGAATTCATGCAATTTGGGGTTACTCAAGCCAAAGGTTTAATCAGAACCTGCAAGTATGTCCAGCATTCTCAATTTGCTGTTAGAATAATAATGACCACAAAACAAAGTAAGAATTTAGCCTATACAAGGCAAAGTATTATTCTACGGGCAAACTACGAATACGAATGTGTGCCTTTTATAGTTTTTAGTTGATGCCGTCACTTTAATTTATATTTTTAAGTGACATATAAAATAATCATAAATAGTGAACAATCTAAAAAAACATTAGGGTAACACTGTTTTTTTCCCTCTATATTGACTTATGTTATTTTAATGTTGCCATGTTAACTCTTAATATTTTATCTTTGAATTGCTTTTTTCAGAAAATGTTCTGAAATTCAGAGGGCCAATTACATGGTGTTGGAAATAGACAACTGCATCAAGATTATGCAAATAAACTCCTTTAGGACCAGGGTGATTTCTATTGCATGTACAGTATGTTCTGCTGTATTTACCCCGTAAATGTTCTCTTTACGGTTTACCCTTTAAGTTGTTCCTTTCATAAGCAAAGATTTTTTTCGTAATAAGCAAAGATCAAGTGGCGCTTAGTAAAATAAATTATTGTCCTTAATACCCATATATCAAGGATTTTCATCCTTTACTGCATGGTATTGCAAGGTTCCTTACTGTTCTCAAAGTTAAAGGTCTTAATAATTCCTCACGCATGTGAACTGCAGTATCACCCCTCGGTTTATTCAGCTATTTCTGGTGTTAATGGAGTATCGTACATGCCTTAGTTTGGTGTGACGTTTGTGCAATAATCAGGCCAAAACTGAAACATACACATTGCTGGCTAAAACCTTTACATTTTTACATTTTTTAAAAAATCTGTACAAAATAGTCCAGAATCGTCAGTGGTTCCTAGGGACTATTTTTGTGGTGTTCCCAGAAGATCATTGGTTTGAGGATTCCCTTTTTTGTGCTCCATAAATGTCGGCTGGCATGTTATTTTTATTGGAAACAAGAGTCTGCCATAGATAATGTTTGTTTTGTACAAGTGACTACTGGGGCTTCTATATGTAAAGTGAGACAGTTGTTTTTCCATGAAGCGCAGTGGGGAACTACCTTGTGAGAGGAATGCCCATCATTTACTACCTGGGGAGAAAGGTAAGCACGTTTCCCCATGTGTAAGCTAGAAAAACAAACTGCTTTTACTAAACATCATGAGGTAGATCCTGGTTACTATGACTCTCTAATTTGTTATCTTACACTAGAGACAAGAGAGATGATACTCTGATCTCTTGGCTTTTCATTTAATTGGCACCGCTAGAAGTCCCACAGGTTTACAAATATACAAACAGTTGGCCAGGATGCGGTGCTCTAACACTAGAAAAAAGTACTTGGACAATGATAACTGAGGTAAATATTTTCAAGTTATTTTGCTAGTACCAAGCATGTGCCCATG
>VKOC01000001.1:15057341-15067876 GCA_009364415.1 Spea multiplicata | reverse complement strand
TATATATATATATACTTTATATATAGTGTATGTATTAGACCTTCAATTATACACAGCCACATTAAGTATCAAGCTTCTGGAAAACGCATTAAAAAACAAAACCCTGCAGCCAGTTACTCTCTCAAACACACCAGCAAAATAAAAATTACCCACACTCTAGACCACATAAAATCTAGCTTTTTTGTGTTTTTAAAATAGAACACATGTTGATTGTTGATTTTCTTCACACATAATAACAATAATATAATTGACAGCCTACAAATTATTTATGTTTGAAAATACAATGAAAAACTGCTGACCATGTTTCATAATATTCAGCAAAAAAGCAGAGAGGCTTGGATGACAACCCCCCCCCCCCAAAAAAAGTAATACTTGTTCAAAGGATTTTTTGTAATACGTATTTCTTAAAAAACCTTTAATAAATGCTTCTTTTTTTAATGAGTTAATTAGCACTGTGTCAGCAGGGGGAGATCTTGCATAGGGTAAAAAAAATGTTAATTTAATGCACACATTCCCACTCCAACCAGATGTGCAAAGTTCGCTAACGGCAATAGAGACTTGTTTCCAAAAAAAAAAAGAGAACATGTTAAGATCTGTTTTGGGCATATATAGCTTAATGCAGTTTTATTTAAGATTCCCCAGCAACTGGCCGAGTAAAGAATAAGGCCTTAATACACATATATGAGAACAATAATAGAGGGCTGGAGATGTGTGGGTGATCTTCTGTGTATATACTAAATCCTTTTGGGTTTTCTATTGTCAGCATCTTATGTGCATTATTGTCCTATTGTTTAAATGTAAAGCTCAACTCAAAACGTCACTGGCTATTCTTGTCCGAATACAACATGATATAATAATGGTTCGGCTTTGAGAGAGTGCACAAATCCATACATGTGCCATAAACAGACTGCCAGACTGCCAAAACAAATGTTCTATGAATGCCACTTTGTTGGTGATTGAGAAGTTTTATAAATTATTTCATACAATCCTGATCCAATATTTCTGGAGGAGATTTGGGAGACACCTAAATTGTGGTAAGGCCAGTGACGGAGACTTAGAGCTAGAGTGGCAGGTGAAGGGGCAGTAGCACCTTGGTCACAAACTTGGGTCATATTGCCTTGCTAGGCTTCCTGGTGTACCTCTGTTCAATGGGCCAGTTGGAAAAACCAGAGATCTTCTTTGTAACTCACCCTTCCTCCACAGCCCAACCGCCATAGTATCTGCATCGGGCATGCTTCTGAGGCGCTCCACTTCATTATGCATTGTGTGTAAGACCCACAGTCAACAGGGGTAGTATAGCTTTGTATCTGAAATAGAGACAATAAGTCCCCCCAAAATAAAGATGAAGATCATGTTTTTCCCCCAGAAATATCTACTTTATCCTTTACTCACTATAATCCAAAAACATCAATTTAGAAGAAATAAAACTTAAATCAAACAAAGAACAGAATCAAAGTCAGAAGAGACAATCCATTGCTGGAAAAGTGGCATGCATTCAAAATAATGTATATGCCTTTATTTGGTGATTTTTCAAAAGTTCAACAGGATAATCAACTTGTCAGTTTGTCCTTGTTCTCAATAAAACCTAACAGGGTATAGTTTAAGATACGGTACTATCCAATTACTGAAGGAACAACATGCATAAAGCACATGTGATTCCAGCTCAACTAACGTTTGTTTCTTTTGTGTGTCCCTTTATTTTTGTGAACTGTTTCAAACTTGCTAAAAAGGATTTTAGACTTATTTAACAGAAATGCGCAAACCTGTTTTTCATTCATTCTACCCCGGGAAGTGTTTTATTGTTTGCTTCCAATCTCTGCCTGCTTGCTGTGTAATTTAAGACTGATTCTTCCCTGTGGGAAGCAAAACTTGATCAGAGAACAGCCTGCATGGCCACCTAAACAAATTATGTTTTAGTTGCTGCTGATGTTGGCTCTGTCATAATGGAAATGTATAATTAATGCCTTTGGTTTAACTGCTTTGAAACTGGAATCACCTGAAACCATGATTCATGAAAAGTATTTTATAATAACCCCCGCTTCTGCCATCTGATATAGCAAAAGGTTGTGCCAGCGTGATTAGCTCATTCATACTTATGTCAGTGACAGAGTCTTTGGATCAAAAGCAGAACGATGAAAACAAGCTTCAGTGTAATTTAACCTGGCAAAATAGGTTGAGAATAGAAGGACAGAATGCTTTTCAACAGACAGATGAAGCCATTTAATACTTGAAGGAAGATTAAACTATTTTTCATTTTATTCCTGGAAAAAGCATTGGTGAAAGCACAAGTGTTATTTTTGCTTTCACTGTGCAGTATATTATCTGTGTGTATACAGTTAGCTTCTAGCACCATTAGCTAACAATCTGTTATTTCAAACTCCCAGAAGTGACTAAACATCTGTTTTATTGAATGAAAAAAAACAATATTTTTCCCTCAGGCCTTTGTTACACGTGACTAACAATAATATCACTGGACGTTTTTACCTCACCCATGTACAATTTAGTCAAGACTACACAAACAACTTGTTGTTTCTCCAAAGTAAAAGTATTTCTCCAAAATAAAAAAAAGTTTGGGGCCTGGCAGGAGAGAATTGGCAGCATTCAGCCTGGGGAGCAAATCTATCCAAGTGGCTCATTAATAAAGCAGCTCAAAAGACATTCTGGCGAACAATGAGCATCATCCAGTCTGGTCCAAAGCATATTTACTCAATCGGAATGCACAGCAAACCCATACAAATAAGCACAGAAATGTCTGATCATTGAGTAAATGCTAACTCAAGTCTACTCAAGCTAAACTTTTGGTAGTAGCCCAAATTCTTAAATTAGAATTCCTCCTTTCCGGTGCTTTCCTGGTACCAGGATCTTTAAATGTACTTTTGCGAAATCAGCTACTAAAGACCTCCATAATCTTTGTTTCCAAATATTTTTTTTTCATCCAACCTATTTGCTCCCACTACTGTAACATGGGTCTGAACTAAAGGGTACATTTTAGAAGGGCCCTCAACTAAGATTAAGCTAATGATTTAAAATGCCTAAAAATGCCTAATTTAACGTTTGATGTTAAATTATTTTGGTGTTAAATTACACATATTATTAATACTAGAGCTAACTCAAGGGGAGTGCTTTTAGGGAATAATTTAATTATGTTAAAATGTTAATTTAATTATGTTTATGTTAAATTGATATATGGGACCTCTACTGTGCCTCAAAGGAGACATGGGCCCAGTAAAGCGATCGGTCAAAACTGCAACAGAATTACCACGTTCCAATTTTTTACCCTGCAATGTTTTAAAAAAACATGGCATACCAATGATTGGTAGATATTTCTGTGCTCTAGAAATGCTGCTGAATAAAGTCAAGAATTTTTTGTGTTCTTTCACATTTACACTCAAGGTGCTGGTGAGGAATTAGCAATGTGGAATATACCAATATGCCATTAGATTATCTGCATCTCGTTTCCAAAAATAAATAGTTTTATAGGGTTAACTTAATGTAGGACCTCTACTGTACCTTAAATACGACAAATACGTCAAAAGCCCTATGTATTGGGATGACAAATGGGATGAGTGGACACTAGAGCATGACATACTGTACCGTGGGTATTTCAAAGCTACTAAGTATGGTTTCACATATTACTGTGCAATGCTTTTTTCTTCTTTCCTTTTTATATTTAGCAAATTGCATTTATGTTTGTGCATTTATGCGAGTACTTCATATTTTTTTACAAACTTAAGGTTTAAACGATTAAGTATATACACAGAAACAGAAAATATGCTTATTGCTATTTTTCACTAGTCAGACAACTTTGATCTGTGGTTTATTATACATTTGCTAATTTTATTTTCATAATCTTTATGTTTTTTTTTTATATTTTAAAATTATTAAGACTGTTTATGAAAGAGTGTATACATGAGGAATCCCTACCCACATAGACTGTGCATGAATACCCTTGAGTAGTCTTTATGTTGTAAACAGATCTCCCTGCTTTAAACTTCATCACCTCCGGCTATTTTTAATCATCTCATTAGTCTTAAGGCACTGAGGGCATCATTTCATTTTAATTGTTTTGTTTTCAGGTGTGGTAGCTTCAGATCGCAAAGAGAGCTGAAGAATAATGAAACTGGAAATTGCATTATTTTTTTCAACTTCAGGGTCACAACAATTAAAATAACATATCCTTCAATTTTTTCCTACATTATAGCTCTCAACTGTAATTGTAGCAGACATATTTTAGAATTTTGCTTAATCTGCTAAAGAAGATTGACAATAAGGTTGAAGGGCTAAATAAGTTAATACTGTCTTACGACAATACAAAAATCCAACAATATTTGAGAAATACTTGCTATGTATATATATAGTATATATATATTATATATTATATATATATATATTACTATAATATAGATTTTTTATATATATAAAACAATATATATTATATTTAACAATATTATTTAAAAATAGTATAATATTTATAAAGTTATAGGGATTTTTCTTAACACTACATTAAACATTTGCTATTATGTAATAGTTTTTCATTAGAACTGAACTTGGTTTTCATCAAATGGGAGAATTAAAAAAATATACACCTTCTGTAACATAACAGAAAAGGATTTTTTATTTGGTACTTCCATTTACAGATATCAAGACATTAATTTATTAAAAATACTGGACAAAAAGCTTTTATTAATTATGTAGGCTTGTTATATTAACTTGTTACAAGTTATGAACTTAACATGCTGTAGAATACATTTTGATTATTGCAACCCAGCCAGACACAGAATTCCTAACAACACATTTTAAGTAATTCTGCACAAAGTTGGGCATCATGTCTTTAAGACTGCCTTTAAGATGGCTGATATGGCAACCCATGTTTATAATCATTATAATTTATGTGAAGATAATAATGTCAATAATACACTAATGTATTAACAAAAAGTGCAAGCACTTGGATGCAATTAAGCCGCATGATAGAAGTGTGTTGACTAAGCCCCCAGGGTCTCTAGTTCCATAGAAGAATGATGCCTCCTGTGCTACTGTCCTGCATACGATTATTTTTTATATGAATGAGCAAATGTCTAGGGTTTCAATACAGTAGAGCCAGCCCTGTTTCCAGGACAAATATCGATTTTACATAATAAACATACGGTAATGTTGGGTGGTCATCCTAAATCTTTTTCCCCTTTTCATAACCAGAATTTAGGAGCTCCGAAAACATTACATTGAACACGGAGGCTTAAAAAATGTAGCTGTTTAAATAATGCAATATTAACTATATTATGTCCATTGTATATTTAACACTATTAAATGTTCTGTAAATCAAGTATTTGGTGGGGGGACTTTTCCAGGACTACATTTTATTCTGCTGTACAAAAACTATTATGCAAACCCTTAATGCTCTTAGGACATGATGTTACTTATTAAGAGATGTGGCCTAGATGCCCCTCAAGACATAATGTCCTAACTATTTTGCACCTGTAGGGGAATTTCTCCACCTGTACATGGAAAATAAGACTCTTCTATGACAACCTGTAGTCTCCTCCATCAACAGGAGGCAGCATTACTTGCTCTGTGCCGACAAACAAGTATAACAGTTACACATCAACATAGTCAAAATGCCCAAATGGGTGCTGACACTGCCAGAAAAAATAAGATTTCACAGAGCATCTGTGAAGACCCTGCTGGGATCATCAATGACCCCCCCCCTTGGCTCATTGCAAGGAGTGTGATCAGCAATGAGCCCTTCTTGCTGATCACTCAATGAAAAGCTGCAGTGAAAAGAGGGATTAACAGATCATACAAACATTCATACCAGTATTGCAGCCTGTCCAAATGTGAACCATTATGCCTAGTGATTGGTATGCATTAAGGTTGCAACATTTGCCATTTCTGGAGGAAATCCTACCCTGCAATGAAAATACGTGACCATGTATTTCCCACATACTGCAAGAAACACTGTCTGTAGACCATCACTATAAAAAAATGATATAAAGTCTGATAAAATAAACCAGTACAAGAGTTACAATTCTAAAACACAATATTTTAACTTTATCTACCCCAAATATGTTATTTTTTTTAATCTAATAACATACTGTATATTGTACTTTCAAACATTTTCCAATCATATTGCAATCTGTAAAGCAACCCTAATATTTGAATTGATACTGTCAATGTAAGGCTTGTGAAGTCAATTGATTGTGTATGAAATTGTTTTTACACTGCCTATGTACATTTTACCTCTGTGGTTACGGCACTCTTTTAGTACATGTATTACATTTTTCTGACACCTCCTCCTTAGAAGAGTATGCTCTATATCCTCTATATGAAGATGGGTGGATCTGTCAAAAAGACTGATTCATTAATTGATCCACCTGTGCAACCTAGGCTATTCTTAAAACTGGCTAAGTTTCTTTGAAAACATATAGTATAACATGTCAAATAACTTAGTTACTAATGTTTGATCTAGAACATGTAGACAGAAAGTTTTCAATATTCTTTATTAGAAACATTATGTAATATTTCTAAAACAATGTATTTGTGCCAAATGGCTTCTTTAACCAGAGAAACATAAAACGAGTCCTTCAAAAATACAGTGGGCCAACAATCACCCACTGTCCATGTGGGATTGAGGGGGTTACCTGTATTTAAACCAAAACATTTCAATAAAAAATAAATCTTTACCTACCATCTCACGTCTAGATGTACCCCAGGTGGGTGGTCATCCAATGCACCTTTTGGATGCCAGGAGAGCGTACAGTGAACATCCATGTAACTCTAAATAAGGCTCTGACTGGCCATCTAGTAAGTCAGGTAAACATCTGGTGGGCACCAGATGGTTTGGATGAAATTTGCTGCCTTTTGCAAATAGGGTGACCACATTTTATCTCCATTCAGGGACACACTATGAAGCGGATAAGATTACACACACAGCCGTATATATACATATTTTGAGTCCGGGCAGCGTGTAGAGCTCTACGCGATTCCCGTAGACAACTTCCGCTGCAGCCGGGGTATATGTCGCTAGTTGTCTGCCTCCATCGCACAGACCTTCCCTGGCTGTCAGAGATCAGAGTTCCCCGCACCGGGGGTTGTCTGCGCGATGCATTTTACATTATCTTATATTAATAATTAGGAAGTGTTGGGAACAATGTTGATAATATATTTATATTATAATACATACAATTATTACAGACATGAGCAGTTTCAGATAATGAACCCCTCTAATACCAGACATTACACACACACAGACACAAACAATCACGAGCACACACACTCACACAAACAAACACAGTCACACACACACATACCTGTTCTGGCTGCAGCTTACACAGAGCTGGGTGTGAAGGAGGGACTCAGCCTATCAGGAGAGGCTTCTGAACTTCTGAGTTGAAAATCTCTCCTGATTGGCTGAGATTTCCTTCACTCAGAATTGTTATTCCAGGACAAAGCATTATCCCGGATTGAGGCTGTTCTGGGCAATCCTGGACACATGATCACCCTACCCGCACAGCATATATTGTGTGTTAATGTGCAGCTGCGGACTGGATACACATGATCACATACTTTTTCAGTGCAAGAGTGTACTGTATTCAAAATGAATAAAGTTACTTATATAGTAAGTAACTTATATAGTTACTTGTATAGTTGTATTTACCATGTAGTTACATCTGCCACAAAAAAGAAACGTGTACAGATAACCATGTATATTCTTACTTGCATAAATATTTATAGAGAGTTTTGAATGTAAGATGTCACAATGAAACAACAAAGTATTTTTCATTGCTGACAGTATCTCATGAACTGCCAGTTGAGATGATCCCTTTGGGGGAAAATCTGAAAAGAAAAAGCGGCAACCAGGCAACCAGATTCCCGAAGGACTAACGGTGAGGTAAACACCTCCCTATGGTATCTTTCTCTCTGCTGAAAATTTCTTAAAAAAATGCAACTCCTGCAGGATGTATGGTATTTTCCATATCAAGCACAGGGAGATAGTACATGGTGTTATAGATGACAGACAGCGTGAGTGTAAAGACAGCTTTAGTATTCATTTCTTCTCTCCTTTGGGCATTTAATACCTTCTACTTTTTTTTCCGTTACATATTCATATACATTTGGGTGGCTTAAGCAGAAAAAGTTTGTGTTACATGTATTCATTTCACAAGCCAAATCAACAATGATTTTTTTTCAACAAGGTATGTGCAATATGTATGTAGAGTGCATTGTAAAATCTGGAGGTGGGTTATTACCAAAAATGGATACTATTGAGACAACTTAAATAAAATAGTCAAATCAGTATTTGGACAAAAAAATATATATACCTGGTTATTACCATCTTTGCCTCACACCAATTTATTGATTTATACTACAATTATATGAACGTATGACACAACTAAACATTACTCCTGCATTCACACACCACCACAGTGTATGAATCGTAAGAACACCAATGCTAATTTTAAGCAAAATCAAAAAATGATAACCCATTTAGGGACAGCATTACAAGTCTTTCCATGATCGCTGTGCACAACTTCAGCACCAGTGGAACTTAAGCTACTTCACACAAACCTTTTCGTATAATACATTAATATTACACCAAGTGGAGAATAGCCATCCAAGCAACAAGGCATGACAGTCAGTGCAGGTTTGGCCTTTTAGGTGGTATCTTGTATGCGGCATAAGAAATGTGGATTTTACTGCAGTAGTTCTCCACCTGCCATGTTTGTTGCACACAATTCCATCAACCAATAGGTTTAATATTTTTTTGCTTCACTGCTATTTGTGCAAATATAGATCTGACTACTCTAAAAATATTAATATATATAGTCAGGGCCGGCCTTAGGGTTGTGCGACCTGTGCGGCCTCCATGACTTAAAGTAAAACATTGTTTTTTTTAAACTTTATTTAACATCCACCATGAGAAGAGACAGGGGGTTAGTGAGAAGGGGCAGAGGGGTGTAGCGAGATGAGGGGCAAGAGGGGTGTTGTGGAGAAGGGGGCAGAGAGGGGGCAGACGGGGCAGTAAGAAGGGCAGAGGGTAGTTTGAAGGGGCAGAGGGGGTCGTGAGAAAGGGGTGAGCTAGGGGGAAGGCGTAGAAGGGAAACGGGGTCCGAGTGAAGAAGGGACAGAGGTGGTATACTAGTGAGAAGGGGCAGAGGTGGTAGATTAGTGAGAAGGGGCAGAGGGGAAGGGCAGTGAGAAGGGGGCCGCGAGGGGATAGATAGTCAAGCAAAGAGGGAGGGGATAGATAGCGAGAAACAGGGTTAGAGGAGGATAGATAGTGGAGCAAAGAGGGAGGGGGATAGATAGCGAGAAAGGGGGAGAGGGGATAGATCAGTGAGAAGGGGGAGAGGGGGTTCATAGTGAGAAAGGGAGAAAGACAGTGAGAAGGGGGAGAGGGAGTACATAGTGATAAGAGGCAGATAATAAGAAGGGGAGGGGTAGATGGGGAGAGGGGGTAATGTGAATGCGTACAAGAATGTATACATTAATGTGTGGATGAATTGCTTGAATGATTTGTGAGACTGCATTAATGAATATGAATGATTTGTGTGAATGAGTGAGTAACTGTGTAAGTGTTTTTGTCTATCCTGGATGTTTAAGTGATTTGGGGAAATGCAAAAATGGCACATGAAGGGTGGGCTGTTTGGCGACAAAGATGCCTTACACTGGGCTGTTAGGGGGCAAAGTTGTCTCAGGCTAGGCTGTAATATGTGTGTAATCTGGGTGCTGATCAGGTTCTATGTGGGCAGTGCGGATGCCAGGGCTGGCTTTGGGGTGTGCAACCTGTGACCTATGCTTGTAATGTAGGGGTTATCTATACCTTAAATGCTGAGCTTATATGTGAATTCCAATTGATGTATACCTGCAAAGCTGGATGTCCATTATTCTGATCTGTATCTGGTACGCTCTGTTTCCATACATTATTATTGTATACCTACAAATAGAGGGTTTCTGTTTATTTGATCTATACCTTCAATGCTAAGTTAACATGTGATTTTCAATTGATCTATACCTGCTATGATATGTTTCCATACATCATTTAAGCATACCTGCAAATATATAGGGTTTGTATGTGATTTATACATGCAAGTGCTGTTTATATGTGTTTGATCTATAGTTCACAGGGAGGAAGGAAAGGAGAGGTATGGCTTAGTGAATGAGGGACAAAGGGACTGGGAATGATTTCAGGGGAGAGAACCTCTCAAAGTTATGGTCAGGATGAGAAGGGGGAAGACTGCACTGATTCTCACAGTCTTCCCCTAATCTGCAATCAGTGTGGCTTTATTTTTTGGTGTGGTAGCGGAGGGAGTAATTGAATGCTAGAGAGCGTGGAGCAGGGCCCAAGGAAATGCTTTCTGGGGTCCAATTTTTTCAATATTTAGAAAAATGTTTTTGCTACAGCAGATTAGCTGTTTTCTCCTTGTATTTAATGTATATTATTCTTTCCAATGTTTCCAGTTATATATTACTGTACTTGTATGCACTTGCACATAAACTATCTTTAATGAAAGCTAGTTGTCTGTTACAAGATTTCTTTT
>VKOC01000001.1:15038059-15048670 GCA_009364415.1 Spea multiplicata | reverse complement strand
GTGTAGTGATGCTGCCAGCAGTATGAGGTCTGCACATCACTTACAGCCACCCTGTACCAACGTGTATTGGCTGACTTGGCATGATAGGAGTGTGATTGCTAGCAGCAATCACAGCGAGCACAGTCCCATCATGCCTAGGTACCAGCATTTACTGGTTGCCTGGGTATGATAGGAGTGTGATTGCTGTTAGCAATCACACTCCTATCATGCCAAGTCATATTGCTAATTTTGTCCAATTGTGTGTTACCTACTTTTATTAAAAATGTGAGTTTTTATTATTATTTTTAAAGGTGGGGGTCATTTTCGGTTTTGGCTAAGTGAACCCTGAATGTTTTGGTCCAGAATTTTCATTTTAGTTCATCCCTAGAATAAATCTAGGGAATCCTGAATTTGTAGTCGCAAAACTTTCTAGGCCCAGAAATCAGTGAGAGGAAGAGTAAAGGTTTTGTGTCATTTTACTTTATTTTAATCTGCATATTTTATTAAAGGCCATATTTTTTGTCACAGTGAAAAATGAGTGCGGCCCTCGCACGTGTACAATTCTGATGAAGTGGCCCACTGCAGAAAAAACTGTATGTAAATATGTAAATGGAATTTGTTGAATTTGTTGAAAAAAATTGTTGGGTAAAAATCATGTTTTTTTTAGGGGGTGGGGGGGCCCTTAACAGATTCTCGCACCCGGGTCCTGAGGCGTCTAGTTACGCCCCTGTTTATTGGCCTACCGATTCTTGAGGTTTACCAGTGATTTGCGCTTTGTGGTAAACCCTCTATTTACTTTCACTAATTCTTCTCTTGATTATAGACTTTGACAATCATACACTAAATTGGTGTAATTCCTAAACTATTCACTCAGTTTGGATGTAAATACTCTTAAATAAAAGCATGTGTACCCTATGAATGAGAGTGAGAGAAATAGAGAGCATGAGAACCTACCATTCAAAGAGGATCTTGATTGTTTTATTTCACATCAATTGGGGTGGCATACAGAGCCAAAATTATAAAAACAATTGTGTTACTGTACAAATATTTACCTATTTTTGTCACAAAAACAAACAATGCCTCCGATGGAGGCACTTATATTTATGGGTTTTTTAAATTATGTTCAGGCCATCAAAAACAAACAAGTCAATAGGATCATGTTTTAGCTGTTTGGTAAATAAACATTAAGATATTTAAAGCTGTTTTGTACCAGGATCCTATTATTCAGACTGAAATATTGATCCTTTTGGATTTCACCATTTATTTTTTCAAATTAGTTCTTCTACATGTCAGAACAGACATCCATATCTTCTTCAGAAAACAGGACTTTTCCCCAAGTATGACCGCCTGGATCCTTTTTCCTTATATTAATGACTATGTCTAAAAACCAAACAAGCCCTCTGCCCACCAAAAAACTACTATTGTCTACTTTGAATGTTCTTTGGATTACTCTCTACTGAGCCTTGTTAGAGCATGTGGTACAACCCATTTAATATTACGATGTAATAAGAGTTTAAAATTTGTAAATAAGGTTTACCCTTAATACCAGAGTACTTGTGTACGTATATAATTTATATAATTCCTTGAAAATGTACATGAATATCAGCAATATAGTTGATATGAGCATAAAAATAATCTGTGTGCATGTCAAATTAGTACAAATTGGAATTTTAGCAAATTTGCCAACTTCGTCAAATCATACGAATGTTCAAAAAGGAGGAGGGGCCTAACGAAACAAACAAAACTGAAGAAGAGAGCTCCACATTTTTGCTTGCGTTTCCTTGTTTTTTTCACTCTCGCTCGATTTTACTCATGTCCTCTCACACTCTCTCTAAATGTTTCCCTACCTATTCTGCCCACCGTTTTTGTGTCCCTGTCTCCTTTCCCGCAATTCCGCTTCTTCTCTTGCCTGTTGTTTTTTCTTATGTCTTCTTTCTTCATCCTCTTTCCTCTGCGTCTTCTTTCTTCATCTGTTTCTCTGTGAACCAGGCCTACTAGGGCATGTCTTCAGAGGGCGGAGCAGCTGTGGAGCAAAGGGTGAGGGGGATGTCCCTGTGGATCCACTTTGAAAGTTCAGAATACTTAAGACGAATTTGCAGAGAAAGAGAGGTGCAGAAATGCTTTTCTTTCTTTACGAATCCAACTTCATTATTCTGGCATCTCAAAGTACCAGGAAGAAAGAAGACATAAGAAAAAAAAAAGAAAGAAGAGACATTGAGAAAGAGCATGAAAGAGGGTGAATAAGATTATGAAAAAATATGAATGAGAGCATGAGATGGTGAATGAATATAAAAATCCAACCAAATTTTGTGCAAACCAAAAGAGCAGAAAATTCAATTTATTTTCTGAAAACCAATGGACCAAAAACTGTTTTTTTGTCCATTTACACAAGTCTTTTTTATAGCCAATGATGTATATATGTGGACTACATCCCTAGGGTTTACCAAAGGCAGTGCCCATAGTCCTACCATTCCAAGAGGATCTTTGTCCCAACCATGGGCTTCTTCTTTTGTGCAAAGTACTGGGATACAGTATGATGTCATATAACAGCACTCCACCATGGGCTTGAAAAATTCTATGGGAGTCTGCAGGGACCTCTTTGCTGTAAACAGGTTTCAAAGGACATTTCTGATCTCCCTAAATGATCAATTGAGAGCTAAAGCTGGGGAGCCTAATCGCTCAAGAGGGAAGTCAGCCCCTAATAAAGTAGCCCAGAGGTTGATGGTCCTCTGCGTTTACTACCGTGGCCTGGTTGTCCTGGACAAGAATATGCCACTGCAAATAATTTGCAGAAATTTGAATAACCTAAGAATATACTTAACCATTACAGAATTATTATAGTGAAAAAGCTGCCTGGCTCATCTGCTGACTGGCACAGAGGATACAGATTTTATACTTAAGGCAGACACCTAGTACAAATAAAAAATAAACAGTATGGTGAAAGAATAATTAATGAAAATGTCTAGACAATGGGCTGAATATTAATCATGTTATAGATTGTAAATGTATTTTCTTTAATTTTTAAATAGGATTGCTATTAAATTATTATCAACCATGAATCTAACCCACTATTTTGTCATTTATTTGTAACAACATGTATCCTAGAAGATGACATATATCTATGTATGATCTATCTAAAAATGTAATCAGTAAACAAATGCTTCCGTTATAACAAGAACAATTTTTGCAAAAGAAGGTTTACACCTTGCTTTCAACTGTTTTCTCTTACCTCGACATTATTCTTTCCCTTTTTAGAATGTTACTCTGAATCATAAGTATATTTATAAGTTGTAACAGACATACATTTAAAATGTATATAGAATAAGAGCCTTAACATGACTGTGTGTTTAAGATTTTATGTTTTATTTTAAAAAGGAATTTTATGCTTATTGAATATGTGATGTTACATCTATAAAGGTACATGAACTTAAACTACTATAAAAATAACAAATATTTAAATATGGCCACTTTCACAATTCAAATACCCTGCCTTTCCTGTAACCATAAATATAAATGCTCATCTTTATGGGAAGTTATTAATCATGCATCAAAGAGAAGCAGTCATTTCATTTTCCCTTCTTTGGTTACCAAATAGCCAGCCAGACGACTGAATCTCCCTGGACGGGTTTATTGGCTATCAGTCTCTGCTGTTTTCTTCACTGGTTGTAATGCTCAGCAGGGAGCATGTGTTCCAACATGCTTTGTGAAATATTAATACACAAAATTGTACTGAGGTTTCTGATAGTAGCAGATTTGTTGCTCTGTGGTTTTCTGATTAGAGGTGTATTGGCGATTCCGAGAAGCTAGTGGCGCCTAAATGGGTTAAGCCTAATAAGGATTTGAAAGCTGATAGCATAATTTAAATGGGTCCAGAGTCACAAAGCTCCAGACCTGTCTGACCCTGGCAAATTACAGCGTTTGGTAATGTCCTTTTATAGACATCTTCTAGTCAACCCATTGAAGCTATATTAAGTGAAGAATTGAATTGTGGTTCGCAAAGATATGCCAGCTTGCTGGCTTAGTTTTGACAGTTGTTATTCTCAAATTTAAAGAAAGTCATTGCGGCCTATTTTTTCCCCTAAGCTCTAGGGATTTCAACCTTCAAAAATCACTTTACTTTGCCATTAAAGAAACATAATTACCTTGAAAATATTAGCATCAAAAAGCACACTATGTTTCCCATAGGAAATCTAAAAACAATTTAGAGATAGGAAGACGAAGAGAAAAAAACTGTTATGCCTTGAATTGAGTGATTATAGTGTAACTGTAAAATGTCTAGAAGAGCCGCACTTAACCTGTTCTGCTCTGAATATGGATTGTACATTTTCTTTTTCCTCTGTACTGAATATGTCACGTTTACTTAAGCAGACACACTATTTCTACATGTATTGAGTATTTTATGTGTGTGCGCCAGACCTATTTGAGAAATGATTAGTGAAATGGGTTTATAATGTTTAATTTGCTCACACAGCTCCATTTTTAAAGCAAGTTGAGCAAATTGTATTTAAAATAAAAAAACTCACAAAATTCATTATCTGCAACCTTGGATCTTGGGGACCTGGGAGATGATTGTTGTTGTATGGATTTGCCAATTTGCCACATGTGACATCATAAAAGTTATCATCGAGTTTCATTTGTGCTAAAATTGGGTTAAATTAATCTCAAACTTGTTTTTTTAGACAAAACATATATCACTTGTATCATTCTGTTACCACTGTAGTAATTACTGATCTACGTGCTGGCAATACCTCCTGGAACACAGTAAACCACTAGTAAAGTCAATATGTTGCCTATTTTGCGGTGGGATGAAAGTCATTGGACATATTTGCAAACAACAAATGTGCTAGGTTTGTAGCGTGATCCTAAAAGACTAGGCAGTAATAAATACTTCGACACTGGAATTGTAAGGGAAACATCTGGCAGCCATATATCAGAGTTCATAATCTTAAATATAGTTAATTTTGTTTATCTAAAGGTACAGCTTTAATTAGCAAAATGGCACTAAAATACCTAACCTCCGACTTCCAAATAAAGGGCAGTAGTTATTTGTTTGCACAATGGTGTTGCAGACCAAAGAGACAGAGCACTTAGAAAGTGAAAAAAGAGATAGGAATGGACATAGGAAGGGACACAGTTGAAGATATGGCAGATCAGTTGAAGTGTACATATGAAGTGAGTGAATGTGCCAATGGACACAAGATACTCTAGATCAAGGACAGCTTTTATGAGCAGTATACTGTCAGGTGTATGTAACTGATGACTTACATGTACATACAAGTAAAATACCAGAGAAGAAGAATAAGTAAGCTAAATCCATTACATCTGATGCCAGGGAACGGCTGGCATGAAGGGCTAGGCTTGAGTTGCATTCTGAGCTGTTCTGATTTTATTTCGATTTCAGGCCACTACCTACAGCTTAGACAAGGATTACATCCATGCTGGATCTTTTCTGTCCTCTTTTTATGTAGTCTCTTTGGTTAATTGTGCACTGGACAAAAAAGTTTACATGTGTATGGTTTACCAGGCAACTTGTATTTTTTACTAATTATTTATTTCAATAGTTACCTTTTGTTTTAATATCTATTAAGGGGGGTAGTGTAACATTTTGGTGAAAATCAGGAATTTAAAATCATAAAAATCACATGCATACACTTACAAACAACATATAGTGAATTCATACATTTTTGCTGGTAGTAGCATGTGAGGGCATGTGACCTAAGTCAAGTCTAGTCAGTTGTTTTTTTGTGATGTACGTGTTTGCAGGTTTTGACCAAACCTTAGGATTGCTAAGGAACCTCATTAATCCTGTCCAGAGAAGGCTTTAAATTGATTGAGAAAAGCAATATCGCCATGAACAATTAGATATGACTGGTCAAACTTGAGGTACTTTGATGTAGTGGTAGATAAGCAATATATGGCCAAATAGGGTGACGGAATCTCCAATATTTATACATGCTGGCCAGAGGGGTTTTGAATTGTATTTGCTGGGTATATACTGAATTTGTTGTTTGTTTGGTATATATATTGGTCATTAGTATTCTAGCAACAACCTAGGAACCTGAATGTGTATGCTTTTTATGCTTTTTAGGTTGTGCACTCAGCTATTTTGTATATTTTTAAAAACATATTGAAAATATGTAGGCAAAAGGTCCAGATTTCAAACAAATGCATTCTTTGAAGGAATAGAGTCTGCTATTATAGTTTGCCGAATTACATATCTGTTACAGAGTTCTGGTAAAGGTAATTGAGGCAGGGAAATGAAATCTGTGATGTATGAAGTGGATTTCAATTTCATATGTGCTGCACATTCTTTGGGTTCTATCATTAATACCGAATTTCAATGATCTTAAAAAATCTTGAAAAAATGTATTGATTTAAACATTCAAATAACAGATGCTTTGGAAAATAAAACGTGTATATTTACCGTATGTATAATATAATATAACGTATGAGCAAAGCCAATCAGTCCATGCATTGGTGAGCACCGATCCAATATTGTTTTAGTGGAAACTGCTTTAAAATATAAAATGGTTAAATTTTATCTACGGTAATTTCATAAACATATCCACACAATAGAATATAAGTGTTTTGTACAACAGACCTACTGCTAATTCCAAAGTCTTACTAATTATCATTGTTAGATTTCATAGCTGACAGAGACCTTTGTCAAAGAGACAGACCTGACAGTGTCAATTCAAAGTTAACTAAGGAAGACCATTGCAAACGCACACTGAGAATACTAAATAGTATCTAGTTAGAAATGTGCATTTATTTCCTCCTAGTGTATCCAGTGAAATGTCAACATTCTGCACATTGATTGAACACTTCATTCCCCGATATGGCAAATGAGGTAACTTTCAAAATGATATCTATTCGAATGCCATGTTTAAGCAGCTTTATCCTTAGATACAAATTGACCTTTTACCCATGCGTTGAGCGTTTTTACTAAATGTTTATCTGTACACGACGTAAAGAGTGACAAACATTGATCAAATTAGGTACGGCTAATTAAAATAATTATAATAACAGTATTTAGAAAAAAAAATGACCGTATTTTTGGATACTTCTGATCTGTGATGTGATACCATCACTTTGGATCTGCTAATGAAATAATATTTTTTTTAGGTATGAAAACATGATTAATATTTATACATGGCGTGGTTGTGTACCTTTCTGTTCATTCTGTAAAGTCCAGTCACAAAGCCATTTCGATTGTTTCGATCGCTTTTTACACTGTTTTTGTACCTGAAAAAGCTTTATAAACTACCTCCTACATCATAAAGCATTGTAATGGGTGATTGCTATGCACCTTACACATTATGCATTACAGAACATATTCAGACTGTGTCAAAAGATCTTTTTAAATACACTTCAAAGGCAAAACCATTGATGCAAAGCACAGAGACCAAGTGATATATTTTGTGATCTACTGCAAAAAGTTACTGGTAAGGAGGATTTTTTTACTGTACAGTCAGTTATATAGTCCAAACTCCAATACTCACCAATACCAGTTAGTTATTACTACTTCTCTATCTGCTTAGTGGAAAGGAAAATAAATGATACATGATATCAAAAAAATAACATTGAATCATTCCATTTAGGGTATTTCTATGTGAGAAAATAGGCTGATATGGGTGATCTATAAGTCAAATTATTTAGTTAGCACAATGATTGGCTAACTGCGAGGAATTTAATCAAGGGAAAATAAAGTATAATCTTATAGTATTTCAGGTTACCAACATTACCACTAAACATACATTTTTTTTGAAACCTAAACATAATGCCAAGAAACCAAGCGAATCAGGACAAGTGGAGTTCAAGCAAAGACAAGGTTAAGTTGGGCTCAAATATCCATAGGAAAAGGATAACAAGCACAATCCAAAAATCACCACACAATGCCTCGCTACAAGGAAGAAATCTAAGTTCCTGTGACAAGGTTAAATAAGATTATCATTGAGAATGGTACAGTCATAGCATTTAAGAAACAAAAACAACACCATTCTCATAAGTTCCGTACATATTTCAAATTAAATTCCACAAATATTATATGAAAAATTTGCAATATACACTTATCTACATTATTGTATGCACAATACCTACTGACCCACTGTTATGTTATTATAGCAGCTATACAGTATGCAGTATCTTGAGCTTTTGCGTCCACTGACCAAGGGTGCCCACAGCAAAAAATTACTACATAAACTGGTATTTCATGTTTGACATATCAATGGGATTTTCCTGCTTCTAATAAAAGGTTAATGTTTTCTTGTATTTGTTATCTGTCGTACCTGATCCTTATTCTTGTTATATACTTAAATTGTTTGCTATGACTAGCTAGATGTTTCATACTATACTGAACCTAACAGAACAATAGCTTTATTCATATTGTTCTTAAACTGGTTCCATAGTTAGGCTAGGTCTAAGTTGCACTATGTTATGTGACTGAGCTATCTTGCCCTAGGCAAACTATGCCTCTGACTTTCCAGCCCTGCATTCTCCTGCTGCTAACTAAGTAAAAAAACCACTCACAACAGAGTCCCCTAGAATTTCAATGTTCAAAGTAGCTAAAAGAGTGCCTACAATTAGCAATTTTATATACAGAGACATTTGAGGTGAGATATCATTTTAGAGAGTTTAAGTCTAAATAATCTTTTCTACTTTTAACCTTACCAAGTTTATTATTTACAAAATGGCAACAAATTAAGTATTACTGTAGAATATTCTGTGAAATACCAGAGTCTACCTTGGCCTTAATGGTCCAAGCATTGCGGCTTCTTTCCAGGTCCCTGGAAACATATTTTGATCTCTTCTGGAGGTGGGGACATCTTCCAGTTCTACTTGTTCAGCTTTATTTATCCTATTTCCTAAAGGGTTAAGACCCTCTTTTCTGAATCTGGTTCTGTCTTCTTTGGATTCATCAAATTCCATGTGGAGGATGATAGTTAGACCTTTAAGGGAAGCCTCATAAGAAGGTCCTGGGTATGTCAGTGTGGTTAACTATAAAAGCTGTAGGATCAATGAACGAAGTGTGTAGTACAACGTTTCTGTTAATGATAAATATTCGGACTTAATTAATTAGTTGATACCTATAACTGAGAACTGCTAGTATGAAATGCGTAAGATACTTTCTCTCACTGTGTTTCTCTCAACGAGTTGGGTCCTTTTTGTGAGAGCATACAGGTAAATAGATAAGCTATATGTTTTCTAAAGTAGGAACAATCCACTGCAAGATTTTGGTAGCATCATATGTATAATCCATAACTTAAAAAGTATTATATTACTGTTATACTACATTTTATTTTCTATACACATTTTTCATCAAACATTTTAAACCAAGTACAGACTCTTGCTCTTTTTTTACTATGTTACATTTCTTATAATTTCAAAAACTTAAGCTATTATTGTTATTGTTTAATAGGCTTGGTTATTAAAATTATTATTGCAAATTCAACATATTGTATTGCAATATGACATTAAATAGTGTTTAAGTAGGCCTGCAAGTTGATATGAAAACATTATTTCAAACTTACCGAGGAAAATGAATGTACTAGAAAATGCATTTCTATCCAAAATCAATAATAAGTGAACTGACCGATATATATCTTAATTTCCATGAACTAGGCAGTGTACATATACAGAAACCTGAAACATAAATTTGCTAAAACAAGATATGTGACAAAATAATCAGTAAAGAGACAACCAGATATCATGTATCCTTGGGGCACTCTGCTGCGTAGCGTGCAACTTCATTTTAAGTATATAGAACATAAATCAATGCTTGAAAATGTTTCTTTGTAGAGTCAGTCATTTCTCTTGACGTAACTTTAGGTCACATAACCTGCCATATCAGTTAAGAATAATATTCATATATTTGGAGAGCCAAAGCATACTTTTTTACTCTATTAGCAAGCCAAGCTATATATTATCCTTTTGGGGAATATACATAAGAATATATTTAAAGGTAGAAAGAATATATTAGCAGGTAATTAGAGAACTTAACAAGGTTAATAAGCAGGGAAACCGAAAATTAGAATACCAGTCTTTAAATAGATTATCCTGTCCATACCCTCCAGAGCAGGGGTCCTCAAACTACGGCCCGCGGGCCACATGCGACCCGCGGAGCGCATTTACCCGGCCCGCCGGGTGTTTTTACCTAAGGCAGGGGCGGGCTGGGCCGGGGGGCAATTGCCTCCCAGGCCGCCCTAAATCCGGGCCGGTGGGCCGGACGGACGACTGGCAGACGACCATTCAATGCGGCTGCGGCCGCAAAGTTAAAAACTAAGCGGCCGCGAGCAGGATTGAATGCGGCCGTTATGCGTACCTGGCGGGGGGCGGTCCGCCCCGGCTGCCGCTCATCTGAAGGCTGCCTCCAAGCCGGCACGCCTCCAGAAACGGTGCGCGCGGCAACTGTGGCTGTGCGCCGGGACTTGATGTCAAATCTCGGCGCACAACACTGAAGCCACGCCCACCGTCTTCCGCGCTCAGTGCACAGGAAGGACAGGAAGAAGAAATAGAAGTAGAAGAAGAAGAAGAAGAGGAGGAAGAGGAAAAGTGAGAGTGAAAGAAGAAAAGGTAGGAGAGAGTGTATTAGTAAGTGTGAGAGTGATGGGTGTTATGCTGAATGTAAGTGTG
>VKOC01000001.1:15001745-15024420 GCA_009364415.1 Spea multiplicata | reverse complement strand
GGGTTGTTTCAGATTTAAAATGCCACATTTGGGAAGTGCGCTTTTTTCTTCATTTTGGTCAGTCTGTACCTATGCCCTATCTTTGAGCTAGGCCACTCCAATTTACCCCATCAGCCATTTTTTTTATATTAGACACCCCTTGGGTATTTGAAGTGCTTTTATTTTAACTCTTTGTTGAGATTTTTGAGAAATTTTAGCACTTGCTCCAAACAATAAACTTTATTTTTTTTTTTTTAATACTTTTTTAAAAAAATTTCTACACATTTTGCTGGTACTGGATGGTTCATCTAGTGACATCACTGCATAATTATTTTTAAATGTTAGCACATTTTTTTTTTTTTTTTCCATTTTTTTTATTTTTTTTATTTTTTTAAATTTTTTTTTGAATATTTTACTAATCACATAGTGATTAGAAAGCTGGGCTCCATTGACTTGCATGGTTGAATGCAGTACCTGTATTCAACCTGCAGGTGGAGCCAGAGTTCTCTAGAGAACTTTTAAAACTTGTTTGCTTCTTTTACTTCTACTGCAGCGGCGGCCATCTTGCTTGATGGCGAAGATCACTGGCAGCTGCGGCTGTGACCGCTCTCCGGAGCGGTCATAGCCCACCCAGAGGTAAGTGTTTGGTGTCGCTGGATGCCTCCTGATCGAGGCATTCGTTGATCGCCTCCTTAACACTTTTAAAACGGGCGTCCGCCGCCATACAATGTATGGCAGCTGTTGACGCCCCGGGGAGGGGCCAGACATGGCCCCCGATGCCGATCTCGGCCTTGCTGAATGCCTCGACATCGAGGCATTGCAGCAAGGCCGTTTAAGCGAAGAAAGTGATCCTTGATCACTTTCTAAGCTTATTTAATTTTTTGACGGCAAAGGTCGCGAAGGGGTTAAGATTATACCAAGATATATACATATTTACCTTATGACTAAAATTCTGTAATTTGATATTTGTCTATTTAGTAATTTCCAATTGTTATTCCAATGCAATAGTTTCCAATGTTAAAAAATTGAAAGCATATTCTTAATATTAAAATTCCCAAATTTGATCATGTTTTGTAATAAGGTATATCGATAATGTTTTGTATCAGCTAAAATGTTTATACTGCCTATATTTTTGTTTTTTTAGGGTATAAGGGTTCTGTGGATGATGGGAACTATTAGAAACATCTGACATTCAGAAAAAAGCATTCTATCTTTGTTCTAGCAATTATGACGAAATTAATGAATGACTATTTTAAGGAAGATACACAGATTCAACAATAAACTTAAAATAACACAAAGATAATTAACAGAAAAAAAGACATTGAAATTTTCAATGATCACCTGTGTATTGGTACAATGAAAGGTTACTTATCAGTTTATAACGTTAGAATTAACTTTAAGAGACACATTGAAGTTAGGTTAAAGGTTAAGATAGGACCTAATTATTTATTTAATTGGACTAAAGGAACCTTCATACAAAATTATTAGAAATCTGGGTCCTGGGAACGTAATAAAATAAATAGCTTTCTTGAGTATAATTATAAATGTTGATGAGAAAGTAAATTGGTATGAAGATCTAGATCCAAGCACTCCACATATTAGAGAAACTATAGAAGCATAAACTAAAACAAAGGTGTTATGCACAGGTGTTATGAAAAGGAGCAGAATTACAGAATAGTAGAATACTATATCAGGCACCTATAGTATGGGAAATGGGACAACTGTGGTATGAATTAGACTTTAGTCCCCCTGGCAAAGGGCAGGGCAAGGTACACTTCGGAGCAACTTGGCCTGGTGACACCAATGGCTTTTGTGCCAGGATTTAAAAGGTCTGTATTGGTCACCGGCAGGGGGCTCTTCTGGCATCAACCAATGAAGGGCAGCTGCTCTTCATTGGTTGAAGAGTGTCCGCTATGATTGTTTCTCTATCTCCTTTTGCACCATGAGAAAAATAAGCTGATCGTATATTCCCAATCATTGGGACCCAAGGAGTGTGATAACATTTTAAGGAGTCATTTCTTGATTCTTAATTTGTGTGCAACCATTATATATTTAGGGCTAAAACTATGATTCTTGTTTTTTTTTCTTTTATATATACATCTGAGGAATACCAACTAAAATATCAGGTTACTATAAATGTATTATTAATTTAACATTATTTTGTACCAAGGGCGTGTGGACAATTGTATCTTTATAGATAGAAGATAGCAGAAAGACAGCAGAAGTGATCAGCAGAGAATGCAGGGACACAATTAGAGAGTGTGAAAGAGAAAGTGAACAAGAGTGTGAGAGAGTGAGAGGTAATAAAGGCACCTGGCACAGAATTTTGTTCTTGAATTAAAAATGCCCCCAAATCTTTGGCCGAACCAAATGGGCACGAAATGAATTGGGCCTAAAATGCTATTTTGTCCAAATTGTTTTCGTCTTTTACACAGAGCGCCTTTGCAATGCTGGCTCCTGCTGACATGGGAAACCTCAGGCTGTCCAATGGTGCAAAACCCATAGGATGTCCTATTTTGCTCTCTGTTATCTACAGAATGGGGTTAATTTGTGCACTTTTCTTTCTCCTAAAATCTGTCTGCATTATTCTGACTTTATAGAGTACTTCCAAAAAAGGGTGGAGCCACTATTCACAGTATGGTGCAACCTTTGCATCTGTTTTCCCAATCGATGGAGAGGGTGTGTGTCGGGTTGTATGGGGGATAAAAGGCTACATTTTGGACATATGCATTTCAGATTTTAACTTGGAATTTTATCATCTGGTCATACTCTGCCCATGTCCTATTTGTTAAAACATTACAACAGAAAATCAACTGAACCCTGCGCACATCCGTGACACAAAAATTCACCACTTGAAGACAAGCAACTTACTCACAAAAATGATGTCTCAAAAGTGACCATAAGGATAAGAATAAAAATATAGTGTAATATTGTCAAACAAATAAATGCAATCAAAATAGAATAAATGCTTCAACATGGAGCTGCGTGTACAAATAATCAGATCCTCTTCAATCCATTGGATAAATAACTTGATCCAAAGCTGCATAAATACAACTGAATGGAAACAAAGATCCTAAGCCAACCGTATACTGATAGTTAACAACACAAAGACCACATGATATTCATAAAAACATTGTCCATTCTGTAAAAAAAATTGTGGTGGACAAATAGAAAAAAATTCAAGATTAGGCTCAGGATCCATCTATGATCAGCTAGCACATTACTTTTTGAGTAAAAATAGAAAGAAAAACAAGCACAAACAGCTAAGCATACAAAAATGCAATTAATAGTCTATAATAGATGGTAAAAAATTAACTTTAGAGTATGGAAGATGTCAAACCTACCCCTGGCCCTCACTTCCACTCTGGTTGTGCTCACGGGAATACTAGCGTTTGGTACCCCACACTTGCATCAAGTCCTTTCCTGGGAAGAGCAGGCTCTCTCGTCTCAGGACTCCAAGCTATAAGCCATCCAAAACACATTGGATGTTCTCATTGAGATGGTCAACAATATGGCATCCACCCAAGCTACGGCCTCTATGGTGTCCTCGATACCTGTTGTCAGCCACGAGTACCATGAAAATGAACATACCCAGGATTCCTAAAGGCTTCCCGAGCTGCCCTTTCTCAAAAAAACTTGCTTGTGATCCAAAAGAGTGCAGAGGTTTCCTATACCAGTGTCATCAGCACTTAAGAATAAATCCTGGTGCATTCTTCACTTTCTGCATATCTTACCATATCTGCCCTCTTACTGTCCCTGTCCACTTTAACAGTATTTATTAAGACTATTATAGCCCTCAAAGCCTGCAATACACTCCTCCATCTTCCCAACAACAACTTCATTATTTTCCAGCCCTCCCTGCAACTCTGCCACCCGCCCCTGTGTTGTCCTAATACATAGACAGTTAATCACCTGATCTATTTAAACATGCCAATAGAGGGCACCGACTCTTTGGATGCCTTTATTACCCATTACTCCCCATGAAACCATTCTCTCCATCTTCACAGCTACCCAAGTACCTCAACACTAAACCTTTATATGTGAAACCTGCCTGTGTTTTCTCTGCTACTTCTGTCCCCCACATATTCTTCCCTATTCGTATCACTGTCAACCACTAAACTCAACCAACATGCACAACCTAAACAATCTTATTTCTATCACCCTCCTGTCTTTAACTGTGCCCTTGTCAGGATTCACCCCCAGCCCTGCTAAGTGCTAACTGCCAGGAGTGGCCGCCCCTTTAAGAGGTCTGCCTGGAGTTGAGCTCCTCTCCACAGCTTGATGTCTTGTTTATTTCTGTATATGTATTTTATGTACCTTTTCCCTCTTTCCCTTATACATCTGAGGATCTTGGCTCTTCACTCCATCCCCTGTGTCCCTTGCCTTGTTCCGTGTTGTTTGTGGTATCCTGTACCATGTTTGTATTATCTGGCTATGTATATAATCACAGCTCTGTGTATGTTTATGTTCAGCTGTGTTTGCTTATATCTGTATCTATGCCTTTACCACACCAGACCTAACCAACAGGCTTTATTATCCTGCCTCCCTCATCTGAAGCCTATGTCAGTCTCACCTGACCTAATGACTAGGCCTATATCTAGATACTCCCCTGTTTGTTAGGTGCCTTTGCATTGAAGTTATAGAACTGGTTTGCTCTGGCCCTGCAGTCAGCCTCACTAGAACCTCCCTTACCTTTCATTTTAACCCTTTCCTGACGAGATGCAGCAGCCTTTTTTTATAACAATACGCTTGCCTCATCTCTCAACAGCATAGCTCCGTGGCATACCAAAACCACACAGTTTCTTCAGAAGTGCTGCTGCACAGCTGAACGCTACTTCAGAAAATACAAATCCAGCGAAGACTTTACTTACTATAAATGCATGCTTCGCATTTACAACTATGCCCTCTCTCTCGCCAAACAGCTCTACTTATCCACTCTCATATCCTCTTTTCTTCCAACACGCAACGCCTTTTTTTTAACCTTCAGCGCCCTTCTCTGTCCCTCCATACCCATACCACAAACCTCTCTCACTGCCCAGCATCTTGCTACCCACTTCAGAGACAAGATTGAGACTATTAGACAAGATCTCTCTTCTTTACAACCCCGCCTGCACCACCCACCACCACTCTCTCCACTCATCCAATACTAACTGCCTTTTACCCTACAACTGAAAAAGAGATAGCCATCTCTTGGTCCTTCACATACCCACATATTTAATCTTTCTCTATCATCTGTACCAGCAGCCTTTAAGCATGTGCTAATTACACCCATTCTAAAAGATCCTTCATCAGATCCCATCTGTCTCACTAACAACCACCCTATCTCTCTCTGCTTCCTTTTATATCTAAGTTGCTTGAACGGATTGTGTACAATCATCGCCTTACTAACATCCCCCAAGGTTCACTCCTTAGCCTTCTGCTGTTCTTTCTTTATATTTCATCTCTTGGCAAACTAATCAACTCATTTGGCCTCTAGTATCATCTATATGTCTTCTCCTGATCTCTCTCCATCTCTCATGTCCCGTATTACTAATTGCTTGTCTGCTATTTCTTATGGATGTCACAACGCTACCTGAAACTTAATCTTTCTAAAACTGAACTCATTATCTTCCCTCCTTTCATCTCCACCCCACTACCTGAATTCTCACCAGAATCACCATTAACAACATGACTATCTCTCCTACTAACCAGGCCTGATGCCTTGGTGTCATCCTTGACCTCTCTTTCATCCCTCACATTCAGTCCCTCGCCAGATCCTGCTTGCACCTAAAAAACATCTTTCGTATCTGCCCATTCCTCACCCAAGAATCCACAAAAACATGCATTCCACTGCATCGACTCACTCCTCTGCAGTCTGTCCTAAATGCTGCTGCTAGGCTTATCTTCCTTGCACACCGCTCCTCTTCTGCTTCCCCATTCTGTGAAACCCTCCACTGGCTCCCTATTATCTTTAGAATTAAATTTAAAATCCTGGTACTAACATATAAGGCCCTCCATACATTTCTACTCTCATAAGCAAATACTCTCCTACTCGATCCTTACGTTCTTCCCTGGGGCTAAGGCTCCCCTCACTCATCACCTCCTCCTTTTCCTGTCTATAAGATTTCACTCAGGCTGCCTCATATCTCTGGAATCTACATCCTCCTAACCTTCAGCATTCACCCTCCCTCCCAACATTCAAGAAACATCTCAAAACTCACTTCTTCAGAGAAGCATAACATCTTAGCTGCTAAAACTTCCTTGTCACTGATACAACCACAACACTACCTCTCACCCTTCCTCTGTGCCTTATGTTTGTCACCCCATTCCCTCAAGATTGTAAGCTTGCGAGCAGGGCTCTCTCCACCTAATGTATCAGTTTGTCTTTCTCTGTCAATTCTTGTCTTGTTATACCCCTTGAAAATAATAATAATAATAATAATAATAATAATAATAATATTGGCAAATAAATCTCTGTCAAGCATCCAACTCACTATTTAAAACATTTAACGTGCACAGTTTATTTAGTAATAGTATATATGTATAAGGTATGTATAGTGTTATATATTAATATTCTGGAAATTCTAATTCTGTGAATTAGCAGAAATGCATACTTCCATATATCAGTTTATAATTACAACCCTTGCGTGATGTTATGTGATCAGGGTGAACAAAACCAGGAAGCAAAGTCAGAAGAGATGGATAGAGATATCTTAGGTGGCTTCATTAACAGTGTTTTCCTACAATGACCCCTGAATACTCAGCCCTGCACCCTAATGTGTTTTTTTATCACACAAATTGTAATTCAGGTATAAATTTACAACTCCTTGTAAATGTCACTGCCAAACCACAACCCTGAGTACAGATGATATCACCCATGCAGGGGTTTGTAAGGTTATTTGGAGGCTAAAAGGCCCCATTTGAGACATGTGCAGGTTTTCAACTAGGAATCTTGACATCTGTTCCTTCTGCCCCATCTCCTAATTGGGCCATCTTTGAACCCAGCCAATTCAATTTACCTCAATAAACCATTTATTTTATCACTCCAATATGTATTCAACAACATCTCCTGAGTACAGTGATACCCTATGCATGGGTTTGTCTGGTTGTTTGGAGGGCTGAAAGAACACATTTGGATATTGTGCTTTTGCTTAATTGTGGTCATTCTGTGCCTATGCCCTATTTGGGACATCTTTGAACCTGGCCACTCCAATTTAGCCCATAACACCTTTAATAATACACTCTATTGGTATTTTGAAATGCTAGTATTTTAACTCTTTCCATGTGAGGATTTTTGCTCTTAAAAATAAACTTTTTAGTAAGTCTTACATCTGCAGTAGGAAGCTATATTTAAGAATAGGATTGTTGAACATCTAAAGTCACATGGGCTTCAAAATAAAAAATCAACACAGGTTTACTTCAGGAAGATCATGCTAAAATAATGATATTGATTTTTTTATTGGGTGACTAAAATAATTCATCACAGTGGTGCAGTAAACATTGCTTATCTAGATTTCAGTAAGGCTTTTGACACTGTGCACATAGAAGACTTACCAATAAACTGCAGGGTCACAGAAGGCAGCATAGTCAGAGAATAATCCTGGGTCAGCAACAGGAATCAATAATGAAAGACAAGGAAGAGCTCTATCGGGCACATAAATACAGGACTAGCCTAGGACTTTATGATAACAATTAGAGATTCAGTCACATCATATGGCCATAGTATGCTTAGCCCACCACTACACCAAAGTACTGCAATATTTGGTGGGTCCTAACGCTAAACCCTGCCTACTGAATTTCTAAAGTTGAACCTAAACATTGAATCTAAACACAGAACAGAGAAGGACATACCTGCAAACTGAGACAAATATAACAAATGGGTGGGACACAATTTATAAAGGAAACAGAGGCTATGAGCAGGACTGGAAGCAAAGTATCAGAAGTAAACAGCAGAGCACAAGGAAATCCAGGAATGGATTATAGCAAAGGGGGAACTATAGCGACACAGGGGAACTGTAGCGGCACAGGCGAACTGTAGCGAGACAGAAGAAACTAGAGATAAGCAGCTCCACAGCCTGGATGGGGCATGACAACACTAGATGGATCAAATTGTTTTTATTTGCCCTGGGTATTACCCTTGTGTCTTACCTACCCCTTTTTTTCTGCTTCCTGAAGGCTACAGATAAATACAGAAATTCAGCCAGGTGATCTTGTCTGGTTGTCCACACGGAACATAAACCTTAGACAACCTTCCAGGAAGTTTGTCCCTCATTTTATAGAACCCCACAAAGTAACTCAGAGGCTCAATGAGCACCCAGCCATCCTCAGATTATGCATTGCGTTTAATATGTGATCAGGAACCATTGCTTCCCACCATGCTCCCTGCCATTCTGGTGCCCCCTGTCAGAGTACTAGCAGTGGATACCGCAGGGGCATGGTCTCTATGCACTTTTTATGTAGTGGTGCATGACAGGGCTGTCTTTACATTGCCCTGCCATGTACCAGTAGCATTCTCCTCCCCTGCGACAGTTGCAAGTGTAGCACCCTATTCAACAAAGATTTATTTCTGCGCCATGTTTTGTCCATCAGGTGAAACCAGGTCAGCATTGCAGATCTATACCCTAACTTTTATACCTGGCCTAACAGGAGAAGCTTTTTTTAAGAAAGGAGCATGAATATATGCCATGCACCAGATCAGCAGTCTTTGAACACAGTATGTAACCCATCAATATTTATATTCAAAAATATAACTTAGAGTATCGGCACAGTATGACATACCAACTGTCAAAACATACTAAAATGAAATAATGGAAAAATATCCTATGTTTTTGTTAATTATCTCAAAGCAAACATTGTACAGATATAACAGATGGAGCTTTGCTTCTATTGTAACTGGTACTGATACTGAAAAAATAGATTTAACTGTCACACAATTAAAAATCTATGTATATAACAATAGTAGACACAGTATATGGTGAAAAATAAATATATCTACTGTGGGTGTTGGTTATAGATTTAGGAAAGACATGGTTATAAGTTCCCAATACAGATCGTTGGTTTCAAACGTATAATTGAATGTATGTGTTTTATCACACTTAATATAGAAAATATGTTCTTATATCTATAACCAGCGCCCACAGTATATATATTTATTATACTTTTGGCCCTATCTTGTATGAGCAATTGGTAATGTCCGCACTTCATCTATACGAATACACACACACACTAAAGTTTTTCAGGCTGGCGCTTCCATCTCCTGATATGCATTTAGACAGCTCGGTTCTTGAGGAGGCTGGCAAGTCATCTGAAGAGATGGGCCAGCTATGGGTGGGAAAGAAGAATGCAGAGCCCATTGTGGAGTTGAAGGAATGAGATTTCGGTGCAATGAGATGCCATATCTGGACACATTTCAGACGGAATTTGGAAATGTGGTTGGGATTAGTCAGGCTTTTTTTTTACAGTGCCAATCATCTACCATGAATATATCAACTTTCCAAGTAATGATGCAGCGCACCATCGGGTCCAGTTGCCATCTTATAGAATAGCACAGCTGTTGTAGGTCTTTTGGACAATAGTACTCACATTGTGATCTAGCAAACTGTCACAATGTAGGTGGAGCTGGGTTTGTTTGTTTTTTAAATGTGGTCATAAATGGGATAAAACACTTTTTTAAAATATCCGTTTAACCTGCCTTGTAATTGTACTAGAAGACCAGGTGAATCTCAAGGCTCAAGATGCACAAACATATGGGCTTATCCCCAAAGGATAAGCATGCATTGTGGTGACAACTTTAAGCATATGCCTTATACTCCCAGTTATACCACTAGATACAGCTGTCTATTACCCCTGCAGATGCATTACATGCATAACATTACATTACACTAGATTTATAGGTCCAAGAAAGACCAAGGAGGCTTAGTTCTTTCTAGGATGATCAGTAAGCATATTATTGTTTAGCAATAACAAATCCAAATCTGATGTCTTTTAAGAAAAAAAGAATGAAATGCATTAATACTGTATCTGTTTAGGTGCTATTTAACATTTCCAATCATTCTGTATTATTCAACCAATGACCTATTTAGTGTGATTGATGTGACAATGTAGTTGCTATTCCTGAACAATCCTGAACATTATAATTACCATAGTAATTTGTCTTCCCTGTTGTGCTGATGTATTAGTTCTTGCTGTTACAGGTATTAGTATAGTCAGATATACCTTGTAAAATGTTAACTATAGTTATTATAGCTTCATGCACACAATTATTGATGTCTGTTACTCAAGATTTTTTTTTATACAGTAAGCTGTAATAAATATTTTATGTATTCAAATTACAATTTTGATAAACTAAAGTACCACAGTTTATAAATCAAGGCAGATCAAATGTTAATTGATACAGTATTCCCTTAAATAAAATGCATATAACCATCATCCATTTTCTAGTTTAAATATGTATAGTTTAAATGAAATTCATAAGTATAAGAAACACATTTCAATAATTATAAATTCAATATTATATACAAACAAATATGTTTAACTGTATTAAGAGATATAAAGCAATGATAAAAAGAAGACTAATTAAAAAAGGGACAGGATGAGGGAGAAAGTTCGATTTGCAAAAAAATGTTTACACTATAATTATCATGATCTATAAACATATAACATATTATCCCTTTGTTTTTTTAATCAACATACATAATAACAAAAGGTGTCTTTTTTGCAAAAACAAAACTGCATTAGGAGTACCGGTATCAAGGATCAAATCACTGGATACAATAGCCAAACCTAAGGATATAGTTTCATCATACTCTGGGGACTATGCATTAAGTTGCAAGTGCATTTTAGACATGTGCAAATGGGACAAAAACAGACAGTTCATTTGTTGCCCATATTCACTTTCTTACACTCTCTAAATGACCACTTCATTACTGAAGCCACACCCACAGAGCAGAATAAGAAAAGGAGAAGAGCAGCAGGAGGGAAAAAGAAAAGGAAGAAGAAATAATGAGGAGCTCCATGAATGGAGACAGGGATGCAGGAAAGGTAGATATTGTGAGACCTTCCCCGGCTGTCAGAGAGAATTCCCCGGTGAGGGGAGCTCTCACGAGCAAATACGGTACATCTCACATCTATAATCTGTGCTCCAGGCAAATCCTTACTGCAAATTTTGAAACTACATTGTAGGCGTTCTTGCTAAATGGCAAGAACACCTACAATGGGCACATGAGCATAAGAAATGAACCACGGAGCAATGGAAGAGGGTGGCCTAGTCTAATGAATCATGTGGATGGCCGGGTGCATGTGCCTCGCTTACCTGGAAAACATATGCATCGATGGAATAAATGGACATGGTAGAATGTCAATTGGTAGAACATGTCAATGCATAAAAGTTCTGGATATACAGTGGAGAGACCCGGGGGGAAAAAAACTGTTATTCCGTACTATATAACTCTTCACAGTTTACAAAAGTTATTTAGTAAGAAATAATAACAAAGTTAAAAAGTGCAAGCTTCACTTCAGGAAACGTGGTTAAGTATCAGGTAGATAAGTCCCATCAACATTGTGTTAAGTTTGATGGGATATTGTTGACATGTACTCCATCACAGAAATTCATTTTTTTAAAAACTGCTGAATTTATATTAGTTTTGCCATTGGAAGCTGTCATTTAATTTATAGAAACAGTTTGATAAATATTCTTATGTCAAGTACATAATCTGACTGATACTGACATGAAGTTTCAGAACAGAAAGGGAAAGAAAATATGATAGATGAGCAACAGTTTGCCTAAATATTTCTAAACCATTTTAGAAAAAGTATATTATTAGAAGATGGTAAGTTGCTCAAAATAAACAAATTTAATTGATTTGGTTTAATTGCATTTCCTAACTTTATGCATATATAAAGTTAATCTTATTCCATTAGTGAATGTGCCATAGCTTGGGGGAAAAGGAGAGAAGGGAAATATGATTGACAGAAACATTTAAATAATTAATCCTACAGGAGGGGAGAAATGTTAAAACAAGAGGTCAAAATAAAAATTAGAGGGTTAGAGGCTTAGATGTAATGTAAGGAAATTTTACTTTACTGAGAGCGTAGAGTAATGCTGTTAAAACGCAATTAAAAATGACGTAATTAACACATGTTAAACCATACTGATACAGAGGGAGAAGCGGGCCCTGCGCTTGCAAGCTTATAATCTATTTGAGAGATGAGGGGGAGGTGAGACAGTAAGAAAGATTAATACATTGAACCCACTCCCAGAGCCTAACACAGTGAGACAATTTAAACATACATGGGATGGGCATAAAGCTGTACTAAAGGACAAGAATGATTCAAGTCTGAAAGGGCAGACTAGATGGGCTAAATGGATGGTTCTACTGCAACGACTTCTAATAAGAATACTGTATTTGCTCGATTATGAAATGACCTTGGATCTTAATAAAATAAACCTAGACTCTGTCACTTACTCATATGTACACTTACACACTGCCTCTCATTTATACATACATTTCTATAAGTAAAAGATTTGCAGGAGTGGTGGTAATAAAGTGTTTTGTAAGGACATATAGGGCTTTCTTCTGAGCGTATTTCTTAGAGACTTAACCCTTTGTTTACCGTTTAAAATGTGATAAAGGATTAATCATTAATTAATGATAAAGTTAAATAATTAACTTTATTTTCAGGGACAATGGATCTGTCTCTCTTCTCTCTATCTGACACAAGATCAAAAGGGAGTATTGTAACAATTGTCATTTATTGCATGTGATCACTGATTGATTTTCACAGTGATCACTAGACATTCGGATGAATTTTTACTTTAATTTGCCACCACAGTAGAGCTCCGAATTTTCATTTCATTGCTGTAATAGTCTCACTCTCGCTCTCTCTCACACACACTATCTCGTACCTTATCTGTGGTGCTGTCTCCTTTTCAGCAGCTCTACTGCATTCTATCTTCTTTCTTGATCCCTTTCTTTCTCTGCAACTCCTTCTGTAATATTCTGTCAAGTTCCAGTACATCTGCAAAAAGTCAATACCACTGTGCGTACCACTAAGCCAGCCTCTCACCTGCTCCTCAAACAGGGGGAGAAGATATGTACAGAGGCCCATCTTTTTGTGGAAATACCTGGATAACAGATCTGATACCGAGTAGAAGCGAACAAGAGAAAGAAGACAGAAGAACAAGAAGAGGATAGATGGATAGATAGATAGATAGATAGATATGGGAAGATGAAATAAACCACTACCTGGTTCAGTATTTGGAACTTGCAGCTAATATGCTTGAATGAAACACAGTTGCAATGTTCATTAATATTTTTTATGAGAAATTTATATGAAAATATAGTTATTGGAATCTAAATATATGATATGTGGCTAACGCAAACTGAAACTTAGCTTCATATTAAAATAATTTACAGGGAATGAACACAGCAAATATTTTCAGAGTTTTAACTCAAAGATACTTTATCAGTTTATTAACATTTGAATGTTCTTACAAAAGCTCAAATGAATCATAATATATTGGATTTAAATATTCCGGCATGAATGAATGGAATAGATGAATTTCCTCTGCTCATTGTAACATTACATGTTTAATTGCATTAGATAACATTTTAATTAAAACATGATGGCGAGGAAAGATCAGATTCTTTATTTAGTCTATTCAAGCAACAAACATGGTGTTATATTACTTTGAAATGCACATCACACCTTTGCAAGAAAAGTGGAAAAAAATGCAGATATTATGAAAACAGAGATTCAAAATGCATGGAATTTGTGTTGTGTCTAAGTCCCCTGAAATAAATATTTGCATCTCGTATTGAACCTATTCAATCACCCACGGGTAGGGCATTTCAATTCCTATGAGAATGACTTTCCTCTGTTGACTCTCTACTGCTACTCCCTGACCCTTTCCACTCCCCGATCCTCCTAGTCTCTTCCTTTCCGCTCTGTTCTCACTTGCTAGTTTCAGCATCCCTCTGCTTTAGCCCGCTATGTCTCATTCCCCTCTCCTCTGAACCATCCCTTCTTCTCTTACATGCCACCTTTTTACACTGCCAGGGCTAAACCCCTGCTGGTGCATGGGGGGATCAGGCAACAGGCCGGTCTTCTTGTTAACAGCTAGGAAAATATTTGTGGTCCTGAGCTGTTAGGTTGAATGCCATAGTGCTCTAAATGAGCATCTATCATTCAAAGATGATTGTGTTCTTGTGGAATCCCACTCATGTGGCAAGGACTCAGAGAGGTTAATAATGAAATAATAATAAAATAACTACCATTGTTAATGCATAAAGCAGTTAATATTGGAGGTAATGGTGTGTACTTAAGGCATTTGGCTCCAGAACATGCCAAAAAGCCAATTTTAATGTTTAAGATGCAACTACACTGATCTAGAGAACTATGGCGAACGAACAAAAATACTAAAATGTTGGTTCCTAGAAAAACCAACCAACATCAGAAAATTATGAATACTTTCACTAAACACTGGCCGATTTTACTAAAATATCCCAGACTCGATGTACCAGATAAACCAAGAAAAGTACTGTACTCCTTGAGCTTCTAATTTAGGTAGGAGGTTTTACCTAGACACAAACAACAAAATAAATGGTCCAAGATCATTTTATTTTTCTATGAATTTAAAACATTAACACTCTTTGGCATGAATGAAGTCTTTGAATTACACAGTTTTTTAAATATTTTTTTATAATCTTTATACTTTTCTACAAATTATTATTTTTTTATTTATTGTTTCCTGTTTTCACAAATACGCTCAGAGTATATCCCATATATTTTCATTCTTCCATTTGTGTTTTCATTTACTATTTGTTTATTCAACTAATATATTGTTGTAAATTATATTGACTTATGTATTAATATACTGTAATTTGAGATATGTAAAACAAAAACAAATTCCATCTGGCATAACAAACACACACCAACATCATAAATAGGCTAAATATTATCAATAAAATAATAAGAAACATTCATCACATAATTTTATTTTCTGACACGTAAATACATATACTATATTTGCTTGATTATTAGATGACCCTGATTATAAGACGACCCCGAAAATGTGAATATTAATTTATGGAAAAAAGAAGAAGCCTGAATATAAGACTACACTATAAGAAAAAGGTTTTACTAGTAAATATTAATTCACATGTAAACTATTTTTTATATTTAATAAAAACTTGGATTAAGAAAAATGCATTTTTTTTAATTTCCTTTTATTTGAAAACCTGCCCCCAGTTACGCACATCTGCGACCAGGAAGTGCGGGCAGCAGTGGAGGTTGTCTGCGCGCATCGCACAGATATCCACCGGCTGTCAGAGAGGATGCAGCGCTGCAGGGGACCTCGAATATAAGACGATTTGCTCTGAAAAAAATCTTGTCTTATAATTGAGCAAATACAGTACTTTCTATTAATAATTATATTAAAAAACCCACATATAACTTCTATTCATAATTATATTTTAAATCTAGGATACAGTTAACTTTATAGACAACATGTACCCAGGACGCAGCCAATCATTCCAACTCAACTCAAACTGAACCCCAGGCATGATTCCCCTTCTCAAACTCACATTGGGTTGTCAAGGTAACCTACAAAACATCAAGGAAGGAAAGCCTCTCCACTTCCTTTAAATAAGGACTCTTTTTTGGTAGTTAACCTGAAATAAGATACATACATACATAATGCTGCTCGCTTACATTGTGCGTCTGATCTTCAATAAAGGATCAAGTAAGGTTAACTTTCTATTTCATATTTAATCTGCTCCAAATCATGCGCAATGGATTTACGACACACTTTTCCTCACCTTACTAGTGTGATTGCAATTACAAGTGGTATCCTTTGCTTACATAAAAACATATTTCCCTGTATCACATTTTTAAGTACCCTTTCAGTTGATTTTCTTTCTTCTGTCTCTAGTTACTATACACAAACTACATTTTAGCCCCACTTTTCTCTTCTAGAGACAGGATTGTATCAAATAATCATACACATTTGACAACACAACACCACATTCATAGATAAAGATTTAATTGTAACAATATGTGTCTAGTAATCACATTCAACAATCCATTGTACAATTCATTGTATTATATACTTATAGCTCAGCACACACAAGAATGGACATGATATTTTCTAAATGGTAAAGATATCAATGCAAATCCCAAAGTATAATTTATTTTGTAACAAATATGCAATGCCTGTATAGCAATTTTGTCTGTACTTATATTACAGTGCTTCCACTTTCCCCAATAAATAAACACCAATATATTTTTTATTGATAAAATGATCATATATGTAAATAAATTTGCCAAATGAAATGATTGTATTTGTACATAATAGCATTCCCAGATGCTATTGGGTTATATATACAGTATATGCAGTTGCCCTCTGATGACAAACAGGAATTCCATATGATTCCCATGATTACTGTAAAGGGGAACACTACAGTTGAAACATTAATAAGGAACCATACTGATTGATGACATCACATGTGTTCTAATCAAGCTTTTTTTAGTTTAGTATAAAGCATAAGCATTTCTTCCATTTTTATTATTGAATGCATTGTTTTGTTGATCAGGAACTCCATTTCACCACATTACTACTTTTATAGTACAGACAATGCCTAATTTGATGAGAGTTTTGGCTTTTGTACAAGTCTCACATAACTTCATGAGGTTGATTCATCTCTTGTAACAATTTCTCACAGTATGACTCTTCTTGTAGACTTAACATGAAATGTTCCGAAGGCATATTGATTGAATCCTGTGGTTCTTTATAGCAGCTGGATTTACCCTATTATATACCAGCTTATTTCCTGTACATAAGTAATACAATCATATACGTCATAGTATGTTTAAAACAAATTTCAGGCCTTTTGTCCACTCCTTGGTAATGTTATGTGCCTACGTATTATGTCACATCTATGTTCTATTTAAGTATATCTACATGTGTATACACAAAATACAATTTTTATTAGACCCTCCTCTTCTATCTTCTTACTATTGCTCATTTTCTTCTTCTTTTTGTGTGCTTACCACTGCAACAAGCCTTGTTGGTGAAATGCAGAGTGTGTCAAATTGAAAGCACGCTTCTACATTTCATTGTTATGTTATATACATTGTGTTATTGTTTTATTATTTATATTATATATATCTATATATATATATCTATATCTATATTATATATATATATATATAGATATATAGATATATACATGTATATATATGTATGTGTGTGTTTCTTTTAATGTAAGCTGTCCATATCTATATTTAAAAGTGCTCACACCAATCTATTTTATAAAGAGGACGCAGTAGTATAGAAGTATAGGTCAAGTAATTTGCAACAGGTAAATAACTAAATAATTTTAGATCTGTGAATTTCACTCCCATGTTCAGGAAAATATGGTAAAGATTTTATATTTTAAATTATTAAGTCATTTGCGACTTACCTACAACATATTTGTATTATAAATAATATCATCATTCAATCTTTTTGTATACTTTAATGCTAAAAAAGCATTTAAATAAAAGGCACAAAAAAGTTAGAGAAGAAGTTATAAATACAAAAAAGTGCTAGTCATGCTAGAGATATGAAGTGCTTTTGATGGATGAGTGTGGGAAAGAGATCATGTCAAAATAAAAAAAATCACTAAGAGAGCAGAAGATGAAGATATTTTAACGTAGTGCCAAGAAATAGGTGAGATGAAAGTGATAGATGCATCTGTCACATGAAATCACAGAGCCACTTATCACAGCACTGAGCACCACTATGTAAATAATTATGTACTTTTTTTTTATAACATAAGCATATTAAAAGATCACCACAGTTACTTGGTATATGAACATAAGTTGACAAGTTCAACTGTAGTCAACCCCTGTTATAAATATATACCATGAAAGGAAAAAAACACAATTGCAACTTAGATCAGAAGTTGTAGAAAAGGGTGTATTTATTTTTCATGCAATTCTATTTCACCTACATTTCTAGAGCCCTAATGCAGCATTGTCTAATATTTTTTTCCTTTTTGTAAATGGGAACTTATTTATACATATATAAAGATTTTTATATTCATCAGAGTATAAAATGATGCATTGCTACAATCTACACAATCAATAATTTGGTCATGGTCACGCATTTTCTTACTCCTTTCTAGCTAAGTACAGTCTTAAGTGCATTTGTGTATAATGGTATATATAGATAGTATACTATATGTCACAGTCCCGGGCTAATGCCCGTGCGTGACGGGCATTGGGGACTGGTGTTTCTACACCGGGTCCCGGCAGGCACGGGCAAGCTAATGCCCGTGCGCGAAGGCATCACGCTCTGGGTCTCGCACCTCCGATATCAGCAATCGGGTGGCCGTTCGCCGATGTCGGAGACGCGAGGGTTTCTTACTCGATCCCGGCGCATCCATGGTCCTCACGAAGTAGATGGGGGCGTGACGATGCCACGTAGCTGGAGGTGCGGTCTTGACGGCCGGTTGGAGCTGCATCGGTGGTGTTGATCTAGGGGGCGTGGCTTAGGTCTGGTGCTGGATTTTAAAATCCAGAAGTGCTCACTCCAGTTACCCTGTTGTGGTCTTTGCTGTATGTAGTGTGCTGTTTAGTTACCTGGATATTTTGCTTGCCTGACGTCTCTCTTGCCTTCCATATTTGTACTGCTTCCTATTCTGATTTTACTACCGATTTGGCTCCTCTGACTAACCTCTCTGGATCTGGACCCCGGCTTGTATGACTACCAATTTTGTGGTGTTTAGTTACCTGGATATTTTGCTTGCCTGACGTCTCTCTTGCCTTCCATTTTTGTACCGCTTCCTATTCTGATTTTGCTACCGATTTGGCTCCTCTGACTAACCACTCTGGATCTGGACCCCGGCTTGTATGACTACCCGATTTTGTGCAACGACCCGGTGGCCTTTTACCTCCCAAAAACCCCAACAAACATGGGGGGTATCATCGTACTCATGTTACTAAACACATATTCCACACATATACCAGAAACAGTAAATTCATATGTGAAGTAAAATACAAGTGGAAAAAAAACACACAAGAAAATACTACGGCAAACTATAACAAAGGCTGGTGGTGCCAGCATTTGAAAATCCCAGGGGTGTATATTTTTGGAAAATATTTGATTTGATAGGGTAAATTGACATTGTCTGGGTTCAAAGATACCCCAAATAGGATATGTGGGCTGAACAACCCAACAAGCATATGTATGTGGGGTATTATTGTGCTTATGAGATGTTGCTGAACAAATACTGGGGTGTTGTTTGACAACGGTGAAAATTCAACTGTTCAACTAAATTCATTGGGGTGTTGTTTGACAACGGTGAAAAAAATAAAAAACAAAATACTACCATAAAGTTTGGCAATGGCTGGTGGTAAAATTAGTGCTAGGAAAAGGTTACCAGCATTTGAAATACCTTGGGGTGTCTAGTTTTCAAAAATATATGGTTTGATGGGGTAAATTGTATTTGCATGCTTCAAAGATACCCAAAATAGCACATGGGGCAGAATGACCAGATTTGGGGGGAAAAGAAAAACTTGCAGAAAAAAAGCAAAAAAACCATAAAAACTTTGGGTATTTCTAAACTCAGGACAAATAGTAGAATCCATTTTGCAGGTTTTTTCATTTGTTTTTGCAGATGAGTAAACTTTTTTAAATGAAAGTGAGAATAGTCCTTTTTTTTAACAAAAAATCACCATATTTGATCATTTGGTTTTATAGTAAATTAGATGATATGATAAAAATAATGGTATCTAAAGAAAGCCCTGTTTGTCCTGAAAAAAAATAATCTATAATGTGTTTGGGTGCACAAAATGAGAAAGAAGAGAATATTACAGCTAAACAGAAACACTGAAAAATGTTAAAAGAGTCTTTGTCCCAAAGCGTGCTACAAGTAAGAAACAGTCTTGTCATTAAGGGGTTAAAAAAGTAATTATTGTGATAAGAATATTGAACTGTTTCAGGTTATTAACCATTCATTGCTTACTGAGGTAAAGAGCACTGAACAATATAGAAATGCATCCACCCAAACCTATCAATTATGATTTGTGATAAGATACTATGACTGTATTTAAAGATGCTATTCTACATACTTTCATGAACATAATACCGTGTACCAGGTATACTAGGAATACGTTATCACAAATAGCTTTCCCAGTAGCAGAATACCCATACTCCACCTGCTCCACCACGTCCACCTGCCACTCTGGTCCTGCAATTGTCTTCCAAAAATAGGAAGCGCTGGTTCGCAGCTAAGTCCAGGCGGCCATCTTTTATCCTTCCATGGGAACAACCAGCTCTGCATTGCTGATCCATACCCAGACACTTACACCTGGCTTGATACTCTGTCTTCAAATAACTTTTTCTCATTCTGCTCAGGGCCCAATTTGTAACTACCTTTTAGGGCCTACAATCGCTATCCATAGAGAGGTTATGATGTAACCACACTAGATTGGCAATGAGATTAACAATATACTCACCTGCTAGTTACCTTGGGAAACCAATGTTATGGTCTGTAAAAAGGAAGGCATGATTGACAACCAACTGTATGCCAATGAAGTGAAATGGTGTTATGATGCAGAGATCCAATGGGCAAAGCCTCTCTATACAAGACCTAAAATGGTCTCAAACATTAACGGAGATTCTTCTCTGCAGAGCACATGGCAAATCAGTTAGGGCATTTGGTCACCTTCCACTCCCTCCCCCAGTGCAATGTCCTTTCCCTTTTCTATCACCTCGGTCTCTAAGGGTCACTGGAGAAGATAGGTTACCAGGGGAGTGTCCAGCAGATGGAGGACAGTGTTTATAAAGTCCTGCCAACTCTCTCTCTCTCTCTCTCTGAGTCTGCGTGGAGATGATCACAAGGGAGTGGTAATTGTATCACGTGTTTACAGGCTTATCCTGCTGTTTCTCTGTTATTTCCATTCAATCAATGAATAGTTTGGTAACAGCATATACTAACTTATAGTAATTTGTATATGTATTGTTAGTTTGTTTAGCCTCTCTTAATAAATATTGTTAATTGCAGAAAACAAGGAGTGTGGACTCTGACTTTACACTCAGTTAGTGGTTATTGATAGCATCATACAGTAAATGTTATTCAATAATTACAGTAAGATTAATAAAATACAAACACGTATATTTTTATTTATAACATTTGGCGAGCCAGGTAATTATTTTTTTACCACTTTTTGCTCACTTGCAAGGGGGGACATTCCAGTTTTCTCCAGATACAAGTGAGCTAAAAGGGACAAAATAACCGAACCGATTTTTGTTTTATTTGCTGGAAGCATTTTCTGCAATACGTCTCGGGCCAAGACGTGAGAGATCCTAAGAGGCAACCAGAGTGAGACGCAATTTGTAAGCCGGACATCATTTCTGGAGGATCGCGTTTTATCCAGACCGAGGATTCAAAGTGGAGTGCACACCATTTGATTGCCTGCAGTCTGAAGACACAAGTCGTGTGAGTAAATTATAATTTGTTTTTTGATATATAAGAATGGAAATTGTAGCACAGTATGCGGAAGCTAGCACTTTTGACCCATTAATGATGGAAAATGAAAATGAATTTAAACAAATGCATAGCTTGTGGTTGCAATGTGAGAAAGAGAATTGCAGAGTAGACAATAAGAAGTGGTGCCTGAATAAAGATAGACTGAAAATCCAGAACTGTATGAAGTTGCTGAAGTTATTGAGGAATCAGTTGAACCGTATACTTTTGGGGCACACTCCTGTGGCCTCCGTAACCAACAACACAAGTAAATATAGTGATTGTCCAACCTGTGGATTAAATGGAGATTATGTAAGCACATTAGAGGACAATTACGAAGCGAGAGGAGAGTTGATATCATCCCTTAGGACATGTTTAGCCACGCAAACCCCAGTTGCTGTATGCAGCCAGGGGGAAACATGTGCAGAAGAAGAAGAGGCACAAAGTATTGTAGAGAATGAGAACCCAGGAACAAACATAGGAAACCGTATACTGGATGAGCTAGATAATGGTGGTATCCCTGTATTAACCCCTCTTGTAACAAAGCCAGCAATACCACATTTTATGGACCCCTTATCTGTTTCACCTAGTGTTAAAAGCAGGACATCTGCCACCCTGCAAACTGCTAAAATTCTACAGCAGCAGGATAGAGATAAGGTGATGAAACAGCTGATGAAGTTAAAGCCCCTCTTCCCCCCATATGACTGCAAAACAGATGTCCTTTCAAACATGTCCAACTTTGAATCAGCAGTTAAACAATATATGCTCTCTCCTAAAGAGGCATGTATGATGCTTAAAATGTGGGCCCCAAGCAGCATTGCATGTAGATTTAATCCACCCATAAATGGCCCTATTAATCGAGAACGAGATTGGTTTAAGGATGATAAATGGGGTACAGAGGGAGATAGACTTAGAGCTGTCTCCAAACTTGTAACAGGAGACAGAGATTTAGATAGTCATTCACTTGCTGAGATGAAGGTGGATTTACAGGATGATCCGTGGGTCTTTGCTTCCAAATTTGAGCAAGTCTATCGGCTAACCCACCGCATTCCACCAGATCAAACCCCTCCTGATCTACTGCAATACCTGGTAAAAAATTCACTTACTTAGACCCCGGAGTGCAAATGATGGCAGAGGAAAAAGATACTTTGGAAGCGGTATTGACCATCATAGGGAAGGCCAGGCAGAATTTAATGAGGAAAGGA
>VKOC01000001.1:14986304-15001645 GCA_009364415.1 Spea multiplicata | reverse complement strand
TATTCAGGCTTTTTCTTTTTTTCATAAATTAATATTCAGATTTTGGGGGGGTCGTCTTATAATCAGGGCCGTCTTATAATCGAGCAAATATGGTAACTTATTAGGTATAGCTAGTAACAGCCATATAATAGAGATCTAAAGCTCAATCTCACATTAATGCACTAGAGCATATCTGAAATCATAGTATACCATTATACGACGTCATATGCCGGCGCTCTGCGTGAAGCGCCGGCACCTGAGACAAACGCCTCACGCTCCCAACACTGCACTCTGGGCAGCGGCAGAAGCAGCGTGGGGGAGCAGAGGAGTCCTGGATTTCTGTAAGTCAGGGGGGCCCAAGAGTTGCCGAGCGGTCGCTTTCAGCCACCGCTCGACACCCCTTGGGCCCCCCTGACTGGCAGAACTCCAGGGCCCGGTCGCAGTCGCGACCCCGGTAGTTCCGCCACTGACTTCTGCCTACTGGGTCTCAGCGAAGCCTGGTAAGGCAGATAGGTCAACAAACAGGTGTATATGGGTGTATGTTGCAAGAAATGGGGCAAGACGGCGAGCCTGCCTCAGGATAGGTTCCTTAGTGGAATAGTAATGGAGTCTTAAGACCACATCTCTAGGGGCCGTCGATAGCAAGGACTTCGGTTTCGGCACCCTATGGATCCGATCAATACAGAGCTCTGAATCTGAAGTGTCAGGTAACAGGGTAAGGAAAAAGGCACGTACAAAGGCCCCGAGGTCGTCATCCGGCACTTCTTCTCCGACTCTCAAGTTATTTCAGCGAGAGCAGTCCTCCATGTCAATTTAGAGAGAAGTCGATCATAGTTGTCCTCCAGTAGGTTGTGTTGATCCACCAATTCATTAAAGGTCGATGTGAAATCTTCAAATTTGTGGAGTCACCGGAGCAGTCATGTCCAGATCTAATTCCTCCTCACCATTGTCAGGCAACGATGGCAGGAAAGCAGGCTCACCACCATCTTGAGGCCCACGATCGTGTACCTTTAGAAAAGTAGTGCGGGAGTTTATTCTGAGTCTTCTTGGAATGTTTAGAAGACATCCTCGTCCCTCCAGGAGTCCGAAAAGAGCAAGTGGGTGAGTATCAACCCGATAAATCAACTCTATAAGCCGCGTTAATGCTTGTGTGCTAGCAGAGCTACCCACTCACGCGTCCAAGCAGCTCCGACGCCAGGCCACGCCCCCGTATTAATTTTTTAAGGTGGTAAAATTATTTATTTTTGTTTAAAAGTGTTTTGTATAAACCTGGGTCTTTAAGAGCATTGCCTCTTGGAAATTTGGAGTTGTGCATATAAAGCCCTGCCCAAATGGAAGGAGTGGGGGATAGAGGGATCTTCAGAACAGTTTGAAGGCGGTTATGGAAGCCTGAATATGCTATGTGCTGCAGACATATTGGTGTGCTTTTTTTCTGGATTGCTAAATACAGTGGACTCATGGTAACTTAACACAAGAAGGCAGCTGAATTGTCTTAGGAAATCAGACCAATCTCATAACACACTACCTCTCTCCATCTCTTTCTGCTCTTGCATTTTTCTCTTTCTCCTCCTCTTTCCTCTCTATTATGTCCCCTCCTTTATCTTCCCTTTTTCTTTAAAAGTAAAAGCTCTAGCCCCGAACAGCTCTCCGTATCCTTATGCCAAAATGCTTGTTGGTCATCCTGTGTTCATAACATGGGAATAGAACTCCAAGATAAACTATGTACCTATTTACTATTACTTTCAAGTAAATTACAATCTAGTGCAACTTTGACATTTTATTGTGTCATTGTTGAGTTTCTTTGGGCCTTTAACCTGTGACATTATGGTTGAAGTATATTTGTCACCTCTACCACCAGGGGAGTCACTTTAGCTTCTCTAGTTGCTTTTTGTCTACCTTAATTATTTATGATCATTTCAAGGTTCAGAATTGCAGTTTATCCTCCATTAATACCGATCAGGTTATATATAGCTGCCTTACTCTGACCTTGTTGTCCTTATGTGGTCTAACTTGTGTGCTATACTCTGCAGTTGGTCTTATGATTTTTGATCTTTTCTGTCTGCATTAACTATTAGCCTATTTTACCACATAACCAGTCTTTTCCAGCATTTAACATGTTCTTTACTGTCAGCCCAAATTAACAGGTCATATATGTATATCCAAAATAAGTAACACGCTTTAACCCCTTAATGACAACACTGTTTCTTACTCATAGTACACTTTGGGACAAAGGCTTTTTAAACGTTTTTCCAGTGTTGCTGTTTAGCTGTAATTTCCTTCTCTCTCATTTTGTGCACCCACACACATTATATATTGTTGGTTTTTTTCAGGACAAGCAGGAATTTCTTTAGATACCATTATTTTTATCATATCATCTAATTCACTATGAATAAAATTATACAATATTTGAAAAATCTTTTTCTCATTTTTAAAAACTAATGAAAAACCTGATAAATAGATTTTACTATTTGTCCTGAGTTTAGAAATGCCCAACGTTTTTATGTTTTTTTGCTTTTTTCTGCAAATTATTGGGCAATAATTACAAGTAGCCTTTTGCGTTTTGCTATTTCAAAACCATTGTCACGGTCCCGGGTCCGGTCTCGGTCCCAGGTCCTAATGTGCGGCGGTCCACTCACAGTTCACGGAGACCCGAGGATGAGATCTCATGTCGTCTCATCCGCATGTCGTCCCATAGTCAACTATTGGACTCCCACGAAGCAAGATTCAAGAACATGCAAGATACTCTGGATCATATGGCCAGAGCCCTGCAGGTCCTGGTCGTCAGGTCTGACCCGGCATCCAGAGGCCCTGCCTCCTCATCAGCATCGGACGCATCTTCCTCAGCCATGACGTCAGGATCTTCACAGATTTCAGTTCCTCTCAAATTACCTTCTCCGATCAGATATAGCGGTGAACCAGAATGTAGTGGATTTTTAAATCAATGCTCGATTCAATTTGAACTTACCCCTCATATGTTTGCCTCTAAAAAAGCTGGTTATTATCAGGTAAAGCTTTGGCTTGGGCTTCACTGTTATGGGAAAAAGACTATCCTTTAGTGTACAACAGCGCTTCTCAAGGTTCCCGTTCTGTAGCCGAATACGCAATTGAATTCAAGACTTTAGCAGGGGAAGTTAACTGGTCGGATGAGGCTCTAATAGCGGCATTTTATGACGGGTTGTCTGAACGTCTTAAGGATGAACTTTCTACTAGTTCAACCCGCTGACCTAGAAGAGTTTGTTTCCTTGGTGCTGAGGTTGGATAACGGTATTAGAGAGAGATATGAATATGATATGAAAGATATGAATATAGATCCTACCATCAGCTACACTCCAGCCCACCCCCCAGACCTTCATCACTCGCCTTATCTCCAGAAGAACTTATGCAACTGGGTGCTACCAAACTGTCTTATACAGAGATAAAATCGTCCCTGGGCTGAAGGTTTATGTCTATATTGCGGAAAGTAACTTCATTTTGTTTGTACCTGCCCTAACAAGGCGGGAAACCGCACCCCGTCCAAGTAAAGGGGCCTTGCCTGGGTGAACATACTTCACCTCCTAACTTTAAAGATTGTTTTCATATTCCCATTTCCCTGGAATGGGGTGGAAAGAATATTTCTTCATCAGCTACGATAGACTCTGGAACTGCGTGCTCCTTCATCGATAATGATTTTGCTCTCCTTCCTAAGATTCCTCTCGTCAATATATTTCCTCCCATTGCCATTTCTGCCATTGATGGGCGACCTTTGCAACCCTCGTTCATCACACAGCAAACTTCTACTATGTGTAACCCTTTTTCCTTTCCCTTGGAAAATAGGGTCAGGATCAGCAACAATCCCTGTTGCTTCTTGGCGCTGATATGGCTCCTGAGCCTCCGCAATGAGTGTGGGAGATTGGGACATATTTGAATTCTGCATTCAGTGCCTCCACTCAGTGATTTTTTTAGATACAGGAAATCCACTCACTGAGAAGTGGCCCTGCAATAGTACTAATAAGTATACAATAACTGATAAATAAATTAAACCTATTTTACTGTAATATAGGGGAACAGATGCATACAGTAACAGTGTTCACAGGAAATAAAGATTTGTCCTGAGAGTGGCAGTTCACAGTAACTGTGTGTTCAACCCAGTGCCGAAATACATATATATATATACTGTTAAAATACATAAACCCAATAGCCCACCCAAAGCTGGAAAATTGCCCACCCAGGAGCTCCAGTAAATGGTGTTGGTGCACGTTGGGGCCCTGGTAGATATACAGCAATATCCTTTGTGTAATGAGGATGTTACTTCCCTGGTCTGATGTCCTCAGGTGGAGCCTGGATACGGTCCTTGCTAACTGCAGGAAGGCTTGAGAGCAGATTCTCTGTAGAGATGAATTTGCTGGAAGACCTTAAGCTGCAGCTCTGGTTTGTATCAAGCAACTCTTGGCAAAACAGATCAGGATTTGGTCCTTCACTTGCTAGTTAGTCACTTGGTCTTGCTGGATGGGGAATAGGCCTTAACTCATCCTAAAATGGCGTCTCTTCTTTTTCTGTCAGGTTCTACCACACCCCCTTCTGGATAGTTCTCAGAGGCTAGAGCCACACCCACAATAAGTATAGTGTCCTCAGAAGTCCAAATATTGTAAATAGCATTCACATATTATAAAAGGGAAAACAAACAATTAAAATAATGGGCTACATATGTATGATGTTATTCAAGAAGTTATACAATTTTAAGGGTTAGCCAAATGTGGATTAAATTAGATAGCAACCAAAACATTGATTGCCATTCTAAACTTTGAAATAGATATTATTCATTAGAGCATTTTGCTTTCATTATGCATTTTATGTTTCACTATTTTAACAGATGAATTAATCATTTGTACTATCATTGTATGATAGCTATGAATCACATATAGTCCATTGTTATGCTACATCAGCATCTACATCTGTGTGCTACAAACTTTTACTGTTACTGTTAATTGACATTGACATATTTAGAATAACCTACGAATTACCTGATAGGAAATGGCATCCTTCTCAGACAGTGTCAAAATAAATAAATAGTGATTAAGGTGACCTTTGTCAATCCTGATAAACAGATATGGTTATAATACAATGTAAATTGACCATGAGTAAAGTAATTATCAGACACATAGTTGCTAAGATTATTAAAAAGTTTACTAGACCAATATGAGATTTTTTTTAGAAAAATAAATAAGCAAGAAAGGTTAAATTACTACTTATCCATTCATGTATACTATAATATTTGTTCATTGTTCAATGCCCTGTAAGGAAGAAAGAAGACAAAGCCCACACAACATGTGAGTAAAAGAACCTATTAAATATGGAAGTCCTCAGAAACAATTGATAGTGTCCTTCACTGAGTCCAGTAACTGTGAACATGTCCATGCCTATCCCTGGAAAAAAGATGTGTGAATGTGTGGGTATCAATGTACAGGGATAAAATAAGTGTGTGGGTCAATATACAGGGTTAGGATGAGTATGCAGGGATGACGGTGTACAAGTTAAACTGTCAATGTACAGTGTTAGACTGTGGCAGTGTATGGTGTTTGTGTGTGTTTGAGAATATGTCAGTGTATAGTGCTACAATGAGTTTTAGTGTACAATGCTAGAGTATGTGGGTTTTCAGTCTACTGTGTTAGAAAGAGGATGTGTGTTGGGGGGTATCAGTGTACAGTTGTAGACGGTATTGGGTGTTAACGTATGGTGTTAGTGTAAATGCGTATGGGCGATGTTAGTGTATGGTATTAGACTGTGTTGGGTGTCATTGTACGGTGTTAGTGTGTGTAGAAGTGTTAGTATATATTGTTAGTGTGTGTTAGTGTATATTGTTTGAGTGTCAGTGTATGGTATTAGAATGTAGATTAGCATATGGTGTTAGACTGTGCATGTGCTTGCTTGCATATAATTTGTGTATGAGACAGAAAGGCAGGGCCGGCCCGACAATGGAGCTGAGTAGGGCAACTGCTCCAGGCGACACTTTGCTGCCCCAAGCCCTTTTTTTATTTTTAAAGCAGAAGAGAGAGGGGCGCCGAGTGGTTTTCACTTACCAAGTTGTCAGTACCTGCTCGGCGCCCCTCTCTCTCCCCTCTGCGGCGAGTCTCCCTGTTCGGTCTCGGTGCCGGCTTGTAATGCTGAGCACCGGAAGATTACATCATAGATAATAGAAAGGGAGGGAGAGGAAGGGTAGATAATGAGGAGGGGCGGCAGGGACGGAGGGAGAGGAAGGGTAGATAATGGGGGGTGTGGCATTTTAAACTTCGCCCCAGGAAAGTAATATGTAGAGTGAATGCAGGAAGCAGCGCACTGAACAGTGAAGAAGTTGTACAGAGTAGGAGCAGAGCAATTATTTCCTGTGTCTGAGAGTGATGTATACTGCCTACCTGATTCAGCTACCTCTGTATAAGAAGTAATTGCTAGACTTGGGCGCCAGCGTGAAATTCATTTTAGTTTTAGAAAAAATGTCTTCATATTCGGTGAAATCTATCCGTTTTCGTCTTTGGTGGGATGAATTTTGTACAACAATTTCATTTTCGGAAATTGTCCCAAGCTTTTGTGTACTACTGATTGTATCTATATAATTTATAAATACCACTTACAGGAACTGCATCAGGCATTTTTTCTCAGCAGCATGCCTATGTCACGGGTACACTTACATCCTCTGGCACTACTACCACCACCGCCATCATACCCATCACAAATACAATTATGGAAAAAACACAAAAATACCACTGCTACCTTTTCTGGTGAGCAACGTTGTTTTAAAATGTGGGAGAATTTCGAGTCTTGAGGTAGTGAGCAGGGGTAAGGTGAAAGGACATCTCACCAATTCTGGGATGAATTTGGGCAGAAAGCCAGCAGGGTAATAAATCCTTGCTGCTCCATGCTGATGTTATGGATGAGCAGCACACATCAGCACACATTTTGGCAGCTCTTAGGAAGACGCTGGTGCAGTAGATGGGACCACAGGCTGGCACAGCAGTAGAAGTAGATATAAGGGTGACTGATGAGGCAGCAAACATGGTGAAAGCAGTTAGAAATGGGGACTTTGTGGGTTTCTGCTGCACAGCACTTATACTACACCTGGTGGTAAGGGCAGCTATTCCAACTGATGGACAGTATAGGCCTTATTGAAAAGTGGCATAAGATTGCCCAGGACTTTCACTGCAGTGAGAAGAAAAGCCAGCAGCTAAGAAAAGAGCGGGAGAAGGCAGGTCTACTCCACCACCTTCTACGCAAGGATGTAGTCACCCATTGGAACTATTACCCTGGACATTATGGAATAGGTCCCAGAGCAGCAGTGGGTTCTTCAATCCGTGTACTCTGAGCATTACATTGGGGTGCCCAGCCCATTGGGCAGAGGGGAATGGGCACTAATGGGGCAGGTGGTGGCAGTCCTGAAGCCACTTAATGACATGACTGAAGAATTAAGGAACAAAATGAAGTCTCTCAAATTGTTATTTTTAATAATCATGTTAAATTTAACACATGCTCAAGTTTTCACAACTTTTTATCTCTTGGAATTGTGCTTCATTATATTGGAAATGGTATAATTGTACCAATTAACTAATTAAAACAATAGCTGGATAGTAATCAGTCACATAAATACTCAAATATATTATTTTTTGCCTTGTTCAAATCTGTGGTACTGTTAATTGCAAAACATATTATATTAGTAAAGAGTGATAATTTTTAGCAAATGTATTTTAAAATATAAAGTAACACTAAAATAAGTGCATTAATTTAAAAAACAAATGGAAAATAAACAAATAACAGCACATGTCAACACTAAAGAGCTTGGGGCAAAATATTTTCTCAATACCTATGTAATTGAATTGAAATTCACTTTTTCATGAATATTATAAAGCTAGACTTTATTAAAAATGGCAAGGAAAAGTGAGTGCATGACTGTTTAGAGTAACAAGCAGCACAAATTTATTCATTCAATACATCTCTGAATTATTTAAAACTCAGCTTAAGCACAAGGTCACAGAATAATTTTAGCAAGTACGCACTTTTACATTGATGCATTTCCATAATTCCCCTGCATCTATAAAGTTAATCACAGCTTTGGCATGCAAAACTTCTATGGGTATTAAATGTACTAAATGGAGCCAGACAAAACCTTTCCAGTCTTATATATATCACTCACATACACATGAATGAATGTGTGTCCATATATTAAATATAGATAGATGGACAGATAGACAGATAGATAGATAGATAGATAGATAGATAGATAGATAGATAGATAGATAGACAGATCCAGAGCAGTGACATGCCTAATTTTGGTGCTTCATTTTGAATTTTCAAAATGGAGAATGATGCAGATGACCAGGGCCCCATCAGAAATCATGGGTCCCACTACAAGCTTAACATCTGGGACTCCATGCCCCCCATCAGCCAGCACCATGTCCATCCCACTGTCACACCCATTGCTACACTCATCACCTTAGCTTCTCCACATAAGCACACTTTATGAGAACAGGGGAAAGTTTAGGGTTAGTGGTGTCTGAGTATAGTGTTTGTAGAACGCCTCCTGTAACATACATACTAACTGGCAAATTTGCTTTAACATCCACTCATTCACCACTAACGCTAGGCTCATCCCTGACACTCCAAAACCATACGATAACACAAACTCATGAGAACATCATATGCTGACACCCACACACACATGCTAACACCGAATATGAACACACATACACTCATGCTTACACCCTAAAGTTACAAACTTATAACACCATACTGTAACAGACACACGTGGTAACATAATATGCTAACAAACATTAACACCTCACAATGTGTCAGGAACCGGGTAAGCAGGTCGGGTAGGAGCCCAGTAGCAGGGGATACTTGGGGCTCTGTCTGTACCCCACGATGCCTCATTGCTGAGGGATGATACAGACAGGCACAAAGGAAGACACCAGAGGCAGAATACTAGGATATAGTCTATATTATGGAAACTGGCAGGACAAGTAAAAACAGGTAATAAGTCTCTTTGGCTTGAAGCCCAATGGCAGGGCACACAGCAGGAAGCCCAATGGCAGGGAACACGGCAGGAAGTCCACTGGCAGGGCGCACGGCAGGAAGTCCACTGGCAGGGCGCACGGCAGGAAGCCCACTCGCACGGCAGGAACAATACAGGGTCAGGTACGGGGCCAGAGAAAAGCCGTCCTCACACAATAATGAGAATAATGACTGATGGGCAGGGCAGGTTTATATAGGCAAGCTGATCCAGGTAACCAGGCACAGCTGCTAGCACTAATGAGGTCTGGGTGCTCCAGAGAGAGAAGGGCGGCCACTAGTGGCTGCAGGTAATCCTTGAGGGTATAGAATTATAGCATGATCCAGGCTGAGTAGGGTGGTGCCTGACACAATAACACATATAGACATGCTAACACCATACACTCATTCACAGGCATGCTAACCTCATAAAAAAAGAGAGAACTAACTATGAGTAAGATAATATCCACAACAAAAAAGCTGATAGAAACCTCACTAAAAGATACCTGAAAATAATAAAATACTAAAACAGGAAGAGGTCAGCGTTAAATGAGACACTTGCCACTTGTGTGTTACTAACAGATGGCTCAAAAGAAAATCTGCACAAAAATCAATAACACAATACAACAGTGATATGCAATAATCATATACCATATTTGCCCCCAAAATCTGAATATTAATTTAGAAAAAAAAAGAAAAAGCCTGAATAAGATGACCCTTATAGGAAAAAAGTACTTTACCAGTAAATGTTAATTTCACGATTAAACTATTTTGTGAACCATTTTTTTAAAAATAAAAGTGATGATTGAAGAATAAGAATATTTTGTTTTGTTTTCCTTTTCCATCCTGCTCCCCCCAGTTATGCATGATCTGCCCCCCAGGACTTGCCACTCTGCCCAGAATGCCTTGAGTATTACCCCCTATATGCCCACTTGTGCCCCTTGATATTGTCTTTTGACCCCCTATTTGTGCCACTCCTGCTTCCAGTAAATGCCCTAATATTACCCCCTATATGCCACTGTGCCCCTTGATATGTCTTTTGACCCCCTATGTGCCACTCCGCCTAAAGAAATGCCTTATACCCCTATGGCATAAAAGGCATATTATGGGGCAGAGTGACATATAGGGGGTTAAAAGGCATTTCTGGAGGCAGAGTGGCATTAAGGGGTTAAAAGGCATTTCACAGAGCACTCTGCCTACAGAAATGCCTTTAACCCTCCCTCCACCCCACACTTACCGGTGCTTCTGATTCCCCGGTGTGTACTAGTCGGGGCAGCAGGTAGACGTCTACGCGGGGAAGGTCTGTGCGATGGACGCAGACAACCCCGGCTGCTAACCGCACCTCCTTCCGGCTGCAGCAGGGAGTCAGAAGCACCGGTAAGTTTGGGGGGGCATAATACAGGAGGATCCAGGTCCCCTCCACCGCTGCGGGGGATCTGGATCTTAGTCTCATAGTCAGACCTATTTGAGGTCTGATTATAAAACGACCCCGATTATAAGACGAGGGGTCTTTTTCAGAGCATTTGCTCTGAAAAAACCTTGTCTTATAATCGAGCAAATACGGTAGGTAGTAATTAGGCTATGCAGGTTTGAGACTTCTATCAGGGATTTTTTTTCACATATTAAATACTAATTATCTGTATGCTTTTTGCATACTACTGTTGTATTGTGTTATTGATTTTAGTACATATTTTCTTTTGAGCCAGCTGCAAAAATGTCAGGGCCTCCCTGTAAAATGTATGGTTGGGACACTATGTTACACATAGTAACATACTTAAACACACACCACTAACATACTTACACACACACAAATTAACATATATTTATATATATATATATATATATATATATATATATGCATACAAACTCAGACTAGCCATTTGGGTGCAAAATATGCACCGGACAAGCTGTTTGGGGGCACAAACATCATGGAGGTGTTGTGAGAGATTAGCAACACCTATACCAGTGAAAGGTAGGGTGAAAACTTTTTATTTCTACCATTTAGGGACACACTATGGAACCCATATTAATTATTACATTTGTGCACAGGGTTTTTGGACCAATTTTCTTGTTCATTTTTGGCTCATTTGTTCGTGGACAACACATTCTGTTTCCTGAGCTTTGGGAAATGGGGGATTTTTTATTTGGAAATAAAATTTGTTGCCCAAAAAAAATACTTTCTCTGTCACTCACTTCCACAAAAGGGTGCAGCCTCCATTCTGTTTCTACAATAGGTCTAATGTGGCAAAATTATAAGGCACTATGATTTTTTTTGTCACCAGACTACCCTGTTTAAAGGCCCATATTGAACATAAAAAGATATTTAATAAATTTATGTCAGCTAGTGACAAATATTTCCTAAAAAAAATCAGGTTTTACTTTATAAAAATTAAATAACAATGGGGATAAAATGTTTTCATTTGTATATTATTATTAAAACCCTATTTAAAATATTTACCATGGGAATTGTTGGCTTTTAGTGACTCTGCTGATCATTTCAAGATAAGTCATATTTATGTAGATAAAACTGAACCTTGAAAAAAGAAATCCCGTCTTTTTAAGAAAAAGCAAGCAAGAGTAAATTGTTTTTGATTTAGAGAAATAATAAGCCTTAGAACAACAAAAAAGTCAAGGCTACATATTCAGGGAACCATGATACTTTCAAATGTACTCACAATTAATTGACACCTGTATATATTTTCTTCAAGGATCCTACAAATATATTTATTCTTAAAAACAAGACCCAGTCAACCTAGTCTGTAATTATTTATTACATCATTCTATGCATTGTAAATCCTGAGATAAAAAAGATGGAAAATAGTATAGAAGGAATAAGCCCTTGTGTTAACCTTCTAGAAAAACATGTAACAAATCAGTATAAATATGGGAAGGCATACATTTATTATGTTTTACCTTGGATTATAACATCCATTCAGTTGGTACATTATGACTATATCTCACATCTAAGCATATTTACTGTGTGAATTCAGGTAACAAAATTCATTGCCCGGTGTCCACATTCACTCTCTCACACTCTAATTTTCATTTTCTCTTTCTTATGCTCTTTAAATGTTTCCCTAACTTTTCTGCCAACCACTTTTGCTTCCAGATGTTCTTTCTTACATCTTCTCTCTTTACCTTTCTCTCTTTTTTCATTTATCTTTGCCCGCAATGCAGACATAATCTGGTGCACTTCTGCCAAAATGGCAGTGCTTCCAGGGACATCCTCTTGCCCAATCCCCAATAGGACATCATCGAGTGCTGCAATTTTAACGGAAGATCACCCTAGGGCAAATTTGTTGCACCTTCAGTGACATCCTCTCGTCTGATTGGGGGATCAGACATAACCTGGTGCAAATTTCCACCAAAATGGAATGCTTTTGGTGACATCATCCCACCCGATTGAGGGATCATGTGAGAGGACGGGACTGGAAGCATCACCAATTTAAAGAAAGTCCGCTTTAGGATATGTCCAAGCCTCTAATCTGGATGTCATTGAAACCGCCACAATTTTGCCATAAGGTGAACTTCCGCCAAAATGGAAACACTTTCGGTGTTCTCCCTTCCCCACAATTGGACGATCGGGCAAGAGGATGTCACCAGAAGTTTGCGCCATGTTTTGTCCGCAGAGGTGAGGATGAAGAGAGAATATAAAAGAGAGAAAATGAAAGAGAGAAGATGAAGAACAAGAAGACGCAGAAGTATAAATAAAAGTTGTATAATTTATGTGGGTTCACCAAACACGCAAAAGGGGAATCTTGAAAAAAACATATATGCCAAAAGACGTATGTTACGTGTGGCACAAAAAGCTTTAGTATGGAAAGGTTAAACTGCAATTTCCTTGCTTGCCCAATCTTCTAATTTGTCTAAAACATTGTTATTTGGTGTATTATCCTGGAGTTCCCTTCATGATGCTGATCTGTGTGTGCCCAGTAAAGGAAGCATACCTTCTATTCATGACATGTAGTAATATGTAGTAACATCAATATTTTCTCTGTAATTTATTGTCACCCCCCCATTTGATATAACATATAGCTGTACAATGCCTCTTTTTTGCTTCTGTTTTCTACTGTACTTCTTAAAGTCTGTCTATTGTTTAAAGATCAATTCTGTTGTTTTCCTAGTGTAGTTTATCATTCATGAGTAATGAATAATTCAATATGGCAACAGAAAGTAATGTAAAGTCTATTACACTAGCAGGTCATAGCAGGATACTAGTTGCTGTCAGGTTGAGCAGCCTGCTTTGGTCTTGCACAGCTTCTTTAAACTGCTTCTCTATGATTAATCATGAAAAACTGCTTGAAGCATCTATCAGTTTCAGTTTTCCATTCAGCTGTGAATGTTCAACTCTATTGTGTTTCATTGAATAAATTCATTGAATTGACTCAATGGCTCATTAACTGTTATAGGACATAGTACTTTGAAGAAGAATGCAGTCTGGTTTGGGGGCTAAGCTGTTGCATCAAGCACAATCAAAAGTTATCTCAATTATAGTGATATTTAAATTTAAATAATATGTGGTTGACTATTAGTCTTATAACTTTACACACATTTAACTTACAATTGACATCCTTAGAAAAAACATACAAGTATGATCTTTCGATATTTGCACAAATACTATACCTTTAGCTTATGTTACATTTTTAATTAGAGTTTTTCGTTCCTTTTTTTACAATGGGTATATTGTTCTCAAAAGCTTTCAGCTTTTTTGCATTTTTATCAATTGCTTGCTCAACCGTAATTTCCCGAGTTAATGTTTTCTATACTCCTGCAAATTGTAATTTTTTTTTTACCAGGCTTTGCTTTTATAAATAATATGTAGTCCAACATGCCAGGAATCAGGTCAGATAAATAATAATAAAAAAAATGAAAAACAATTTCCCCATTATTTCTCTATACATGCCAAATCAAATAACAAAAACCCAAAGCTTCTACCCCTTTCATAAATACATTTTATATGTATTACTGTAGGTGAATGTGGATTGAACATCCATGAAGGTGACAGTGTGATTAGATTAAATGTCATAAATAAAGTAAATAAAACAAATACACATTTCCAAAACAATGCCACCGTTTTTGCCTTGGTTCATCTGCTTTTGTGGACTACAATGCTCATCACCCTCAGCATCAGTCTAGATCAAATAAAAGTTTTAGTCCACAAAAGCTTTTCTATTCATTTTTTTAATACAAAATACCGTGGCAACAATAAGTAAGCAAAGCTTTTAGAATTACCTGGCTTTCAGAATCAATTCTGATTTACAGTATCTCACAAAAGTGATTACACCCCTCACATTTTTGTAAATATTTTATTATATCTTTTCATGTGACAACACTGAAGAAATGACACTCTGCTACAATGTAAAGTAGTCAGTGTACAGCCTGTATAACAGTGTAAATTTGCTGTTCCCTCAAAATAACAAGACACAGCCATTAATGTACATCCCTAAGTGGAAATGTCCAAATTGGGCCCAATTAGCCAATAAGATAACAAGAGAACTCAGCCACGAAAGGCTTAAAATGGATGTGTCTATGGTCAATAAGGGTATTACAATGGCACACACACAAAGGAAATAAAGCACTCCATCCACACCCCATTTCCTCCCCAGGAATATATATATAAAAAGAAAATGCAGGCTCGTAGCCAACATATGTTTTGGAACAAAGAACCTATACATTGTTTTTACTGCATGAAACTGAGAAGATTTTTATATCAAAAATGTATACATGATAAAAAAAATTAAAGGTCAGATATAATCAAATTAATTTGTTCACAGTTTAGATCCAATAATATACATTAACAGTTATGTAACACCTCAAAAACTTTTTAACGTATACTCCACTTATAAGGCAAATTAGGGAGATTGAAGTTGATAACGAAAACATCCTTGATATAGGAACCACACAGGAAAATGTATGTCCGAAGTGTAGTCAAGGAATAGTATGTAAAGATGTACATTGTTTCTGGACACAGAGAACTAATACAGCAATTAACTCTTTTGCTTTTACTGTGTCCCTGCACTCTGTTTTCTATAACGATGTCTGGAAAAATGTAATTATTTATTTATAAGAAAAAATATTGATGATTTCATCAGCATAAATATATGAACAGCATCAGCTGTTTTACATATGATAAAAAATCATCAATTTCTATGCTGTACCTTAAGAAAGTGTAAAGTATATTTTATCTGTTAAACAGCAATTTGTGAAGCTAGGTACATTTGTTTTTGTTCTTGTTTTAACCCCTTAAGGACCGGGCTCATTTTTCGTTTTGAACCCTGTGCTACCGAGGCTGTTTTGACACTTTTGTGGTGCTTGTGTTCAGCTGTAATTTTCTCCTCACCCATTTACTG
>VKOC01000001.1:14940963-14977560 GCA_009364415.1 Spea multiplicata | reverse complement strand
TGGATTGGTATATATATGTGTGGATTGGTATATATGTGTGGATTGGTATATACCGTATTTATCGGCGTATAACACGCGCTTTCGGTAAAACAAAAAAAAGCCGAAAACCTACCTGCGTGTTATACGCCGATAAACCATAGAGCTGCACGATCGGCAGCCGCGTCACACTCACTTCCGGTCACGGCGAGGGTGCGTGCTATACGCCGGTGCGTGCTATACGCCGGTAAGTACGGTATATGGATTGGTATATATATGTGTGGATTGGTATGTGTGTGTGGATTGGTATGTGTGTGTGGATTGGTATGTGGTGGTGTGGATTGTATGTGGTTGGTGTGGATTGGTATATATGTGTGGATTGGTATAAGCGTGTGTGGAATTGGTTGCGTGTGATTGGTATGCGTGTGGGATTGGTGTATATGTGTGGAATGAGTAATGTGTGGTGGATGACGTATGTGTGGGATTGGTATCAGTGTGTGGATTGGTAGGGTGTGGGTGGAGAGTGATGGGTGTTTGCTGTACACCTATTTCCAATGTCTTTTTCAGTTATGATCTGTTCGCACTACAGTGGCAGGAGCTGGGAGGCAGAGGCCTTGTACCCCCACCGCAGGACTCCTGAAAGGTAAGTGAACTTCAAAAGAGGGAGAGGGTAGATAGTTAGGAGGGGGTAGTTGCGGCGGGCTTAAGGGGCTCTGCGTTAATGCGGCCATATAGGACCAGCCAGTCCGGTCCTGACTGGTCCTATTTTAAGGTGGGGGTCTGGAGCTGCAGCTCCATCAGCCCCTAAGTCAATCCTGCCCTGCCACAGGCGCGGTCGCAGTTGCTGCTTGCTCCGGCAGCAAGGTAAGTAGGGTGAGGGAGGGGGGGTGCAGTGAGAAGGGGCAGAGGGGGGTTAGATAGTGAGAAAGGGGGAGAGGGGATAGATAGAGGCGGTACATATTGAGAAGTGGGGAAGGGGGTTACATAGTGAAAAGGGGGAACATAGTGAGAAGGGGCAGATAAGATGAAGAGAGGGGGTAGTGTGAATGCGTATGAGAATGAATAAATGTGTGGATGAATTGTGTGAATGCGTATGACAATTAATGAATTCATGTGAGGATGAATTGCTTGAATGATTTGTGAGACTGCATTAATGAATGTGTTAATGATTTGTGTGAATGATTAAATGCAAAGATGGTACATGAAGGGTGGGCTTTAACAATAAATAAATATGGGCTGCTCAGGCTTAAATGCCCGGGCCTATTTTTTGTCCCAGTCCGGGCCTGCCTCAAAGCAGACAGGACTCATTACCAGAAGCGGGCCAGAGAGGTGGTCGCACCTACCTTTGTTGCAACATTAGTGTGGCAAGGAGGCATGTGGGAGCTGTAATGGATGTCTGTGCGGCAACAGATGAACCCTCAATTGTTTGTTTACCTCCCTGGGCCAATTCAGGGAGATGCAAGGGTGTACCTTACCAGCCTATGGTCCTACTACTCACAAAAGCAGGACAGTGCTGCAGCTACCAGGGACAGCGGATCACTGTCCATAAATCTGGACTGACCCATGAAAACTGGCAAGGTACAGGGCCAGGCTCAGATCTGGGTGTAACCCATTTCCCAAAGAGGGCACTATCCATTACCAGAAGCAGGTAGGCAGCAGGTGTGGTCGCCCCACCCTCCTGGAACTGGCACCTTGCAAGGGTGTCGTGAGGGTCATGTGGGAGCTCCAATGCAGGTCTGTGCTGAAAAAATTGCTTTTTTACCTCCCTGTGTCAGTGAGAGATCAGAGAGTCTCCCTAACCAGCCTCCCATTGCCCACAAAAGCAGGATAGTGGGGCATCTACCAGGAGCAGTGCCCAACAATTTGGACTGTCCCTTTAAAACTGAAATGTTGGGAGGTATGCTGTTCCAGGCCTACCAGATCAGTATGCCATTTTTACACCTAGATTGTAAATTCCTGCGGGAACAGGGCCCTTCATTGCTGTATTGTAGTTGTCGTTATCCGTAACATTTGCATCTTTGTACAGTGATGCAGAATCTGTCTGCACTTTATAAATAAAGTATAATAATAAATTAAACGTTTTCCTAAAATATTGTTCTATTACATATAGTAGATAAAAAAAACATTTCAAATAAATAATACAAAATACATAATGTTCAAGCATTTGATTTTGACAAACTCAGTCAAAATTGGTTTTGCAGCTGCAGAAAGGTTAGCAATCTGCTTAAAGGCTTTATTTCATTTATTTTATTTTTAATGATTATTCCTGTAAATTTCTAATAGCAATCTTGTTTCAATTAGTTGAGCTGGTATTGCATATCACTTAGTTCTGAAGTCTTAATTAATCATTTTTGATTTTCTGTTTTCTGTACACATATGTAACCCCAAATGTATATATAACATTTCTCATAACTTCTATCTTTTCAGTGATTTGCTCTTGCCACACATATGATTACCTAGAATATATCTTGCAATCACCTCCTAGCAATAACTGTGTAGAGGCATCAGTTTTAGGTTACAATATCCATAATGACGGAGAAAATGATTTTAATCTAAATCTAATATTCTACCTGTTCTCCTGAAGAAACAGTCAGTGTATGACTGAAAATCTAATAAACACATAGCGATGTTGATCTTTCAGTAAACAAAATGAATATAATGTATTCTAATATGTCAAAATATGGAATAAAAATGTGGAAATATGAGTCCCAATTTTATTAGTTTGTAACATGCATGAGCTTATGCATTCTAGAGATTATGTATATATTATATTGCCAAACACATTACAAACATTTTACAGTCACATTTTAGAAGTATTTTAGTTATTAAAGCGAGTACAAAAGAACAGGCAATTTGAATTGCCGCTGTTTTCTGTGATTCCAATACTGGGTACATAGCCCACATATTACAATCTTAAATGATAAGCCAAACCTTTATCCATAAATTGAAAATATACATTTACCAAAGAACAAGGGGTATACAACATTTTTTTTTTGTATCTTGTGATTTCAATTTCCAGAAAATACACCTTACATGGTTAAACACTTTAAAAGTGACTCAAACTATTTTGCAGAAAGAAACTTCCATCAAACTATGTTATACCTATTCTACAAAGAACGTTGATAAAGTAAAGTGGGAGAGGGGGTTTGGTAAATACAAAAAAAACTACAACCGCATGGGACACTCCAGGTCCACAATGATTGTGCCGATGCTGCCGGATTGAAAAAAAAACGATAGCAGAAGCCAAGGAAGGGTGCTTTTTTCTTGTTTGTGTTCAATGAGGTCTTCAAGTCCTGGCGGAGGTGTAAACATTGCAATGGGACCTAATTGTACACATTCCAATGTCATTTTTAGGTATTTGTTTTTTGCATTAATAAAAATCTAATTTGAAATATTTATCATGGTTGCCTGAAGTAAATATCCAGATAGGAATCAAATTCATGACATAATTTGTCTCCTTGGAGGATCACCCAGAAGAGGGGTGGCACCCTCTGGCCCAAGGGGCAGGTACTGCTAAGTAGGCCTCTTGCCCACCCAGTAATGTACACACTATCACATACTCACTAAAACACATACTCACACTAACACTTATTCATACACACATACTCCAACGCACACATTAAGAGACATACACAAAACATCCTGAATCTGATCAATCACACCTCACCATACCTGACCCTTACGTTAGTGTTGCCTTTCCTTATCACCATTTGTACACTGTGTGTGAAGCAATGCCATTACCATGCTTCCACCATTACCATGCTCGTATTTTTGCAGGTGGACCAGTCCAAGGATTTTGAACCCCCAATTCCCTGGTCCAACCCGCCCCTGATAACACTGTATTTTTCATTTTTTATAAGAAGCGCTTTTTTGGCTTAGTAATCAAGTGGAAACTAATTCATGTCATATCTTTAATACTCTGATATGGTTCTTCATAGCTCTTCTCCAATAAAGACATAAGGAAAACTGGTAAGAGCACTTAGAACACTGCATTGTATGTATCCCATAGCTTTGGTATCTGTGCAAGTGGGTGCACTGCTGCAAAATGCTGCTGACAATGTGCACTGGCCATCAGTGAGTGGGGTTGTTAGGTTTTTATGCAGATAAACAGGTTTTGTATTCTCTGAAATGGCCCACTTAGCAGTTCTCTGGTGATAGATGCAGATGGGGGGAATATCCTTTTCTTACAACTACAATGGCATTTGAAAGCACAAAAAAAGAGATATCCTTCCTGCAGAAAATAAACACTGCTATTATCACTGAAGATCAGCGTGCATTGTCAGTACCAGACTAAGAATGTATGTGTTTTATGAGCAGCCAAATCCTGCTTGTTTAACTCTTTCCATGATAAAGCTTCCTCACTCCATAATGAAAAAGACAGAAATAGAGAGGGAGGGAAAGAGAGAGAGGGGAGAGAGAATATTGCTTTGCACATATACTGTGTGTACCTATATATATATAAAACATATACCACATTTCCCCATGTATAAGACGCACCTTAATTTTGGGGCCTGTAATTTGAAAAAAAATGTATTACATAGTTATTGAACTCAAGTTTTATTTATCATAAACGTCATCCTCATCATCCTCATCACTCTCATCCATTAACTGCCCCTAAATTTACCCTAAAGACCCCATCAACCATAACTGCCCTAATATAACCCTAAAGTGCCCATTAACCATAACTGCACTAAATTAACCCTAAAGAGCCCATTAACCCTAAAGACCCAATTAACCATAACTGCCCCTAAATTAACCATTGAGACCTCATTAACCATAACGGCCCTAAATTAACCCTAAACAACCCATTAACCATAACTGCCCCTAAATTAACCCCCACCTCCTCTAACTTTCAGCAGCCCAAATATTATTTTTTTAGTTACTGTTATATGACTTGCTTTACCATGTTGATACTATAAGGAAAGGGACGGGGCCAATCGTCAGTGTGCAGGGAGTGACTGTTAATCAGAAAGGGGTGGGGCCGATTATCAGTGTGACTAGAGGGAGGGACTGGGAAGTGGTAACTGCAATCTACAACCACTGTATAAAGCGCACCTAGTTTTTAGACCCCAAATTTTTCAAAAAAGGTGAGTCTTATACGTGGGTAAATACGGTAATTGTAAGAATTCTAATGATGCTTACCCAGGATCCTACAAATCAGCATGTTCATGTTAGGTGAAAAAATTGTATCAGCAAGCGTTTCCCCATGAACACCATTATGTGCTGCTACTACTGTACCTTTTACCTTTCTGCCTCACTTCTTTGCATAAAAAAAACCTTAATCTGTAAGGTCACTAAACACAGTTTTATACTGATTTGTAACACAATCAGAACATGGCAATAACATGGTAAGGTAGTTGCTGATTAACCCCTTCAGCCCCAGGGGTTTTTGGTACCTCAAGTCCCAGAACAATTTTGCCATTTTTGTGGTATGTTGGTTCAGCGATTATTCTCCTTTCATGTGAATAGTGTACCCGTGTAAACTATATATTGTTTTTCCAATGAGAGATAGAGCTTTCTTTTGATACCGTAGTTAGATGATTAGCTGAAAATTTAGGATGAGAAATTTAATAAAAACTACTACCGTATTTTCGTGTGCCGCCGGGGTCCCATGGACGGCCGTTCTTGCTTCTGGAGCGCCGCCTGTGACAAAGAGATCAATGATCTCCCCAAGCGGCTTTCCTTCCCTGGCAGTGGACGGGCTATCCCGGCAGTGGGCGGGCTATCCCCGCATGGAGGAGGTGCCCCCCAATGCTGAGGGCACACTAGGCGGGGGAAGGTACACGCGTAGACAACCTCCGCTGCTGCCCGCGCTTTCACTGGCACTCGGTGATAGACCAAACACCAAAAAATAGTTACCTGTGCACTATCCCAAACACCTGTGTTTATATAGACAAAAGGAGGTTTTTAGTTTCACTCCAATGGCCATTAAAATGGAAGCTCGCCTGCCACGCCACGGCAAACCTCTTAGGCGAGTCCTACACTATACAATTCACCTCGCTACTGTGAGCTAAAGGTAAAAATCTCTAATGAGACAAAGAGGGGTATTTTCTAATCCCCTACACATTTATTAGCCCTTAATAGGGACCACATGGGGTGGGCGGCAGCAATAGCAACCTGGCTGTGAGATACAAAATTGAGACATAAACACACAAAAAAAAGCCCTGCGCTCAAACTCCCATCCGTTGCTGCCGCCCAAGAATGATGGGAGTTTGAGCGCAGGACACGGTGATAGACGCCTGGTGGAAGTGGAACCACCAGCTAAGGTTATCAAACAGGAGGATCCTGGTCCCCTGCGGCACTGCGGGGATCTGGATCTTAGTCTGATAGCTAGACCTCTATTTGAGGTCTGATTAGAAGACCACCTCGATTATAAGACGAGAGGTATTTTTCAGAGCATTTGGTTTGAAAAAAACCTTGTCTTATAATTGAGCAAATACAGTAATTTTTTATAGATTTTCCCTCTGAATCATCACAAAATTAGGTAACGTGATGGAAATCCCCTCCAAGTTTATCAATTCAGGTGTCCTGATTTCAGAAATACCTAATTTTCAGCAGAGGGATATCCTGTCCTCTGATGACCTTCCGGGTGACATCAGCAGTGAGGCAACCTGGAAGGGAATGTCTGATCGCGCATTGGAGCTTCTGAATATCACAATGGTAATTTGCCAATAAAGCTGCCAACCTACCAAGACTTTGCTTGTTTTTTTCCATTCTTACCTCTGAAAAAGCCTTGAGGCCAAACACATTATGTCTTTTTTACTGTACAATAATAATTTCATATGCTATACATAACTGGTTGTATTTATGTTATTTTATTGTATTTTATTATGAACTTCGGAATTAAAAGGTGTATTTATTTTATTATAATATAATAGGCTTGCATATAAACATTAATTTAAGCAGATGGTCAGACAAAAATTTGTGCTTTCACGTGAATTCCAATGCTCCAAAGCACATTCAGGCAATAACATATATATATATATATATACATATCAATATTTTTCCTTGACTGTAATTGTCTTCTTTTTGCCTAAATGGTTCTCATAAAAAGTATACATTGCTTACTTTGTCTTTTGCTTTTGCAGAAAGTCATGTCTTTCAATGGTTGAATGTAATGATGAAACTTACAGAACACCAGAGAAAAAAAGAAAGAAGAAGAGGCTGACACATTTAAATTGACAGCTGCATTCTGAGCAGGTTCTTTGCGTTTCAAACAGAATACATCTGTAAATTCAAATCATGGTCACTGACCATAAAATGCACAGATGAAAAGATTTGGAGCACTGCCTACTCCAAATGAAGACTACCTGGAAAAGAATAAAACAAAGGAAAAGTAGGTTTAAGCAATGCATGTGTAAAAAGTCATCTTTTATATTCAATCAACCTTTTAAAGTCTCCTTAAATTTATACTGTGCATATAATCATTAAATGCATATGTCTGTGCAAATCATCACGTTATTAATGGACATTTCACATTTTCAAACAGTAAAACAGCACCACATCACTACAGAGGCGCAAATCCAACACCCAGGTCCATCAGGCCGGTAAGATTGGAGTAGAGGGGTTCAGCATGTATTGGGACCAGTAAAACCATATCTTTCACCCAGCCGGTCAGAGCAGGCCACCAACTCCTCTAAAGCCCTAATGTTCTCAACCCTCAGCATCCATTCTCTAAATGGTGGAGCAGTAACAGAACCCCAATTCAAGGGGATCAAGGCCTTAGCCGCATCCAGCAAATGTCTGACCACCGACTTTTTATACACAGAGACAGGAAGGGGGGTGTGATGAAGCAAATTACAGGCAGGGTCAAAAGGAGGCGGGGAGTCTCCAAAAAGGGACAATAAGGGGACATTCCCACCAAATATGAAGGACCGACCCCACCGACACGCCACACCTCCAACATATATCCGAATGATCGGGGAACATGGCGCGCAGGCGAGAGGGAGTGCGGTACCACCTCGTGAGCAATTTATAGGACATTTCCTGTGATCTTGTGCTTAGGGAACAGCCATGTGTCAATTTTTTTTCCCATTGCTCTCTGGTAAGTGACACATCAAGCTCCGACTCCCACCGTCCCACATAGGTCGTCAAGGTAGTTTCCCCCGCATTCAGAAGCAGACTATACAGCAGAGAAATCCCATGAGAGGGTAAAGCATCTTTCAAATATAATGACTCAAAAGGGGTGGGATCCCTGTCAAGGTTGTGCTTTTGCGGAACGGAGGCAATGTAACCGAAGCTGCAAATATTGAAGAGCCTGAAGCGCAGGTCGGGACAGCACCACAAAGAAGCTCGGACAGGGGCCAGATCTTATGACAGTGCATATAAGACCGTAGCGTCGGATTGTCACCCGGTGCCGATAACAGGAAAGACCCACCAGACAGACCAGGGGGTCAGCGGAAGCAGAATGAAGAACCATCAGGGTCGCCAAAATAAAAGCATCCCCCCCCACCTGTCTCCGAGCCACAGATGGTTCAAGCCAGGGAAGCACCCTCAACGCAGAGTCCGCCTCCAGGGATACCCACAACTTGTGGGCAGGACCATAGCTCCATTCCAGGGTAAGTAGCAGATGGCAGGCAGAGCAATAATTGCGCAGACAGGGAAGACCTAATCCCCCCCGCTCCCTTAGGTTTCTGCAATAGAGCTAAAGCTAGTCTCGGAGACCTCCCAGTAGCAGATGGCAGGCAGAGCAATAATTGCGCAGACAGGGAAGACCTAAGCCCCCCGCTCCCTTAGGTTTCTTCAATAGAGCTAAAGCTAGTCTCGGAGACCTCCCAGTAGCAGATGGCAGGCAGAGTAATAATTGCACAGACAGGGAAGACCTAAGCCCCCCGCTCCCTTAGGTTTCTGCAATAGAGCTAAAGCTAGTCTCGGAGACCTCCCAGCCCAGATAAATGAGAGAAACATTGATCGCAACGAGGAGAAGAATACACTAGGTAAAGCTATCAGTAACGCCTGGAGTAAGTACAGCACCCTAGGGAGTATGTTCATTTTAAGAGCATTAACCCTACCAATCCAGGAGATAAACAGGAAGCCCCACGAATGAAATTCTTTCCGAATCGAGTCGAGGAGGGGAGGGAAATTAAATTTATACAGGAGGGAGACATCATCTGTCAACCAGATACCTAAATCCTTCATCTTATGCAAACACCAGCGGAACGGGAAGGAAGAGGCCAAAGACTCCACATCCACCCTAGGAAATCTCCGATTTCGACAAATTGAGTTTCAAATTACAAAGACTACCATATCTATTAAACTCGTCGAGTAACACAGGTAGGGATACACAGGGATTCGTGAGCACGAATAACATGTCGTCAGCAAAATCTATGGTTTTATGATGCAGGCTGCCACGTACAACACCCATTGGGCCGAGAGGGCACCATTTATGCGGATCCTGGCCGATGGGGAAGTATAAAGAGCAGACACCCAACCCAGCGTATGCAGGCTGAGCCCCAACGCAGCCAGCACCTCCAGCATAAACGTCCAATCAAGCCGATCAAAGCCTTTTCGGCGTCAGTGATGAGCAAAATAGCCTTGGTACCCAAGTGTGTGATCAGGTGGATCAGGTTTACCACCCGAAGCGTCCCATCTCTAAGCTCCCTACCAGGTACAAACCCTGACTGGTCAGGATGAACCAAGCCCGGGAGACACCTCCCCATGCGCATAGCCAGAATTTTGGAGTACAGTTTGATATCAATGTTCAACAGGGAAATAGGCCTATAGTTACCGCAAACCTCAGCATCCCTACTCTCCTTGGGAATAACAGAAATCGTGGCCGCCAAAGTATGAGGGTGAAAGCTTGCACCTTCCAGGATAGAGTTAAACACGTTAGTCAACTGTGGGCAGAGAATCTCAAGGAAAGCCCTGTAGTAACCCAAAGATCTAGAGAGTTTAAGCGCAGTAGTCAATTCCTCCAGAGAAATTGGAGCCTCCATTTGTGCAGAGTCAGCTGGGGTAGGTACTGGCGAATAACTAATCTATGATTCTCACCGTCCCCAGGAATGTCATACGTGGGAGATCGATTATAGAGGGTGGAATAAAAAGCTACAAACTCCTCGTCTATAGCAGAAGGGAGGTATCTCATAGAGCCCAACAGAGAGCGTATTTTGGGTATGTAGGACATCTGACGCTTTCGACGGAGGGCACGGGCCAGGTATTTCCCCGGCTTATCACCGTGTTCGTAAAACAAGGCCTTAAGTTTACCATAGTGTCTCTGAGCCTGACTATGAAGGATAGAGGCCAGGTCCGTCCGAAGCTCATGTAGGCATCTAATGTCTCCATCCTACAGAGTATCTTTATGAACCTTTTCAAGGTCCGCTATCTGCCTATAAAGAGCACTAAGCTTCTGAGCATAAGCCTTTTTCTTTCCGCACCCAACTGAACGAACCGACCACAAACCACACATTTATGTGCCTCCCAAATCGTAGGGAGGGGCACATCCGGGGTCACATTAGTGAGAAAGTATTCACGAAGAGTCCTAGTCCTCAAGTCCAACGTGTCCACATCGGACACCAACGACTCGTTCAACCTCCACAAAGTCTGAGTGGGTCATGTCAGTGGGGAAGCAAGGGTCAACGTCAGAGGGGTGTAATCTGACCACGTTATAGAGCCATACCTGGCCTCCTTCAAAAGAGACAGATGACAGTATGTAAGAAAAAGGCAATCTATACATGAATCCCCTTTAAGCAGGACAGAGTAAAAACTATAGTCCCTACCTGTCGGGTGAAGGGCTCTTCAGCAATCTACCAATTGGTCAGCTGTTAACAAAGCATGAATTCGCTTCAAAACCGTGGAGAGCGTCTGGGAAGCACCCGTGGATGCCACCAAGGACCAATAAACCATCTTGAAAACTAGTCAATGCCCTGAACGTCCTAGAGAGCCACACATGTTATTTGACATTAGGGACATAGACATTAGCAAACATGTAGGCTTTACCAGCGACCTTCCCCTTAACAAAAAGAAAACGTCCCTCCAGATCAGCCAAGTGGACCATATTCGTAAGCAGAAAGTGTCTAGAAAACAGGATCGCCACCCCTTTTGATTTAGATTGGGATTAATTGCTCAAGAACATAACAGGGTAGTCCCGAGACATTAGACTAGGGTGCTCGGTCCACCGGAAGATCAGGCAGGCTCCAATCTGGTATCTGTATAGCAGAAGTGTAGGTCATGTAGGAAGGCAGGCAACTCCCGATGATATCGGAGCATAAAGATCAAGCCACCAAACCTCGCGTTTAAGCTTAAAGGGTAGCCCCAGAAGTATGGAACGTCCCGACGTCGGAGTTCAGCCGACGTCCGGTTGTGGAGTGTGATGTCGGATAGGTCTTGGTAGAGAGTGACCCACCTCTCGTGTTCCCCCTCTCTGTTCCTTCAGCTGGAAGTCGGTGACACAGCAAATTACATGCCTCGGAGCGTGGCATGATCCAAAGACAGCACAGTCTCGGGGGGCCCCAAGAGGCTATTGAAGAAGCGTGCCACGAGACCTCCAACATCCTCAGGGTCACGAGAGTCAGCCTCAGGGAGTCCATGGAGTCGGATATTGTGCCATTGACCCCTATTGTCAAGTTCTTCCAAACGCCGTCTATATTCAGCCAAATAATAAGTATGGTGGGCAGAGGAAGATTCCAGTTCCGCGGTTCTCTGGGCTTGCTGAGCGGAGTCTGCCTCCCTGGCCGTGAGCCAACGATCAACCCGATCCAGGTCTGCCCGAAGGCCTGTGACGGCAATGGTTTGCTTAAGCTCCGAGAGCTGGGTACTAAAGTCTTCCCACCATGGAGCTGAAGAGAAGAGCCGTCCAACCTCTGCAGAGCAGGTAAGTGCGCCACAGCGTCCTCCAGTCTGTCCCCAGAGTCACGGGAACTAGAGGGCGAAGCGGCCTCGTGGTCCTCCGGCGTCTGCGAGGCCAACACCGCTGGGGTACGAAAGCACCCATGTTCTCCAGCGGCCGGCCACGCCCTCCTAAGTTTTTTCTCAGGCGGGCATTTTATCCCTCATCAGACAAGCACTTCAACAGGGTCTGGAAAACTCTATGCATTGGAAACTTGCTGAAATATAAGTAAATCTAGTTTACTGGTATGGTAATTTTTTTCTGAGATCAGCAACTGAGCTTCTGTAGCATTTTACAAAGAATTTTTATTGGTCTTGTGTTTTTTTATTGGTCTTTTGTTTTTTAGTGTTTTCTTGCAGCATGCTGGGCCTGCTATATATACATATGATAAATACAATAGAAAGAGAAAATGCAGTTAAAACAAACAAGTAAAAAAGGGAAAAAAAATAGGCTACAACTGAAGCCTCATATGCTAAGAAGAGGATCTGAGAAAGTATATTATATGAACTATGTTTTGATATATTATAGCTACCAAAAATAAATTATAACATGTTTTGAGTTAGGAATACATATGTATAAACATAATATCTAAATCAAAGCAATATAATCTAAACATTAAAAAATGAAATTTTCTGGCTTACTTAACTGAGGAAAAAATACGATGACAGTGAGTTTGGAAAAAAAGACCAAAATGAAGATTTATGCTACAAATAACTTCAAAATCTTGATGTTTGTTATACATTATATACAAACAAAAGCTTATAACAAGAGTAATTTAAAAAAAATTAAAAACAAAATTTTAAGTTGTTTTTGTTTGCAAAATAGGCTCCTAATGCAATCCACACGTTACACCAAATCTATCACATTGTTTAAGTTAACTTTTCAAAATAGGTTATAACATACTTCCATAGAGCCATCATATATTATAGTTTATAAAGACAAGTACTCTAAAATAACTAAGAAATTTAAATTCATTTGTAGTTTGCACAATCTCAGCATGAACAAAGCAGCAAAGTTTGACTAGATGAAAGTGCCTGTCAAATATGAACTTGGCTTCAGTTCACAGCTCAAAGTGATTTAAGATTAAGGTAGATTCAAGTCTCAGAAAGTGATTTTGATGAAAGTGAATATATAAAAAAAACTCTGCTCGCAATTCTTTTGGGAGGCTAATGCCATATCTTTGTGTATAGAAAGTGCTACACAAAACACCCTTCAGAATAATAGAACCATTGTAGGAAAAAAGGGATAATACCTGACAGTAATGCCCAAGTCTTCTTCCTGACTGTATAAAAAAAAAAGTTTAAAAAAATTAAAAAGCTGACAGTCTTATGTTATTTGTTTATTTAATTTCTTTTTACAGAAATACTTGTGCATCATCAAGTATTGTAGTACAACAAAAATCCAATAATGTGGCTATGTTCTTTCATAAATTGAAAGCTTTCATTTTATGTAAAAAAAAAAGAAAAGGGCAAAAAGAAGAGATGCAAACCATGTTATATAATTAACTCAATTTAGCATGATAACGTATGATTTTATACACACACTAGATCCCTTTTTTTAGCATAGAAACAGTTGAGATCTACATTGCTTAGAGTTGCATTGAGCATATATTGTTACAATGTATGTTATGTTCTGCTATTATATATAATTACTCTGTGCATAATTAACCAACAATTTGCATAGGCTTCTTGTTTTGTTAGTCATCATCTGAAAGCACACATGGTGGAAGATATTTAGCCCTGAAACACCTAACAAAGGGTTAAGCCCCAAGCTAAAAATGACAGGGACTTAGACAATGCCAAAAGTGAGGAAGCTCAGGTATAGGCAGGTAAAGTTCTCCATTGAGTGTTATAGGCAAACCTTCATAGACTGCATTAAGACACAGAGCCCCAGGAGTGCTGTCCTAGGGTGGTGAGAAATGCAGTTCTAACACTTTAAACATACATGCAAACACACACACTTAACACCTTACACTTACGTGCATCCACACACCTACTTAACACCTTACACATACATACACACTCTAACAATATACATACTTATGCATACTCACTATCTTGACTGCGTGAGGAGGTGGGTTTAGGATAATGGGGTTCAGGTACATTGGTTAAGGGCCTTTGGGAGATCCTGTATAAATAGGTCTCTCCATTTTTCTAATCAGTTTTCTTACCTGAATCTTACCACCCACCCTCCCTTTTATTAGTAGGGTGACCAAGGTTCTTCTTTCCAGTGTCAAAGTGGCAGGGCATGTCAGTGAAAGGTGGGGACGGGATAATGATTGGTTAAAAGGGAATAGTGTGGTTCTGGTTTCGTTGATTGCCAATTGGTTTTGTTGTTGGGGTTAATGATGGTATTATATATATATGGGAAATAGTGGTGTCATTGTTAGGAGGGTGATTGGAAAAACATGGCGCAATGGATGCACTGTTTTACTTTTGGTGGCAATTCTGGCAATGACTTTATTGTGTTAATAATTTGCTGTTGTTTTGTTTCCCATATATTGTATATTAAATTATGTGGCAAATTTTTATTCAAACAGTTTGTGTCCATGTGTTTATTTGGTTGGGTGTTATGGTATTGCAAATTCCGGTCATGAATCTGACACTCAGTCACTTGAGTTGAGGAATTCCATTCAACATAACGGTGCAGAATATGAATAGTAGTAGTATAATTAATAATAGTATGGATATGTGGTTTTTCATTTTTTTTAATTCTTTACTTTGTGGTAAGAATTAACTTGTTTTTGCAGATCACATAGTTTTGGCTTTACTGTGGGACTGCATGGTTCATTGGAACGCCCACTTTTTGGTAACTTTTAATGTAACTTCCATCTGGTAACATAATTAACGGGGATGTGAGGGGGTGTCATTAGCCCATCCAGGTTAATTATTACCTTCTCATCCCAATATACATGGAATTGAGTCATACAAGCGATTTTTGATTGATTCATCTCATTTTTACATGTTCCTCAGAATGTTCCCAACAGGGAACTATTTTAGGTGTAGTCAGTAATCTATTCAAAATGTGAATATTAATTTAGGAAAAAAAAGAAAAGGCCTGAATATAAGACTACCCTATAGGAAAAAAGTTTTACTAGTAAACATTAATTCACATGTAAACTATTTTTACATATTTAATAAAAACTATGATTGGGAAAATTTTGTTTTTATTTCCTTTTATTTGCTAACCTGCCCCCCAGTTATGCACATCTGCCCATAGTTATGCATATCTGCCCCCATACTTGCCACTTTGTCCTAAACCCCTTATATCCCACTCTGCCTCCCTGATATGCCTTATACCGCTTATATGCCACTCTGCCCCAGAAATGCCTTATACCCCTATATGCCACTCTGCCTTCCTAATATGCCACTCTGTCCCAAGATATGCCTTATAGCCCCTATATGCCACTCTGCCTTCCAGATATGCCTTATACCCCCTATATGCCACTCTGCCTCCCTGATATAGCACTCTGCCCCCCAGAAATGCCTTATACCCCCCCCCTATATGGCACTCTGCCCCCCAGAATTGCCATCATATCCTGAGTCCCCCGTGTGAGGGCAGCTGGCAGATGTCTGCTGCTACCCAGTGCATCACTGAACACCGGAAGATCATGTGCTCCATAATAGAAGCCCCAGCGGAAGTGGCGGGGGCAGAAGTGGAGGATGTCTGCGTGCATAGCGCAGATGTTCAACAGCTGCCAGAGAGGAGAATCCAGGTCCCCTGAAGCGCTGCGGGGGATCCTCCTCTCTTGCAGCCAGTGAACGTCCGCTTCCACCCGCCACTTCTGCTGGGTCTTCTATGATGGAGCACTGGAAGGTAAAGTCATGCTGGCACTCAGTTATAGAAGCCCGGAGGAAAAAACTGTGTCTTATATTTGAGCAAATACGGTATAGGGAAATATGTAACATCTTCTTGGGAGCAATTACATGTTGCTAAACCAAATTATCTACACTACTTTGAATCAGTTTAAAACTATTTATTATATATTGTAGAGTAACTAGATGACTTATATTGTTTTTTATCTTTACACTGTCATGGAAATTAAAAATGCATGCATAATTAAAAAGTTGTGAATGTTAAATATCCTGTAAAATAATTAAACACAAATAAAGGAGTAAAGATGATATCATTCAAGTATCAGAGTTTGGAAGTTTCAAAATAGCACAATCTTTTGAATTCTTTAATCAGACTTTCCATGAGACATTTGCAATTAAAAATGTAACTTTCCCTAAATTACACGTGTTAGTGCTATACACTAAATAAACCCACATGTCACTTAAATTAATAAAACTATGTATGTGTGTATGTGTATACCAACAATCTTAACTTCCTGTTTTCAAGATATCCATGATTAACCCTACCCATTAAGATTTTGTTTTTATATTATCAAGTTGCTGGTTGTTGTTGTTGAGGCATCACTTGGAAGATTGGGATAGGAGGGAGGCAGAAAACTGACAGAAATTCAATTACATAATGCTGACTGCTATCTTTATAGCTGGGTAAAAAATGTATATCCTGGAAATAGGCCTTTCCATGGCACTTAACATTAACCTTTTATGGCGAATGTCAAGTATATTTATCATATAGCATAAATCCAGAGTTTAACATTATATTTTTCATTCACCAATAGGTCAGTTCAACTAAGGGGAAAATGACAGCACTTTCTGTGACATCCTCTCCCCAATTACGGAGACGTCACCAGAAGTGTTGCCGTTTTGACAGAAGTTTCCACCGGGTTATGTCAACAGAGATGTAAAAGAAGATTGAAGAGAGAAGATATAAGAGAAAAGATAGAAGATAAAGGATAAAAGATGAAGTAGATGCGGAAGTGGATGTAGGCAGAAGGAGTGAGCAGAGAAGGTAGGGAAACATTTAGAGAACGTGAGAGAGAGAGAGTGAATGAGAGAGTGAGTGTGTGAGAGTTTGAGTGAATGTGGGCCCACGTATTTCTGACAAAAAATCTGAGCTTTTTGCTTCATTTTCATCAGATTCGTGGGGAGTCTGTGGCTTCGTGTGAATTGTGGAATTTACCAAAATTTGCAACTCATACGGATCCAAATGCACAAGCCTAGTATAAATTTTATTATTTTAATAAATAAAATAACATTATTCTGCATTAAAACATTAAAATATACCGCTACCATGCAGGGATCACAAATTGTGACATCACAGCCCCCACTCCAAACCGTCCTTTCATTCAGTAAGAAACAAGAAATAAGAATATAAAGACATTTTAAAACAAAGTGTATTGATGAGTAGGGTTATTGAAACCCTGCATTATTTTTCAAAACTGTCCATATTTGAAGAAGAGATTGGCTCACCCTATTGAAGAAGGCAAGCTATATAGTAAGAACTGAAGAAATCTCTTTATTATGTATAGAATTTTTTTTCTGAATCTCAGCAGTTGTAAGCTGTTTTTTTTTTATCCAACTAAATAGTCTTTGCACTTATAGAACTGAATTGAATCAAAACCTTTACATTTTTTATTACAATATTTTTATGGAAAGAAACAGAGCGGTCGCTTATGAAGAAAGTAAAATACAAGTTTATTAGAGAAATACGGTTGCTAGAATGTATATTTAAAATCCTTGGGGACTGTTAATTAATCTAGAAATGTGGTCATTGTGCTAAAAATGTAAAGTTGTTTTTTTAAAAGGTCAAAGGAGCTTACCTTGGTTACTTCTTTTCTAATTATTATTTGCAGGAGTATTGTATGTTAATTCTCAGTATAAATCTAGTATAACATGTCCTGCATATCGATTTGTAGAAAATCACTCATTACCACGAAGGAAATTACCAGTTTTCAAAAAGTCATTCAGGCTTAATTCACCTGCCCTTGAAACCGGTCATTACTGTAGTAAATGCCTTCATCTCAGAGGGATTGACCGCATTCAGCCAACTTGCTATTTAATATTTCAATATTTCCATGTAACAATTTTCATATGGATTAAAAAATGTTGAACTTTATGTTATATACAAATACATATTTATATAAAACACACAGGTAATTTACCTGATGCAAATTAGATTTTACATCTTTTAACGTGACGTATTACATTTGAATCGGGGCACGTATAGAAAACTAGTTCTACAAGACGTCATTGCTGATCTGAATTTTTAAAACGTTAAAATGTTTTCATACTTTACCTCATTGTATTAAAATAAAGGAATGCATAAAAACATAAAACTGTGGGATCAATGTCATTTTTTAGATTGATTAACTGCAACAGAATTGGTTACCTAGTATGAATGAGTCGTCCAAAGCAGTGTTTTGAATCACTTAGACTTTAGCAGTGATTTAGAATTAGGACCATATTCTCTCTACCCTTTTAGTCTTGCCCACATCCATAATCTTATTTGTATACAAAATTTGGGCTAAAGAGATGAAGCCTGTAAGAGGCGAAACGTGTTGTGGAAGAGCATTAAGGACATTCTAAATTGTTGAACTGTGTGCTCTATACAGAGATGGCTTGAAAGACTTGGGAGCAGGGATTCGGCTGACCCATTGTTTTAAATTAATGACGACTAGAGGAGCGTGACATCTCATATTTGAGACAGAAGCCTGTGAGGTCCAATTGAAAGCCCTGAACATAATAACTGGCATCCTGCTCATAAAAGTGTTTTTACTGTTAGACATTATTTGAGCATTGGTAGCACATAGCGCACATCTTTACATTTCTATTTTGTATACTAGAAACACAGCGTACTTTCTGCTGCTCAAATACACATATACACATTCATATTTGTAATTAACAACTAATATAAAATGATATTTACATTGATTTACATTGATGTTTAACTTAACTACATGCAATTGGCTGCTACTCTCCCTCCCCTACACCAATAGACTCCAGTGCATTTTTACTGCATACAGTCTATGTTTTCTCCACCTGGCAGGCTCTACTGAAAACAAGTATGGTAAGCAGGAAGTATACTTAACTACACTTCCTGAACATAGCACTCCGATTAAAGTCAACAGGAGCTGAACTCCCACTAAAATCAATGAAAGTAGCTGCAGCTAATTGCATGAATTTGAGTTGAACATCAATGTTTAGTACAAATACGTACTATTCTCATTGATTTCCTCTGGAAGTGGTTCCCACTTATTTAAACTGAAGTGTTATTAAGAATTTAAGGGAAGCTTACTTAAATACACTTAATGTTTTTATCAGAGGCAGCCAGTTGGAGGGGGAAAATAAAATAAAAGTAATATATTTAATTTAAATACTTATCAATTGCATGCACCGAGTATCATGCAGTAAAATTAATATTGGAGTCCATACTGGAGTTGTTATCCTCCCCATTCCACAGAGAACTTGAATGGGAAGGGGAGGGGTCCAGGGGATCCACGTTTAATTGCATATTGTTTTAAGGTTTAAGTTAATGATGTCTGTGTGGTGTGTTGTGAGCAGTAATGGGTATACCTGAGAACTATTTGGGTTTCAACCAAAACCCAAATAATTGTCCCCCTAAACCTAATAACTTTTTGTGCCACCTTTGGTAGCAATAACTAGATGAAATGTTCCTGATAACTGGCAATGAGTCTTTTATATCGTTGTAGAGGAATTTTTATCAACTCTAATTTCGCATAGGGCCAGGCAGGGTTAGATAGCTTTTTCCTTCTATACACAAAAACCTCATTTAAAATGTGCCTTTTGTGTTTACTTACTGAGACATTTAAGTGTAACAAATATTCATAAATATAGGAAATCGGGAAGGGGCAAAGGCAGGGTATCTGTATGCAAACAAAAGGCACAAATTCTGGTACTAAATACAAACTTAGGGGCACTAATTTGGCATACTGTCTGAGTTCATGGCCCACGATTCTTACCTTTTCGGAAGAAGTACGCTACTTTCTGAATGGAAGCCTAAATTTTACTATTCCAGCAACCTTGCTGAATTTATGATGGGATACAGGCAGGATCAACATGGGCATTCCAACCAAAGATCAAGTTGCTGTAGGCAGAAAGTTATCCAATATTTGTATCGTGAATGGGTAGTAACTCCCAAAGGCAAAGATAAAAGTCAATTTTTTTATCGATTTATGATCCTTTTGTTAGATCAAGACAAGAGAACCTCAATAGTATTCCAAAATACAGAGTTGTTTTGTAGGTAGATGAGTAGAATTTCATAAAACAGGGAGGTTACCTGTGCAGGGAGGAGTGAGGTATATTTTGGTAAATGGGAACAACAGACTAACATACGTATATATTTTTGTTCTCAATGTTATTGGATCTGTGTTGTAGTGTCAGTCTATAACGTAGATCCAATTACTGTCATAACGGGGAGCTAGGTCTCATCTGAAGGGGTCATCCGCTCACCCTTATGTTTTGAACTGTCCCCCTGTTGTGGTTTGACAACGAGGTTAAATGCCACAACATTCACTTTTTTTCACTAATCCTTAAAACAAGAAGATCTGCTTTGGGAAACTTTAATAGGTAATGCTAGTCTGCTCTATGGGGGGGTAAAACAATGGTCCTATTATATATACATATATATTGTATGTATTTTGTACATCATGAGTGTTAGCTGTACTGAGGGATGTGTATCAAGTCACATATTGTAGAGAAATGCTTCAGTGATGGATAGAAAGATGTGGATTGTAACATCACTACTGTAAACCTCTTTGAAAAAGTTTATTTTATTTTTTCACAAGCATTTTCACATCTCTTCCCTTACCTTTTCACTTTATTCCTTATAAAGACTGATGGCTGTAAATAAAGTTTTGTGTATATATATATATATATATATATATATATATATATATTATAGCTTGATTTCATTCCAAAATAAGAATCTATTTGAGAAGGTAGAGTATGTTTTACTGTTAAATCGTTTTGATGTAATATGTCTTAACAGAGGTATATTGATTTTTTGAAAAAAGCCTTCAATCAGGTATCAGCCCAGTGATTTGTGTCTATTTAATTATACAGTAAATCTTTTTTTATGTGTGGGGCATTCTCTGTATGTATACGATAAAATATACTTTAAAATTATATTTTTGCTTAAGATCATGTTATAATTGAGCTGCTTTGTTTTTACTTTAAACAATGGTAATGTGGGAATAATGCCCTATATTATTTGATTTACTTTTCTTAGTTCAAATTAATCTATTTGTTTTTCTTGCTTAAATATATATTTTAGTATACAATATTTAATAAATTGTAAAGTTCCGTTTTCCTTTCTCATCCCCTATGGCTTCATCTCGCACATAAATATAACTAACTTATACTAAATGTCAAGCTTATCCACGATGACCATTTAGTAGGTTTGTGCACTCAGATTTGTATGAACTGTAAATTTAACAAAATGGAGAATTGGGACGAGGACATCAGCAGAAATTCATGTGAGCTTCGTCCAAAATAACGGAGCTTCTCTTGACGTCCTCTGCTCTGATTGGAGGTTTGGGGAAAGGAGGTTTCTGGAAGTTTCGCCATTTTGGAAGAAGTGCGCTAGGTGGTTATGTCTGTAGAGATGCAGACCAAAGGATAGAAGAGAGGAGAAAGGGGTTTTGCATCCCTTTTTTTCTTGCACCCAACTATTCGTCAACATGGATAAAACATGTAAATTAAAAAATATATAGATAATAAAGTCACCTCCCACTAGCACTCTGATATATCGTAAGTGCATCATATATATTACAGAGAAAGATTAAATGACCAGACGTAGGGGCATATAAATGTGTTAATTTAAAATCTAGTTCATTAATACAGATACAGAGATATACAGTAATTTTAAAACAATAGAAACACTTCTCTTTTTTGCTGATATACAAAAGGATTTTTTTCTGTGTGTGTCAAAATGTGGTCATTTGTCTAATACAAAGGGAGTTTCTTTGAAGAAAAAAAACAATATTTGAGCATTTGCTCTTCTAGTTTCTTCAAATGCTAAGTGACTTTTATGGGGGTTTTAACCCTTTTACATTTAAATATATTAATTTTAAATGTAAAGAGATGGCAGTACAATGGGTATATGTCTGTATACAGGATATATGGCTGAATTCCATTGCAGGATGAAATAAGAAAACTTTTGAAAAGTAGGCCAGCATATAGAAAAAATAAAACTATGAAACTTTGTTGTAATAACTAATAAACTAATTGAGAACAAGAAAATGTCAGGCCCTTATCTTTGACTTTATAGGGCAGAAGAGAATAACACAAATGTAATAACAAAATTGAATAGTCCGTTAGCAATGATATATTAAGTATAACTAGGGGAAAAAGAGAGGAAAAAAAACCCTTACATGTGAATTAACCATAAAATAACCATAAAATCATACTTTTTTGTCTTTGGTTACATTGGCAAATTATTAGTTACATGCATGGCCCCCTCCCTTTACAAAACATTTTTTTTTCTATAATTCCACTTGAATTACAAATCATGCTTCCTCTTCTAACAATTTTAGGTGTTACGTGATGATGTTTTATTGTACATTTATCATTTGATACCACTGTGAGCATCAGGTTAAGTAACATTTGTTTTATCATTAGTGTGTACCAATATCTTATCTCTCCATTTTATTGTGGCCACTGCTTTTGCATTTCTTTTCCAGTCCATTTTGTTTGTTACACAGCATTATATGACTGATACATTTTAAGAAAGGTCATTTTAAGGATTTATAAGGCAACTAAACTTTAAGAAAGGTCACTTTGAACAATTGAAATTCTAAAGTAGTAGGAGAAAATCAAACTGACTAATGGGAATGGCATACATTTGATCTTGGCCTCACTGTGATGATGTTAACATCATTCTGTTACATTTCCCACTGTTACTCCATACTGTCCCTAATGACTTTCTCTATTCTAATTATTAAAAAATCTAATAGGAAATATAATTGAAGAACTGTGTTTGCACTGTGTTTGACATAAAATGGTCATTTTTATGAAATGTATAGAAATTAGACTTGTGCATTTGGATTTGTTCAACTTGAAAATTTAGCAACATTTGCACATCTTGTCAATTTGGGCTCATTCACTTCCACTCTCTCAATGTCAGACAACTTTTTCTGACGACTGTTACTGTTCCTGTGTCTTACAGCTTTGCTTCTTCTCTAGCATCTTGTTCATCTTCTTGTCCTTCTCACTTATATGTTTTTTGTCAGCATCTGTGTGGACATGACCTCACAGTGAACTTCAGCTTTTAGTGATACCCTGTCCCCCAATTGAAGGATCGAGGATGTGCAGGATAATCGAGGAGAAAAGACAAATGTCAAAAGCTGAGAAGTCAAATGAGGTCAAATAGGGCTAGTAAGCTGTAGTAAGGAACATGAGGATAATGGTGACTGTACAGAGACAAATACCACAGCTTGGCAAGATTCAAGTATAGAATAAAGGAAGAGCAGGTTTTATATAGGGCTATAAGTTTAAGGCTCCCCCACTAGTCTCAGGATGCCACCTCATACAGAGCAGGACTGCCAGAAACGCCCCTTCTCAAACACTTACAACATCCCAAGCAATGAGAATGCGCTTTTCACACTGCTGGACGTGGTATGAAACTTTGCAAGGCCAGGGATGCAGCCTACTTCATAACACCGCCACCAAACTCGACATACATGCATCATTACAGGGAGCTGAGCGAATAGCCCGAGCTAAGAGACCCCCACACACTATGCTCTCTTAAAGCATGGTCACACTGGTAGCCCTATACTGGGATACAAGCCATGGGCTCCTGGAGGGGACTGATTGCCGGCCTCCTTATTACAGACTATGGGCCCTGATAAAGAGTGCCATGTTATTCTTTTGTGTGATTGTATTAATAAAAATATATTTTATTATTTCCTTATTTCCTGTTTACACACAGCACACTAAGGCCTGCGAGATAATCTAATCAAGACAATGCATATTCCTTATTTTAGTGGCGTCTGTATCCTTTTGTATTGTTAATCCCTTTACTGCCCCTGTTGCCTCTGTGATGCAGATTAAGGGGGCGGTTTGTATCCCAATATCTTCTCTTATGTTAATGTGTGTTTTGCTGGATATATCCAGCCGTCTGTTTCTAAAATAAATCAGTTCTCCTCTTGTTGTACCTAAAGACTAGTCTTGCCTGGTTATTTGGGTACTGGATAGTGATATCCCTTTACTTTGCTTTGGCATATTGCCTACGGATTGCGGGGAATTATTGTCCTGAAGGGAGAACTCGCTTTTGGCGGAAAGGGGCAACCTGAAGTCCCTGGTTGGTCTGGGGACTGGTTGGCAGCGGCAGGATCTGACTTCTCCAGGACTGACACTGGGATTGCTTCCTAGTCTGAGGGACATTCCACACCAGGATCAAGCTATGCAGAGCTGAGGGACCCATCTGGAGCAGAGCAGGAGGCCTGATGGGGTTTATCTCTGTACAGCACCAAACCTCCGGTGGAGGTGATCCTCGCAGTTATTAGAGAGTTGGATTGGCTCCGGATTCAAGTATATGAATAGAGTTTGAAAAACAGCCTATTCCAGAGTGTGTGGCAGTGGATGGGACTGCGGCCTCCACTGGCACCAGCCCAGCAGAAGAGCTGGCATCTGAGCAGGAGCGCCAGGGAGGGGATGCAGGCAGCATCACTCCCCTAGCGGATGAGTGAGTACCCAGGAGATGGCACAGCTGGCCAGTCTTCCCAGCGGCAGATCATAGATCCGGGAGCGGAAGAACCTGTCCTTGCTCCCCAGCGACAGATCCCAGTTGAGGGAGCTAAGGGTATCGTCCCTCCTCCCCAGCAGCTGACCGATGACCTGGGAGACGGCGCAGCCGATCTATCTCCCCAGCCAGAGCAGGAGCACCAGGGAGGGGGATGCAGGTGGCATCACTCTCCAGCGGCTGAGTGAGTGCACGGGAGATGGTGCAGCTGGCCAGTCACCCCAGCGGCAGCTCACAGATTCGGGAGCCGAGGATATTGTCCTCCCTCCCCAGCGGCTGACAGATGGCCTGGGAGATGGCGCAGCCGGCCCATTTCCACAGCAGGAGCAACAGGGAAGGGATGCAGGCGGCATCACTCCCCAGCGGCTCACATTCTCTTTCTCGTTCACTCTCTCATGCTCTCTAAATGTTTCCCTACCTTCTCTGCCGACCACTTTGGCTTCTGCCAACTGCTTCTGCATCTTCTATCTTCAATCTTAAATTTGCTATATTCATCTGCATCTCCACTGACACAAACCGGCTGGAACTTCTGCCAAAATTGTAACACTTGAGGTGACATCCTCTCCCCAATCCTCCAATTGAGGAAGAGGACGTCACCGCAAGTGCCTTAATTTGCCTTCCAGGACAAAATGATGGTGCTTGCAGTCCTCTCCAGGAACATAACTAGAAACCACAGGGCCCAGGTGCGAATGGGCAGGGAACAAAATGTATTGCTGAAAAGAAGTGGCCAAAAACAAACTAAAAATTTGTCCGAATCATTTTTGACCCATTTGCACATGTCTAGAGTCCATGTGTGTGTATGGGCAGATGTTTGTAAGGGTAGTGTATTTGTGTTTATATGGGTAGTGCATATGTGTCTGCAAGGACAGTGTATATGTGTATGGATATATGTGTGTTTATGGGTAGGCATGTGTATGGGCAGTACATATGTGTGTATTGGCAGGTTTGTGTAAGGGCAGTGCATGTGTATATGTGTTTGTCCATAGGTAGGCTTTGTAGGGGCAGTGTATGTGTGTGTGTGTGTGTATCCACTGCACAAAATCATATCCTTGCCAGGCCAAATTCAAATTTTGATTATTATAATACACAGTTTAGTTTCTAAATAACTAAGGGAAAAACCATAGTAAAATATTACTTGGTAATGTGCTTTTTACTTTTCCCTAAATATTTTGTATGTTCAGATTAATTATGGCGCTTATATGGTCATGAGAATGCATGTAGGTTAGCTGTAAACTATAAAAGACAAGTCTACATTTTCCTTCATCACTCTGGATTTTCTGTCAGTTAACCTGCTTCCTACTGTGATAAGCATTCATTGAGAAGTTATGCTTCTTGGCAGACAGTTTAGGCATTCCAAGGCCAAACTTCACAGATCAGACCAGCCTGACATTTATACATTGCAAGATTGGAATTGGATGCTTGGTAGTATATGACTTAAAGTACTTTTTACAAGCTCAATTGTATCATTGCTTTTACTGATTGTTATAGTATGTCCTTGAAGTAGTATATAAAAAAATCCAGAGCAAAAACATTTCCAAGTTTAGTAATAAAATGAGGCAGTGTCATTTAGGCACACAGTATCTTTCTGTCTATCATCTCATTAATGATAAGGAATTATAAGGAACAATAACATTTGTGAAATTAAACTGAATGTACACTAATACAACATAATCAGTCCTTTGATATTCTTATAAAAATATACAAAATGAGAGACATGCCATTAAAAATCACATAAATTCAAGGATGTACTTTACTTTTGGATGAAATCCCAGAAAGGGCAGGGCAGAATGAGGCCCAAGCAATCTGGGGTTAACTTTGGAGTAGGTGGACAGCCTGTCCAGATAGAGTTGTGCAAAAAAGAAAGTACACCCTCTTTGAATTCTATGGTTTTGCATATCAGGACACAATAACATCTGTTCCTAAATTTAGGCAAATACAACCTCAGATGAACAACACATGACATATTACACTATGGCATGATATATTCAACAAAAATAAAGCCAACATGGAGAAGCCATGTGTGAAAGACCAAATGATTCAATAGCTTGTAGAACCACCTTAAGCAGCAATAACATGAAGTAATAATTTTTGTATGACTTTATCAGTCACTCTGTCTGTTAATCCAAAGGCACACTGGGGCAGAATACTTTGAACCTCTAGATAGGGCAGACATCAGGCCAGCATATTCTCCATTTTCACTTTCTTTTTGTTGAATAAATCATGGCAAGGTGTAATATGTCGTGTTATTTTACATCTGAGGTTGAATCTTCCTAATTTTAGGAACAGGTTATTGTTATTCTGTCCTGATAGAATTCAAAGGGGGTGTAATTTCTTTTTCACACAACTGTAGACAGGTAAAGAGGGTTATGTGTAGATTGAGCTTTTTCTGCCATTTCAAGCATGACTGCACAGGGTGTGAAGGTAGCCATCCACTTTTCTCCAGGAAATAGATGGCAGGTTTTTATTTGAGCCTTCTGTTACACGGGACATATAATTATGGGCAGATGGGTGAAGGGTAGTAATCTTTTTCCCTCTGAAACCCACAAGGCCCATCCAAAACTCCTCCTCCTTTTTATCACCTGGCCACCTGGAAGCAACCTACCACTCATGTGTCAACAGGATAGGTCAAAAGAACTGACAGGCATGGGAGTTGATCCTGTTTCATGGCGCCTCTCCACCTGATTTCACTCATTCCAGGGCTGATCTTTAATGCAAATTCACACGCTGTCTTCTGAAACTCATAACTTCCCTCACTAAAAAAGAAAACTATAAATCTTTTTAAAAAATAATAAAAAAGGACCAACCATTAACCAAGGGAGTGACAATTACGCCTCTCCCCATACATGTTGGAGTGTGGGAGGTTATTAAAATAACAGAGGTGGTATATTGCCCTATATACCCCCTAATGACCATGAGGGGTTAAATAATTATTTAAAAAGAATCCTGTGGCTCTCCCCTGTCCACTTCTCAGTAGGATGGGGGGTAAAGTTAATACGAATGACCCTTGGGGGCATCTTTGCCCACATCTCCTCTGTACCCTATGCCAGGGGCGTCCAACATGCGGCCCAGGAGGGCAAATGCATCCCACATGAGATCTGCAGCCAGGGCAACCGGGATTGCAAGGGTCCTGCTGCTTACCTTTTCTTTTGTACTGCACAGGGGAAGTGGAACCCAGCAGAGTCGCATGAATTTACGTCACATCACATGACTCTGCTCCATTCCTGCTTCCTCTGTGCAGTACAAGAGAAGTTGCTCACACAGAATGCGAACAACGCAGAGGGAAGAAGGGGTGAATGAGTATGCGTGATTGAGGGAATGAATCTGTGAATGAATGAGTATATGAATGAGTGTGTGTAATAACATGGATGTGTACGTGGGGGGGCATGGCACAGGGTGGCTGTAAGTGATGTAAAGACCCCCATACTCCTGGCAGCATCAATACACAAGGGGGGCAGCGAGCCAGGTTTCAGCATGTACTGGCTGACTTGGCATGATGGGAGTGTGATTGATAACAGCAATCACAGTCCTATCATGCCCAGGTTCCAGCATTTACTGGCTGCATGGGCACAATATTTGTTAACAGCAATCACACTTCTATCATGACCAGGCAACCAGTACATGCTGGCAACTGGGTATGCCTGAGATTGCTGTTAACAATTATATATATTTATATATTAACAGTGTTAAATTGAATTTTTTTGTACAATGTTGATGTGTTGCTTGCTTTTATTAAAAGTGTAGTGAACCCTGAATTTTTGGTTTCAGTCCAGTCCCTAGAATAAATAGAACTATTTAATTTTTACTTATCTGGAATCCTGAATTTGTAGTCACTTCAGAGGACAAAACTTTATAGGCCCAGAAATCAGTGAGAGGAAAAGTATAGGTTTTGTGTTATTGTCTTTATTTTAATCTGCAGGCCATATTTTCTCTCAGTGAAAAATGAGTGCAGCCCACACACATACACATTTCTGATGAAGTGGCCCACTGCAGAAAACACTTGCCCTATGCCCTATGCCAATTGTGGAAAGAGAAATTAACAATTAAAACAGTGTATATTTCACTATGAAAGTGCCAGATACCCCCATTTTGCATAGGCTTTGCAAAGCTATCTCTGTGACAATGATCTCTTCCACTATCATTTTCATTGTCCCTTCTTCCGTTAAAGATTTGTTAGATAATCTGGATCATAAAATGAGGATTGCCTGTTCTTCTCACATTGAGTACTGGTGTTTCATTTTTATTTCTAGTTCAAGTTCTTTTACTTGTATGTGCCCAATATTTTACTCATAAAGGAAAAAGTTTGAACTTCATATTCTTTTTTTTCTCTTGGGAATTGATTTAGCTCATGTGAAAATTATTGACTTTTTTGTTCATATGATTTTCCAGAAATGATATTTTACTTGGCACATTAAGTTCAAATCACTAAAAAAAGAAAGAATATGTTTTATTTTATTCTTAGCACATTGAATTCATTTTAATATACTTGCCCTTAGCAATTAAGTGTATGAGAAATATTAATGAAAATTAACTGAGGACAATTTTATAATTTTCTACATTTCATTTTATACTAACCTCCTGTAACACTTGAAAAACTGCACCATTTTAATTACTTTATAAGCGGATTTGATTCAATAAGCTTAGAAAAGGTATTATATTGAAGGTTGCTTTTGATCTGATAGCCAATTGTAATGACACATAGGTCAGTGATACATTGAAAGGCCTTACAGAACAAATGACTGGGGGTAATGCAGTAAGAAAGAATACATTATCTGCTTAGGTATAAGGTTGCCTAGAATATACATGCATCTTTTAGTCAGGATTTTATTACCAAAGATAAATGTCTCTGAAATGATACTAATGAAATTTACCAGGATGTTCTTTTGTGAACCAAATATGAAAGAAACAAATCAAAATTAATGTAGCTCAATAGAAATGTTAGTACATGAAAAAATAAATGCAGAAGTCAGATGTTTCAACATTCTTTTTATGGAGGTCAAGGAGTCCAACAAAACAATATGATAGTTTATTGTGAAGGAATTAATCATAGCATAAGAGGAACAAGCACATGGACTTCAAGATGACAATATATCTGTTGGATTTAGAACTTAAAATTCTAATTTTAACATAAATGTTTGAATATATATTTTCATTTTTTTTAAGTGTATTTACCATTTCATAATAAAGAAATTTCTAGATTTCACACATGCAGCACAGTACATTGATGTTGCACAGGGGATCAGACATAAGCCTGAAATAGGGCTGGATCTTCTTGGACCTCCTCAAAGTGCAGTGAGTAGGACCACTGATGTCAAGAAGAGATGGGAGCCAAAGGGTATCACCGACCGTCTTTCGCACCAAAAGGAGCCGAATCTTCTAGGTATCCAGCTCCACTATAGCATTTCCACTAAGCCAGTATTCATCAGCAAAAACTGTGGTTTCTGTAAAAACAAGTATTCCTGATTAGTTTTCCAAAAACTTTACCAACAATTTCAAAAAACTATATACAAAATCAATTAAGCACATATGCACTAAAAAAGTGCAATTTGTGAGGGCAAGTAGAAAAGAATAAAAGTAGTAGTGGGCTCCAGCCCAATGTTCAAAAAAGATTTATCACATATGCACTAAGCGAATCCAATAACAAATACTAACCATACTGAACCCATACTACCCATATTTATTACATTAATAAATTAATAATTAAGCCTTCACTGGACAAATTTCCCCAGTTCCCCTTTGAAGTAAAATGATGTACGGATGTAATATTGTTGCTTGTAAGATGAGCATTAAATATTTCCAAAGCATAATAAATACACAGAACAAATTAATTAAAATAACATTAACATAAATGTTTATATGTTACTTGATCATGTTCTATTACAATACAACAACCCGTACCATGTTTCAGGAAACTCCTTGCTCTTGTCCTAAACCAAGATCAAATAAAGTCTTCCAGTTCAAATGTATCCTCGCTGCAGTGTATTACTCATTCACCAAACTACTTACATTTACAAAATGTTCATATGTACATTGAAATATGATGTATATTGTAATAGTGTTATATTATGGCGCTGATAAAATATATAGTCAGTAACATATATTATACAAATGTAAAAAGAATGGATTTCAGGATGTATTAGAGCAGAAAAAGGTTAAAACATGATTTTAATTACAGTTTGGCATCAGAGCTAAAACGGCATCATACATCAGATTGATGATTTTATTAAAGTGACATAACTTCCCTGGAGTCAGATGTTCATATTCTGTTTATTTAACAGACAGCTGTACAGGTAGCAAACTGTTACATCAACTCATGCTAAACCTAATGCACATTATATAGAAAACAGAAAATTGCATTAAAAAATACATATCTTTATTTTAACCCTTAGATCCCTTCGAACCTCATACAATATATTTAAATTTTAAAACCTTGCAATCTTCACATCCTATAGTTTATATAGCATTTAAGCACTAAAGGTTGCAATAGGATATGAGACACTAAACAAGGTATATAAGGCTGGCTCCAGCTCACCTTCAAGCAGATAGCCTGGAGTCTTCAATGCTAAAACATAGTTTTTTTTAATTCAACATTAAAACCATCACAGCACAGAAAGATAGATAGTCAGTAAGTGGGCAACCTGACTCATTTTGTCCAGACAGGACTTACTCGTAGGTGAACCACCTACGAGTAAGTCCTGTCTGGACAAAATGCAAAGGGGTGTTGACACAAAAAGTTGTGGGGTTTATAATGGTTGAACACCCGATGGTATCTGTACTCTACCACTTACCAAAAGTATATAAAACCTTAAATAAAAGTTAAAGCACAAATCACAGTGGAGGAAGATAGTTACGGTATATATATATATATATATATATATACCCATTTTGGAATAAACATAGAAAGATGACTTGTTATATGTGTGTTATTGGAGAACATTATGTCCGCAGCATGGGAAGTATGATGGTGACAAGTAGGGCCGCTGCATTTAATTAAAACTTTTAGAGGTTACCATCGCCCCTGTTTTTAAACTTATTGCTGCTTATTATTCCCACAGTGCCTACACATCTACTAAAAAAAGAAAAGGAAATAGTTCTTTGATATTGTCAATATATGGAGTGAAAGAATGGCCCCCATTTAACCCTTTGGGAGAGAGCGTCTGTAAGTAATATATCGGGAAACATTCACTTTGGAGTAACGTGATATTTATGTTCCCCTTCCTATGGAATTGTTTCACTTTTTCAATGGTTAAAAATATTAGATAGGAGGCATGCTTCTCGTTAGGCATCGAACTGACATGTTTGAGAACCCTTACACTGAATTCTCTATAGGCTTAATCAGATAAACTACACCCGTGTTACAGAAATTCATATAGATGTGTATCTGTAATATATTCAGACCTGAAGCATCTAATGATGGCAGCATTTGTGTTGGCATTTTTTGAGTCTTTCTGGATTAGGGGGCTGGTAAGTATGAATGTAGAGGGAAATGGGGGCCTTCACATGTAGATGCACAGGTGTGTGATGAGATGGTGTCTATTAGGTTGCATAAGTCTAAGACAGAGACATTCTGAAGGGGTTGTGAGTTGGTGTTGTATCCGTTGATATGCCCAATGCAATGTTGTCAGTTATATTTGAGGTCATATTTGTGCCTGGACTGGTTGTTATAATGGGCGGATTGTTATGGTGGTTGTGTTATTGTTGCTGGTTGCTAATTTTCTTCTTTCAACAAGGCTGGTGGCATGGATTTACAGCATGTGGGCGGAAGGACATAATTGGGGGATGTTTAATTCGTTTGAAAGGGGGAAGCCCCCTGATGTTTTGATGTTATATACTTGGTGAGGCACATAAAACAATCAGTAGAAGATTGAAGGACAAGATTTCTTCGGTAGTGATACTGTTGTCTCAGATAGTGCCGGGGCTGAATTGGAGGCAAGTGAATAATCAAAAGGCTGTGTCAAGGTGTAAGGGTACGGTTAATAAGATGGTAGCTAGTTTAACTAGAAAACTGCAAGGCGTGGTGGTTACGCATCTGGAGTAGGAAAAGTTGTTGCCAGGGTATCAGATAGGGATGATGGATGTAGGCATAGATATTTTGAATTTGGGGTTCAGGTTGATGTTTTTTTAGGGGGTAGGGGGGTTAGGGGGTAGTGTCCAGCTGGCTTGAGATCTGAAGTGTTGGCCTTGTAGCGGGGTTGATCAGTGAAAGGTGTGGGTGGAATAATAGTTAGGAAATAGAGTTTTTTAGTTTATGTTGATATTGGTGGTTTTAAGCTGTCTTGTGGCTTAAAACGTGATATGGGAAAGGTGCATCTTCGTATGCTATTTCCTGGTTGGTTATGTTGTTGGGGTTATTGGAAATAAAATAGAGGAATGTATACATACAATGGAATAATATAGGGAAACTATATTATATTTGATGGCAAATCTGACAATGACTATATTGTGTTAATAATTTGTTGGTGGTTTTGTTTCCAATACAGGTGAAATCTGTAGTCAATTTTTTTACTAAACAGCCTGTGTCCATGTGTCTTTATTTAGCTGGCTCAGCCCTCAAATGAAAAGGTGAGTTTATTTCACGCAGCCAACGTTTCAACACATAGGTCTTTCTCAAGCCTTGAGAAAGACCTGTGTCTAAACGTTGCCTGCGTGAAATAAACTCACCTTATCATTTGAGTGCTGAGCCTCTGCTTCTTTATTTTGGATTTATTGAAGGACTTGGTGGTACCCTGGCTCATGCACCATCTCACCACTGAGTGCTGCATTCCAACCTTTCTTTTTGTTTATTTAGTTGGGGAGTTGTGGTCTATGGAAAACCAGGCCCACCTAATTGACTATGCCCCAGTCATGTAATTTGTACAGAAATAGCCTCACATGTAGTTTGTGGTAGTACTGAAAAGACACTTCAAGACAAAGTAGAGAAGCATTGTAGATGTTTTAGAGAACCCCTAGTGCATTTCCGTATTTGTTTGCTGACATGCCCAACTAATCAGGTTTAGTTTCATGGGCTAGGAAGGGGTCAATTAAGGAACTTACCCAGGTGCAGACCAACTTATTTCGCAAAGTCTCCAAAGTCATGAGTCACCTACACACAAGTTCTTATGTCATCCAGCCAAATTAACAGGTAATTCACCAGTACCACTGAAAAGTGATTTCAGCTACAATGTCTCTTACAGAAGGCACTCACAGAATTACACAAGTGAATGTGAGCTTGTTTTAAGCTGTTTAACATGACTATGGTAATAATTTACCATTTATGTCTCTAATTGTTCAATTCAAAATAAAAATAGTCATAAATAATGCACACGTTTTCATACAGTTAATGTTAAAGAAAAATAAGGAATACATAAAAGAAAGAAGCAGGATTCTGGGGAACATATTTTTTCTGCAGGTCTGTAGGTAGGCATTAAATTGCATCCTTTTCTATATAATTTGTAACATAATAATTTTATTCCGTAAGTGCTAAGTACAAAAGAGAAATTCATTTTTTAAAAGAAAAACCATTACGGAATACACATTTGTCAACACTATGAACATAAAATCAATTAAAAGTTTTACCTTGACAATGCATGACAGCAGTTTCCTTATATTGTTAGAGCCTACATGCTATGAGTTACAATCACTCTAATTGAAAAAATGTTTAACCTATACACCTCAGTACCAACATTTTAAAAGCAAAATGTAAACAAATAATGCATTTTAAAACGTAATTGTCAAGTTATATTCATACTGTTCCTAAATAGACTTGGCTAAAGCAATATATATTTATCTTTCCTGTCTATTTTACAATTATTCAGAGAAAAACACATATGAAAAAGCGGCAGAATATGACATATGTTAATGAAATATGCTCAAAGGATACAGGAGTGATATCCATTTTGAAAGCAAAATTTTAGCTGTGAGGGAACATTTGGTTTTGTAGGATCGATTTTGTATTAGAGGTTGAAGAACAACCTTTTTCTATCTCAATATTTTGTAGGGTCCAATGAAGTATAATGTCCAATATTTTTGACATCTGTATTTACCATTAAAAACTCTCCATTATATGTTACCCAAATTTCTTAAATTCTTTTATATTAAATTGATTTAAAAGATAAATCAAAGCAGGGGAGATTAGAGTATAGACTATGTGGGTCTATTCACTAAGAAGTAGAGTCATCAATAGAGTTGGGGGTAACTCTGCTTTATTCAGTTTCTCATGCAGTGTTTGCAAGTTTAATTTTTGCAAGTTGCAGGTGCTGGATTGACAATTTGTATGTCCTTTTCTGTACTTCTTAAATTTAGATATAATCCCCCACAAAAAAAAACAAATTAAAAACCTGAACGTAGCGCTCACTAGTTCACCAACGTATATACATACTGTAGCACTTACCTTTATATTTTTACACTACTCATAGACAATTATTTTCATAATAATTGTAATAATAATAATATGTTTGGCTAGTTGGCTGGCGAGCAAGTTTTTTTTTTCCATTCTACACAAGTAGGTAAGTACATTATAGTAGAATAGTAGAATGTAGTAAAGCTCTCATTACTATTCTTTGTGTCTATATTTTTTGTAAGAGAGCACTGTCTTTAATGAGCATCCTTAATCCACTTGGAGCCCCTGGTGCATGGCTATATATATATATATATAGTATATATGATTATATATATATACATCCTGTGAATGAAATATAAACTTTATTTCTTCCACAAAGGCTGTCTAAAGAACTTTGATGTCGGGGAAAGCTTTCATTTACTGTCCTTATCTATTAAAACATTTGAATTTTAATAGGGAACGCAAATTTGGTAAAGATGATCCTTTATTGGCTAACTGAGATATAACGCATTGAAAGCTTCGACACTATCTTCTTCGACACTAAGTTCAGGTGATGTGGTATAGTAATAAAGGTATGATCTACAAATTTACTTTCTCTATTTCTATGATTAGCATGATACTACTTGACTTTTAATAGTGATAGCTTCCCCCCTTACATGGGGAGGTCTATTCACAAATTGGCACAATTTGCAAAAAAAAATACATCAAACTCAAACTTGCAAATTCAGTAACTCACATTAGTACACAAAAAAATGTAAAAAAAAGCTTGTATACACTAACATGCAGATAACTCACAAATCCACAAGTTGCCCGAGACTAGGAACAGCGTAAGAATACAGTGCTCACATCTGAAAGCAAGTAATTTAATATTGTCTTTATCGAGATGCCGGTATTTATGATGGGAAATCGGGCCTGGAGTGGGAAACCACTGGTCTATATGTGTGTCGATCGAGTTCAACCATCATGAATCCCATCTCAAAATACAAAATCTTCTTCAGATTTTCACTATACATACATAAGATACTGTTAGAAAATATTAGTAAAGGATAACCAAAATTGCAACTAGTTAATTTGCATATAGTATTCATAATATTTGAAATTCTTCTTACACTAGAATGTAATGTACTTTAGAAAATGACAAATTAAAATAAACACGGTTACAAGAGAATTGTTTATTTATTTAATATCAATTTAAAATTCTGGCTGGTCATTCATACGAACAAATCACATTACAATAAAATTGCATTTACATATTAATCAGAAGGAAAACAGAACTTCAACATTTTTACGGATGGCTGTTTTTCTTAATTATATTTGTAACAGTCAAGCAACACCTAATTGGTAATGCTTGATGGAGGACCAGTCAATTTTTTTCAAGTTAAACAAATGTTCATATTTTTCCTTTAATATTAAAGTTTAGGTGAAAATTAATTACAAAATGACCACATTTTCTATCAAACTCTATTGCATGGTGCTTCAGAATATAATGGCACTGTATGAAACAATATAACGTGAGGGTAAAATGACACTGCTTGCGGTAATGTCCTCTCCCCCAATTGGAGGACCTTTGAGAGGACAGCACCGCCATATTGCCTCGGCCTCAAGTGAGGGCAAAATGAGGCTGATTCTGGATTCTAAGATCCAGGAGAGGATGTCACCATAAGCCCCACCATTTCAGAGGAAGTTCCCGCCAGGATATATCTGAGGAGATGCCGATGAACAAAGAGGATAAAAGGGAGAAGAAAAAGTAGAAGGCAGAAGGTGAAGAAGATGCAGAAACGGAAGTGGACGGCAGAAGTTGTCGGCAGAGAAAGTAGGGAAACATTTAGAGAGCGTGAGAGAGAGTGAATGAGAGAGAGTGTGACTAAAT
>VKOC01000001.1:14921194-14940863 GCA_009364415.1 Spea multiplicata | reverse complement strand
GTGTATGTATGTATATGTGTGTATGGGCATTGTATTTGTATGGACAGGTCTGTGTAAGGGCAGTGTATGTGTATATGTGTGTTTGTAAGCTGGCGTGTACGTGTATATGTGTGTAAAGGAAGGGTTGTGTGAGGGCAGTGTATGTCTATACATGTGGGTGTGTGGACAGGCATTTGTTAGGGAGAGCTGACCCACCCAATCCAAGCAGGCTTTGTATACAGCAACCAGCCAATCACCGGTAAGGTACATCACTTGCCGTGATTGGCTGGTTGTTGTATACTGGGTAGAGGGGTAGTCTTATACGCCCAGTTGTCTTATACGACGGAAAATACGGTAAGTAATAAAGAAGCTGATGACTTGCATTTGCAAATTAAGTGTCGACACAGTTTATTAACTTTTAACCTCTCCAGACAATTGTGATGATACTTATTATATTCCGGGGGGCGTGGCTACGCACGAGCGGTAGATGGTTGTGTGCTGACGGAGCTCCTCACACACTAGACCGCTGAATTACGCATTTGAACCCCGAGAGAAACCATGGGCAATAAAAAGAAGGAGCTGGACCACAAGGGCACCCCAAAGGTATCGCAGGGCCTTAAATCGGCCGCTTTGGCGACCTATTTCCGTGACCACACTTCCACGAGGGCCGAGGATTCCGGATCCAATATGGCGCCGGCGGCGTGCTCTGCTTCATCCCGTGCGAGCAGCCCGCTTTCGGATTGTTCGCAGGCTACCCAGGAGCAGGACATCCGCACCTTGCTGAAACTCTTACCTTCTAAGGCCGATATGGAGACTATGATGTTAAAGCTTGAAACCACCTTCCACTCCAAACTCTCTGAACTCACTGCGGACATCACGCAGCTGGGTGAACGAGTAGCGGATTTGGAATCAGATAAAGACCAGGTGTACGTCCAAATGCAAACCGTGACTAATCGGCTGGATCGCCTTACTGAGCAGGTACACGCTCAATTTACACATTTGGAAGATCTAGACAATCGAAATAGGTGCAATAACTTGCGCATACGGGGTTACCCGGAAGCGGAGACTGAAGATCTCCCTACGCTCATCGCCGATTATTTCAATGCTATAATGGGACGTGCCACTTCGACGCCGCTGCTGTTTGACAGGATTCATAGGGCTTTGCGCCCGAGACCTAGTGGTCAGTCGTCACCCAGGGACATAATCTGTAGGCTGCATTATTATTCGGACAAGGAGGCAATTCTTAGAGCCTCACGCACCGCTGACATACAAGCACTCACGGGAGTTGACGCACGTATCTACCAGGATTTGTCCTGGATCACGCTTCAAGCGCGTAGACACCTTAGGCCATTAACAGAGGAGCTGAGGGAACGCAATATTAAATACCGGTGGGGTTTCCCGTTCTCACTCACGGTGCTACACCAACAACGCACCTATGTGGTTACGAAAGCTCAAGATGTTCCGGCTTTCACTGAAGCACTTAACCTACCTGATATCACTATACCGGATTGGACGACTCTTCCGCAACGACCTTCTTTCCAACCACAGCTCCAGAGACACCGCTGGCAGACGACGCAACGCAAGCGGAAATCGCCTCAAAATCAGGCGCGTCCTGTTTCGCCTATACATTCCTCCCGAGTCAAGACCATCTGAGGATCGTCAGGTCCCGCACCTGTGCAGATGGGGCTGTACACCTCGCAATCTAGGCGTCGGCTCCAACACCCAGCTGTATGTATGTATACAGTAATGTGACTTTATTTCCTATTCATGTTTTATCACACGGACTTTCATGTTTATTGCCATGGTCTTAGCGTGTTTCTTGTTGCTTACAACGCTTGTTCTCTCTTGACTGTTCTTCCGATATGTCAGGGAGTCATTTATTTCACATTCCTGTTTTCACGTATTCATTTAAGTTATTGAATGACTCCTATGATCCTATGCAATAAGGGGTTCTATACTTTGGCACTTGTTAATCTCTGGTTCCTAATGTGTGATTTATGGGACAGAGATGTTTACGGATATGCCTAGTTCCCCCCTCAGCAGTGTATGCTTTCCACCTGCTGCTGCTTGGGATTATGGGTCGATCCCGGCAGCCGCCGCTGCAATTTTTTCACATATAGTTTGTTTACTTGTTTATTTTCTGTTTTGGTTCATGTGTTCTTTACCTGCGACGCTCCTGATATGGCTTCCACCGAGCGGTATTGCTGGCCACCATTACGTACCTTTTTTCCATAGATGGCCTCCTTTAAATTAGTGTCTCTTAATGTGCGGGGACTTAACATCCCTGAGAGGCGGACTATGGCCTTACAGGAGGCGCTCCGCCAAAAAGCGGATATTATGTTTTTTCAAGAAACCCATTTTAAAGAAGGTAATGCCCCTTCGCTTCGTAACCGACACTACCCGATAGGATATTTCGCCAACTTTGCCGTGAGTAAGTCCCGTGGGGTGGCTATTTTATTAAGGGCAACTCTTCCATTTACGTATATTGATCATAGGTCTGATGCGGGCGGACGCTTTATTTTTTTGAAGGGGAAGATCGGAGACACTTTATTCACATTTATTAATGTATATTTACCCAATCGCTCACAATGTTCTGCACTGGCTAAAATACTTAGGATCTGCGATACCTTCGCAGAGGGTCATTTAATTTTTGGTGGTGATTGCAACTTTACCTTGGACACGCACTCCACTGCCGCTAGGGCCGTGACGTGCCAACCATCCTCCCTGACTATTCGAGCAGCGGAACTCTTGCATACAGCACAGTTGATCGATTGTTGGCGTATATTGCACCCGACAGATACCGACTACACTTTTTTTTCCGTTCCCCAGCATACCTACTCACGCATAGATATGTTATTCCTTTCCCATTATGCATTGCCTATGCTGGTCAAGGCTGACATTGGCAGTATCACGTGGTCAGACCACGCTCCTATCTCTATTACTTTGAATTTGTCGGCAGTGCCTCGGCCTCGGAGACAATGGAGACTTGATGATACCTTATTGAATGACGCTACTGTTGTAACTAAAATATCTGAGGAACTAGGCTATTACTTTCACGATAACGAAAATGATGAGGTCACCCCCATGACCTGTTGGGAAGCCCATAAGGCCGTTATGCGTGGACGTTTGATCCAACTGGCCTCGCAACTCATGAAACGCAGGTCCAAGCGACTTAAAGAATTGGCGGAACAAGTAGCTATACTTGAACGCGACCACAAACGTTCCCGCTCTATCGATCACTACAAATTGCTGACGGCTGCACGCACTGACTTAAACATTTTGCTTTCTGATCGTGCTAAGCGCAACATGTTACTCACTAAACACACTTACTATCTACACGGAAACAAGAGTGGTAAATTGCTGGCCAGGGCTCTTAAGGCGAAACGGCAATCTTCCTACATAGCGAAGCTCAGAGCTCATGATGGCTCTATTAAGCATTCTACACATGACATTGCCCAGGTCTTTTATAAGTACTACCAGAAACTCTATAACATTTGGCCTTCTCCAACTTTGTTACAACACCAGCTCGATATCAAATCATATTTAGAGAAGCACATACACTCTACTATCCCATCCAATGTGAGACAACATCTTGACTCGCCTATCTCCCCGACCGAATTTTATGCTGCACTCAAAGCCACCCCAATGGGGAAAAGCCCGGGCCCTGACGGCTTTACGGCTAAATATTATAAGCAATTCGCACGAGATTTGGCTCCACACTTCCTGATGGCTTATAACTCCCTTCGCCTCCACACCCTTACGCCACAATCTCTCACTGAGGCGGCAATCACGGTCATTCCCAAGCCTGGCAGAGATCCTCTTCTATGCGAAAATTATCGGCCCATATCGCTGATTAATGTTGATTTAAAAATATTTGCAAAGATCTTAGCCTTACGTCTTCGGCCTTTTCTGGGGGGTCTGGTTCACCCTGATCAATCAGGCTTCGTTCCTGGTAGGGAAGCCAAAGACAATACTACCAAAATTATTAATCTCATCCACGCCTCTCATACCTTAAAGGATCCGTCTCTGTTGATGGCTGTCGACGCTGAAAAGGCGTTCGACAGGGTGAGTTGGCCCTTCCTTTTTGGTGTTATGGAGGCCATGGGCTTCGGGTCCTACTGGCAGACTTGGATACAGGCACTCTACTCGCCCCCCACCGCTAGGATAGTAGTTAATGGAGATCGCTCTCCCTCCTTTCACATACGTAATGGCACACGGCAAGGGTGCCCGCTTTCTCCCTTGCTGTTTGTATTGACGCTCGAACCTTTGCTTCACGCTATTCGCACCAATGCTTCCATTGCAGGTTTTAAACTGCGACAATCCGAATATAAGGCGTCGGCTTTTGCCGACGACCTTTTATTTTCGTTAACTCGACCACTTCACTCTTTACCTTATCTACTGCAGGAGATGCAGGAGTACGGTGCTCTCTCTGGTTTTAAGATCAACCTGGAGAAAACAGAGCTCCTTAATTTGTCGGTGTCGGGGGGTGAGGTGTCTCGACTCCGGTCCCTTTACCCATTTACCTGGGCCCAAACTTCGGTGAAATATTTGGGTATTAAACTATCTGCCACCACTCAATCCCTTTTTGACCTCAACTTCCCTCCCTTGCTTTCATCAATTAAGGCCGATTTACTGAAATGGAATATACCACATTTTAATTTGATTGGCAGAATACACATCATCAAAATGAATCTACTCCCACGTTTACTTTATCTATTGCAGACACTGCCTATTCATATTCCATCTGCTTTCTTTGAGGAGGTTCGTACGGCCTTTATGAGATTCATATGGGCCCATAAGCGTCCAAGGGTCCGTTATGATCTGTTAACTCGTCCTTTGAAAATGGGGGGTTTAAACCTTCCTGACTTGCGGTGTTACCATTTGGCCAATATGCTTACTAGAGTATATCATTGGACCAGGTCCGATGTTTGTAAACAATGGCTGGATATAGAGGACTCTTTTTCCACCGTTCCCAGGCAGTCTCTCCCTTGGCAGTCTGCCTCGCCGGCTGCTCTCGGATTAGCTAACCATCCCACTATTACACCTACACTACTGCTGTGGAAAAAACACAAACTGGACTTGAATTGGTCCACCGACGCATCCCCGCTCACCCCAATATCACACAATCCCCTTTTTCTCCCTGGTATTAAGGGACTGGGCCCTTTCCGAGAACCCCAGGCTCCCTATGTTCCCTTGCACAAGGTAGTAGACGACGAGGGCTTGAAATCTCTACCTACCCTATTAGGTGACGATGTGCGCTTCGGTAATGTGGCCTTCCTGTATCACCAGATCCGCCACTTTGTCACGCCTATGCTTCGCCGCGCTATTACGGGTCTCCACTATACATCTTTTGAAAGACTATGCACAAATCATATTGCGCTCAAGAGGCCGTTTTCCACTTTCCATGCTTTGATACGCAAAGTCCTATCTCATTCTCCCCCCTTTTACATGAAGGCTTGGGAGCGGGATCTAGGTTGTGTGATCTCTGCTCAGCACTGGCAAAGGGCGGCATCTATGATGGTATCCTCTTCTCCTGACTCTAACACTCGCCTACTGAATTTTAAAATACTCTGCAGATGGCACCTAACACCTGCCACTCTCCATAAAATGATACCGACCCAGGCGGCTAACTGCTGGCGCTGCGGTATACCGCCTGCTACCTCTGCCCACATATGGTGGTCCTGTCCGAAAATTAAGTCCTTTTGGTCTAATATTATCCAGTTGGTTTCAGTGATTACCTCTATTGATGTGCCCTTTGCTCCTGAATTCGCTTTGTTTCACCTTACATCGCTGCCATTCCGTAAATATAAATTTTCGTTACTTCCTCACCTCTTCAATGCAGCAAAGATACTTATCCCCAGGCGTTGGAGGAATCCTGAGCCTCCTACTGTTAAGGAGTGGTTAGTGGAGGTGGAGCGTATTCGAGGTCTGGAGGAACTTACCTATAGCTTGGGTAAGAAGTATGATTGCTACCGTAAAATTTGGGCCCCTTGGATGCGTTACACTTCCGACGGGGATTGAACCATTATGTAACAGACCTCCACCTTTTTATGTAGCCTTTCTTTCCACTCTGAGGTTTGTCCCCTTCTACCTACCTATTAGTGCCGGCAATTGTTATGACAGTCACTTTCACTTTATTTCAATTTTTTTTAATATTTTATTTTACATGCTGCCTTCACTCCTCTTGCCAACTATGCTGGTGGAGTTGCCAGACTCTATAACTATGCTCTAAGTGTACTTACCTGAGACGTCGCAGGAACGTTAATCACGTTATGGTATATTATGGTTCGGGAATCGTTTTATGGTTCCCTGTGTTCCTTCTTTCCACCTTTTCCTTTTCATCTTTTTTTCTTTCTTTTCTCCTTTCCTACCTTTTTCTTTCTATTTCTCTCTGGTCTTCCCGATGTGCTATACGTATTGTGATCTCATAACGAAGCAATTTGTGAAGTAAGGTGAATTGATTTCCCACCTGTGTGTGGTGTATTGAACTGTACTTTTTTTTTTCGTCCCTGCCCTACTTCCCTTTTTTCTTTTCTGTAATCCCCATTTTGAAAATTAAACTTCACAATAAATACTATTACAAAAAAAAAAAAAAAAAAAGATAAGTGTTGGCTTTTTTTAACAATGTTTAGTAGAGTTGATTAAGCCGTTGGCTATTTATGCTACTAGCACAACCCTCTAATTTTGTGGCCAAATTAATTTTTTAATTTTCATATCAGCTATTATTTTTAATTAAGAAAGACATAATGGTGAACAAAAACCTGGCATTATAATATAAACATAATATATAATATTGGGGAAATTTTGTCCTGCTCCAAGGGGCTGCATGTGCCTATAATCTGCCAGTGTCTGCCGGCCCAGGCCCAGTGCTCTATAACTACTGCTGCTCCTCTTTCACCACCCTTAACCCGGGGGAACCTTTTTTTAACTTCTATAATATTGTGGTGGAAATTCAGTCTTGCTCCACGAGGCTGCATGTGCCTTTTATCTTTCAGTGTCTGTCTACCCAGGCCCAGTGCTCTACTACCGCTGGTGCTGCACCTTTTTTTAACTGTCCTTACACTGGGGAACCTTTTTTACATTTCTATAATGAAATGTTAGGCCAGAAGATATCAGTGACCTCCTCTTTTGGGAACACCCCCCGAAATTAAAAAGGCCCCCAAATTTCATCCAAGCAGAACAGCTGGTAAATGAAACAAGTGTTTCTTCCAGAGCGATTTTGCTACACCCTGTGCATTCAGCAAGAGGCCTTATGCTAAGGAACGTGATTGGACTCACAAGCAGCAATAAAGGTATGAGGCGCTGGCCGGTGTGACTGTCCAGAACATTTTTAATCACTGACTTAGTCGCTTGAGAACATATGTAGCCTGGTTTCTATTAGAATATTAACATCTGGAGATGTCATATGAAGCAAAAAAAAGTTATTTGATGATAAATGCATTTATAAAGAAGAAATATAATGTCAATGTCATCATTTCCCTAACTCACATAACGAGATCCGCAACATAACAAACTGGACATAGATTTCAAAGTGAAATGCTTTTGGGTTTTTTTTTTTCTTTTTTAAGAGTTTATTTTCTTCCTATTGCATGTGACAGATGACTATATAGATAAGGAGGACAAAAATGGAACACTAATAATCTTATTTCCAACTCATGCGTATGCTTTTATTTTTGAGTCTTTTCTTTGGCAGACCTTATTCCTCAGCATGCTGTAACATAAGTAGATAGTAAACAGTAGGAATAGTAATTTAAGTAATAAATTCTATTTTGGAAACTTTAACAAAAAACCAAATTTTTCTTCTGTCATTTGAGTCATATGTGTCACAGTGTTTGTGCCGCGTAATCAAGCAATGTTTTGGGAAATGTTCTATGCACTGTATTGTCAGTGGCCATTTTCCTGTTACTTCACTTATTTTACTTTATATATTAACTATTTGTCACCATAATAAAAATAATAATAAATAAATAATTTAATAATAAAAATAGGAAAATATATCAGTGAAAATGTAACAGTTTAGAGTTCCTAACCAGAGTAGGTTTTAACAGCCACTCAGCAGGGGATTATATGTAGTGATAGGAAGTTCGGATCATTAAAATGAATCGGATCATTTCGATTCGTTCACTGAAATGATCCGATTCATGATCCGGATCTTCGGATCACTCAGTGTGTCTGCACGGAGTTACTGTTTTCCAGTAACTCCGTGCAGGCACACTAACGATTGGCCCCGCCCCTTTCATTCTGAATCCTCCCCCCTGCCTCCAGTGATGTCAATGAAGGCAGAGAGTCGTTCAAAGATTCGGATCTTACAGGGATCCGAATCTTACAGTGATCCGGATCACTGTAAGATCCGGATCATTGTAAGATCCGGATCATTGTAAGATCCGGATCTTTGAACGACTCTCTGCCTTCATTGGCATTCTAATCATTCAGAGAATGTCACCATACTGTTATAAATAAATAATACATTAATAATCACTGCCCCCAGGATTTACATTCCCCTTTACCTGCAACTGCACCTTAAGCTAACTTTATTAAATTCATTAAATTAACCCTTACCTAAACACCCCATCAACCATGTCTGCCCCTAAAATTAACCCTTAACATCCCATTAACCATAACTGCCCCCAAATTAACCCTAAACACCCATAACATAACTGCCCCTAAATTAACACTAAAGACCCCATTAAGCATAACTGCCCCTAAATTATCCCTAAAGACTCATTAAGCATAACTGCCCCTAAATTTTCCCTAAACACCCCATTAAGCATAACTGCCCCTAAATTAACACTAAAGACCCTATCAACCATACCAATTTATTAGGTAATTTATCTGGAGTACATGCAATTAATTTAGGGGCAGTTAGGGTTAATGGAGTATTTAGGGTTAATTTCAGGGGCCGTTATGGTTGATGGGGTATAAGGGTTAATTTTATGCTGATGACTGAGGGTTAATTTAATTAATTTAATAAAGTTAACTGTAGGTGCAGTTATAGGTAAAGGGGGGCAAACTCAGGGGAATCTAAATCCTGGGGGCAGTGTGAACATTATTAATGTATTTATTTATAAAAGTATGGTATCAGTAATATTCTCTGAATGATTCGAATCTCTGTAAGATTCGGATCCTTGTAAGATCCGGATCCCTGTAAGATTCGAATCATTTGAATCTTGATCATTCGACTCTTCGGATCATTCGACTCTTCGGATCATTCGACTCTTCGGATCATTCGAATCATTGAACGAGTCTCTGACTCTATGAGTCATCGTTCCTGTGTGAATTAATGAGCTGTAACCTGACCCCAGAGTCTGTGTCTGAGTGCTCTGCAGATGACTCACAGCTCTAGGATCAGGTTACAGCTGAATGATTCACAGACTGAACCGCTACAAATGAATCGTTCAGTCTAGTGAATCGATTCATCCGGATCACTAAAAAGAACCGGATCAAATGAACGATTCGTTCATGATCCGGACATCACTAATTATATGATACATTATAATGGAAATGAGTTTCACTCATTATATAGTCTTTTGCTGAGCCCAAAAATATCATATACTTCCTTGGGTAGTTGGAATTGGAATGGAGGATTACTGGGGCAAACTGTGAAATATGCCAATAAACATTTTGTGTTATGTATATTTGAGATATTGGTACATATGTTGTGATACTCATTTTGTTTTTTTATGCATACCATGTGATAAACATATTGCAGTATTTTATTCTTTCTTCTTGCCAGGAACTTTGCAAAGCTAGTTTATTATTATTTTGCCTTTTTGCTTTGTTTTGCTTTGGATTTCAGATGTATAAGTGTTCCCAGTCCAAACCATTATGTTAAAAACTACTCTGATCTATTGCAAAATTTGAAAATCAGGTATGTTTAAATTGTTTCAAAAGGTGTTCACTAGTGTAATTCATTATAGTGGTATTATAAAATTTTAAGCTGCATGATGCAGTGTTATTAATGTAGTATTTATTAATAATTATAATTATTCTACTGTTTCCTCCAGTGGCACATCTGAATCATCTTCTCATGCCTATTCCAGGGATATAGCTTCACACGGAGACACTACCATCTTGGATCTGCAACGGCTTCCTAAATGTCTCACTTTTCTCCAGTGTGCGCCTCTGTGTGCTGGATGCCATTCTTCTCTTTTTACACTTCCTCTTCTTTTTCATTTCGGGACATTACACTAATCACAGAAACAAACACAAATACATTCTGTGCTCTGGAGCCTCCTATGAGCTCTATGCATGGCATGGAGATTTTGGCTGGAAAGTTGTTATACAAACCTCATAACTAGGAGAAAATTATACAAAATAGAAAAGTGAAGTTTGTTAAAAATGATCAAGTAATGCCCAACCGTAAAAATACTCTGTGTATGATAGAGAGTAGACAATCGAAACGTATCTAGGCTTGTTTGCCTATTGCATATATTCATCAGCAAAATATTAAATATTCCTATTATTTGTTTCCGTAAAGGTTCATGACTGTTTGAAAAGGCAGATAAATTCACATCCATTTCAAATACTTAATAAAATCAAATGAACTTTCGTCTTCGAATGTAATGGAAAAAAATATTTGTCATGATAACAAGTTATATTCTCTATCATTAACACTACTTATCACGTTAGATCACAGCCATTAATGTATCATAATTATTCCCTGCTGTTACTAGCAGTGCCTTGGTAGTTTTGCACACTGGTAAATTAGCAACGGGAGAGCTTTTTAATGTTCTTCATTTATTACAAGTATATATCATTCAGTTTTAAGTTCTACTTACATTTTTCTAGATTGGGGCAGCAAACACCAATTTGTGTGCAATCATTACATTCAAGAGATATGAATAAACACACACTTTAGCTTTGATATATATCCTTTGAATTTGCTTTCGGTTGTGAAATATTTGTAGTTGTGTTTTCTTAAACCATTGAATAAACATAACCTATGAAAACAATACTTAAGTTACAAACTGTTATTATATTTTACAGCAGAATTTCTCATCCTTCTTTTTGTGGTTATCTGGAGTGTCTGCACCATGTCGTTCTAATGGCAAAATGTTCTTAAAAAAAAGCATATCTAATTATAAGTAAATCCTACAAATATAAATAAATTCTAAAACTGATCAGATGCTGATGTAACTCCACTCTACATCAGAAGTAACCAGAGATATACATATTCTACAGGTGAAGCACTTAAATCAGCATAATGCATGTTAAGTATTACATTATAGACATTAGTTAATTAATACGTGCAACATTTGTATTGAATTTAAAATAAAGTAGATAAACATATACAGTATATCTGTAGTGTCCCATTCAAGTATTATGGCATGAAGAGGTTTATAGATTGATGATGGTAGGTTTGATGTAAAGGTTAAAGGTTATATACTTTGTGAACAGTTTGCTAGCAACCATAGAGAAAGCTGTGGGTGAGGTAAGGGGGCAGTGTGTGTGTGAGTATGTACTTTTTCCCAAGTGGAGTATACAAATGGCCACTAAAACTACACACTGCATATTGTTCACCAGCAGTACACAGTTTCATTGAGGCCAGACCAATGATCATGAAAGTGGTATAATAACCTCTGTCTTCCTATTCTTAACCCAGTACCCTGCTGGTATTCCCCATCACTTTGTTACAATGCCTACCTATCTTTAAGTCTTTAGAAATAATCACTTAAAACCCTTTTTTCCTGTATTTGCTGACAGCACAGAACCGTAAATTCTATATTTCTCCTTTGTATTTTTACATTCCAATGTATTATTATTATCTTTTATTTATATAGCGCCAACAGTTTACGAAGCGCTTAATACAATACATAAATTCAAGGGATACGACAAGACAAGAATTGACAGACTAAGACAAACCGATACATTTGGTGGAGAGAGCCCTGCTCGCAAGCTTACAATCTAGAGGGAAAAATGGGGTGACAAACATAAAGCATAGAGAAAGGGTGAGAGGTATTGTGGTGGGTGTATCGATGACACGGATGTTCTAGCAGCTAAGATGGTATGCTTCTCTGAAGAAGTGGGTTTTTAGATGTTTCTTGAATGTCAGGAGGGAGGGTGAATTCTGAAGGTTCCTTGGGAGCAGATTCCAGAGATATGGGGCAGCTCGAGTGAAATCTTGTAGACGGGAAAAGGAAGAGGTGACGAGTGAGGAGGAGAGCCTTAGCCCATGGGAGGAACGTAGGGATCGAGTAGGAGAGTATTACCATGCTAATCCAATATAAAGAATTTACCATCCAACTTCATGCTCAAGCATCTGCTGCTTGTTGTGTTTGTTTGACTTTGGACATCTTTCCCACATTGTACACTGATATTGCAAGTCGGTGGGCATATCCTCATGGCCGCATGTAGGCCATGAGTGATTGGTCATGATAGCCAGTCCATCCCTGATATTTTTCGAAATTACTAAAGTAGATGTCCAATTAACGTTGCACAGCATACCAGCACAGCAAACCTGAGCAGTGGTGACTCTTGCAACACAGCCCGTTCCTGTATGGTAGACCGAGACTGGAAGAAGTGGGCATTAGCAAGTAAATAAACTTGCTTTATTCTTCTGCAAAACTTACTTTTTACAGTAAGTAAGTACATCACACTTAATTGTTTCCTTAAAGATTTAAAAAAAAGGGTTAAACTCAACTGACAAAACTCAATGTCACTTGCACGTCCACATATGTCAACACTTGCAAAACCTCTGATAAATAATTATATTTTAAAAAATGTTTAATTTTTTATATATATATATATATATATATACAGATCCGTCATAACATTATGACCACTGACAGGTGAAGTGAATTACACTGATAATCTTGTTATTATGGCACCAGTCAGTGGGTGGGATATATTAGGCAGCAAGTGTACATTTCGTCCGAAAAGTTGATGTGCTAGAAGTAATAGGTAAAAATGGGCAAGCGTAAGGATCTGAGCGACTCTGACAAGGACCAAATTGTGATGTTAGATGACTAGATTAGAGGATCTCCAAAACTGCAGCTCTTGTGGGGTGTTCCCGGTCTGCAGTGGTCAAAATTGGTCCAACATGAGGGTTATGGACGGCCAATGCTCATTGATGCACATTGGTGAGCGAAGAGTGCCTGTGGTCCAGTCCAACGGACAAGCTATTGCAGCTCAAAATACTCAAAAAGTGAATGCTGGTTCAGATAGAAATGTGTCAGAACACACAGTGCATTGCAGTTGGTTGCATATAGGGCTGCCTACAATGGACATCTGATCATAAAAACCAAAAAGAACCAAAAAGAAATAGAAGAAGGCCTGGTCTGATGAATCATGTTTTCTTTTATATCACATGGATGGCCGGGTGCATATGTGTCTTCTAAATACATAGACATTGATATGTAGCCCCCCTTTGCAGCTATAACAGCTTCTACTCTTTTGGAGTGTTTCTGTGGGAATGTTTGTCCTTCATCCAGTAGAGCATTTGTGAGGTCAGGCATTGATGTTGGATGAGAAAATCTGGCTCTCATTCTCTGTTTCAGTTTAGCCCAAAGGTATTTAATGTGGTTTAGGTCAGGGGTCTGTGTGGGCCAGTCAAGTTCTTTCACATAAAACTAATCAACCCATGTCTTATGGACTTTGATTTTTTTTTTGTTACAATAATTTATTAGATTTTTAAATATATAAAACAAGTAACAATAACATACAAAGTAGAAAAACAAATATAACAATTCTGGTCCATTATGAGTCCAAAAATCAATTTTATGCTTATAAGTTCTTTATCACATATCGTAAGTTACAATATCTGCTTACGAATTAATGACTTTGATTTGTACGAAAATGGAAGCATAACTTTTTCTAAACTTTTTTGGTATATCCCATTCAGAATTCCCAGAAGAGTGGAAGCGGTTATTGCTGGAAAGGAGGGACCAACTTTTGTCCATATAGTGTGTGTATGTATATATATATATATCTTATAAACCTCACCCCCTGCCCAGTGAAATTGCCTAGGGAAACACTTTGGGGGGACATGCATCATTTGCCTCTGCCTCCATTCTTGCCCAGGAGGATGAAAGGGGTAATGTGACACATAAAAAAATACCTACTGCCACCTTTTAATCCCTAAATTAGGGCACGTGACATCCATTCACTCACCCAATGGGTCCTAAGAGGGTAGATAGTAAAAATCACCATCTCCTCCCATGGCACTCGAAGGGCCTAATTTGTGAGGAAAAAAAAAACATTTTACCTCATCTTTTCTGCGTTAATCCAGTGATAATTAGAGACCCATACTCAGGATAAATAAGATAAATGGGTCATACAAAAAATAATTTTAAAAAAGCCCATGTAGGAAAAAAAATAATGCAAACATATAATCCACGCTTTTAGATTAAGAAACAATTTGTCTTTCAGGGTTGTCCTATATTTAAGGGCCCCATGCTTCCACACTTCCTATATCCAGCCCACTGCAGATAAAGGCTACATGCAAAGTAAGGAGGAGGGAGAGCTGAGGGAGAAAGAAGGAGAGCTGTGAGATGAGAGAGGGTGAGATGGACAGTGAGTGCACATGTATATTGTTAGAAAGTATGTATATCAGTGAATTTTGTAGTCTGTTAGCTTTTGTGCACGTTACTGTGTTATAAAGTATTTGTGTACATGGTGTTTGAAAGTATGCGTGTGAAAGTTTATAGTGTTATAGTGTGTATATGTGGAAGTATATAGTGTTTGAGTGTGTGCAAATGTGTTAGTGTATGGTGATAGTATCAGTGCTGGTGCGTGGGTCTTGAAGTTGTAGTAAGTGTCTGTTAGTATAGAGTGTCTGAGTAGGTGTGTAGGCCACTCCAGTTCTCAAACAACTCAGGTCTGTTTTACAATCTGATTCCATTGGGCAAAGAATGGATTCATTTTTTCTTGCATCAGTTGAAACTCAGCATTGGCAAGCAGCTTGAAGGTTGATGAATCTGAAGTTGCTGAAGAGATGAGAGTTCCTGTTGGAGCATCAGTAAGGAAGAGACATTTCTGTCTCATCGGGGCCAATGCTATAAAGTACATTTTTCTTGAAAGGCGGTCAGAAAAGGCATTACACAACGTTGATTTAATAGGGGTTTTCCCCTGCAGATGTTGTTATGCAGCCAGCCTGAAAAGATGGAAAACACCACATTATACCAATATGTCAGTCAATACTAATTGGGCTTATGTAGAATACATTCTAGGTAGAATAATAAACCAATTTGTAGCAGGGAAGTGCTTTTTGAATTTATTTTCATGTAAAGAGCACATTTTTTACCATTTTCTGCTAATAGTTTTTTGCCTCTCATATAATTTCTTTAGTAAGCATTCCTTTTTATCATTGTTACAGAATGCAAAAGTGCAGTAAGTTCAAATTTTATACTTGAAATAAAAAGAAGTTTGAGTAAATAATCGCCCAAACTCAGGAAAGTATTACCATGGTAATTCAAAATTGTGCTAATGTTTCATTCATTGCTCCTTGTTATCTTTCCTCCTTCACCTGTACATAATATGTTATCTGTCATCTGTAAGCACTGATGGGTGTTGAGTGAATCCAAAACTTGTAATTGCTGCACTGTAGAAGTCTGATTATTGAGGCGCAGAGAGCTTTCATCATAAGGTAAATGATAAACAGATCCGTGAAGCATAAATAAGTGCACTTAACCTTTCTTAAGGGATCTTTAAATATGGAAAATATACTAAAGTGAATATGCAGCTTCAACAATTACTGTATTAATATTTTGACTCCTACTTTCCCATTCTAAAAATATATATATTTATAATATATTATATTTAAAAAAATACGTTTAACTGTTATTTATATGTTTAGGCTGCATAATTTCTTTTGAACTAAAGAGGCACCTACCTAGAATCATTAACCCAGAGCTGAAAACTGTCCATCTTTTATGTGATTTTTATTGTTGAGCTAATGAAAATCCAATGACCAGGACAATAAATATTTCAATTGATGTTATTATTGTTCCATTTTAGGATTTTTTAGATTTTCTTTTTCCAGCTCTGACATTACATCTGGCATATGTACTGTATTTAATACACTTATTCATTTTGTTACAATTATAATTCAGTAAAACCTACAATTGAAATATGCTATCAGCCCAAGTAAGACGTTTTTACACGCTTCATGTGCAAAATGCACACAATTGTATTGATTTACTAAAAAAGTTATGTACCTAGTGGATTTAATGATTAACTGGAATGACTCGGCTTCAGTTGCATGCTTTTGCATGTCAATATCCAACTTCTTTATTCACAAATATAGAACAGTATAAGTGGTTAAATGAAGCAGTAAAGTTAAGATAGACCTCAACCCTACTCCACCACACTCGAGGGAGTTAGAGCAGGGAGGTATAAGTTGGGCTAATTCACTTTGTTTAAATAATTTCAAAGCATCTTATTGTATTTTAAATTCTGCGTTTTATCTTTTATATATAAGACAGAGGATGGAGGAATGGAGAGACACGTGGGATGGAAAAAAGCAAAGGATGAGTTCTGTTACTCCTACTGCTACTGCTAAAAATATTAGGTGGGCTCTACTTCTGTAAGGACTTACCTGCAAAACAGCCGTGTCTCACTAACAGTGAGCAGAGGCGAGTGGCTCACGTTCATATGATCGCAGCTGCTTGTGAGTAGACAGCAGCCGCACATATAACCTCCCTGAAGTCAGTAATACAAAAAAAATTACTACAACTAACTTTGGCAAAGGCTGGTGGTAGAACCTCATGCATGAAAAGGGTTTCAAATACCTTGGGGTGTCTAGTTTTGAAAAATATATATTCTTTGATGGGGTAAATTTAATTAGCTAACTTCAAACGTGTCCTTATTAGGACATGGGGGCCGTAGGACCAGATGTAAAAGTACCAAGTTAAAAAGTGTGCTCTTCCTAAATGTGGCATTTTGCCTGCCAAAACAACCCGACAAACCCATGCATGAAGAGTATCAATATACTCTGGAAATGTTGCTTAAAACAAATTGAGGTCTTGTGGCATTTTACCTCCCAAACAACCCGATAAACCCATGCATGGAGGGTAATATTGTACTCTGGAGATATTGCTTAACGTTTATTGGCGACTTGAAAATGACATACACCAGGAGCTGTGAATCCATACCTGAAGATAAAGTAAAAAGGAACAAATGAAATAACATACAGCAATGGTACATCGGTGCTCAAAAATTACTAACCAACCTAGAAACAAGCCTGAAAACAGCAAAAAGCCTGGTGATGAATGGTGCCAAGTCCAAACAAATGTTATTTCATTTGTTCTTTTTTACTTTATCGCTGTGGCCATCCTTGTGTTTCTTATTTGTGCCTTTATATACATACGTATTTCCATCCTAGTTCCTGTAGTCCTGTGCCCTTGTTCATATGTACCTTCCTATATGTGTCTTGGTGCCGAGATGCTTTTTTATTATATATGGGTTTTTTTATGTATTTCACATATTTTTTAATAAAGATTTACTTTGTATGTACCTTTTTTCCTTACATGCTCTCCTTGCTTTAGAAATACTACCAGAACTGTTCAAGTAAGTTTGATTAAATAAACAAAAAATATGATAAAACACATTTTTATTTATAGTTTTCATGTATAATATTCATAAAATAGAAAAATGGAATAAAGGACATTATATGTGTCTTTTGTGTCATAGGTACAAATGCTAATAAATAAATGCTTCCATATTTTGCATTATTTAATTGTAAATCTGAATTCTAAATGTGTTATGCTCTTTCACTGAGTTAATTAAGGAAAGCACCAGGTGCATACATATGTACTCGGTTTCAAAATGTGCTATTCAGTGACATTGATCCCTTAATGGTTCAGTTATTCTAGCCAATTATTCTTGAATCAGATATACCACGTAGAACCAGCTTGGTTATCCTAACACTAATCTGAGGAGGTTTCAGAACAGCAGGAAGATTTTTTTTTTAAAATGTTTGCAAACACTTTTAATTAACGGTCTGTACAAAGACCACAAAGATAAAATTAAGCAAACAACTATCAAATTATTATTATATTATATATTATTATTACATCTAATCCATATTTATATACAGTATTAAACTGCATTCGCTGAATATATATATTATATATATAATATATATATATATATATATATATTGCAAGACAGGGGTCAGTGGTGTTAGGGTGCATTATTTATTGTCGCCCCCTGTAAAAAACAAAAAAAACACAAATATATACTCACTCTAACATCAAACTCTAAAACATATACTCTAATACTATAAACCTGCGCAGACATGTGCACACTCTCTCCCCCTCCTAGGATCGTTAACCATTGACTGACCCTGATACTATAAGGTGACACACACATCCACGCTTGACACATACACTAACATATAACTAATGCTATAGGCTCACACAAGCACACTAACATCATATGCTAACACCATATACAAACACGCAATCTGACATCACAGCCTCAAATGAGAAACCTAAAACAGACCTGGTAGTACTTCACTTTTTAACTGTGACACCATTGGCATATATTACAATAAAACTCCTCCATTTAAAGGCCAGCATAGTTATACTATACTACTATACATCCCTAGCAAGAACTCAATTTCTACATACTATATCATAGAAGCCCAGGAGGTTTGTTTCGCAGAATCTGTGCTTCATAAAACCATGTTGATTAATACTAATAATTAGGTTTACCTCAATAGAGTATTGCCTCTCAAATTATTCATTTGAGTAACTTGCCCAATACTGACGCTAAAATAATTTTCCAGTTGTGTGATTTTTCCCTGAATATTAAAAATAAATTCTTTACTATAACTGTATTGTGTTCACAAAGAAGCCTCAGGTGAATACCAACAGGGACAACATCTTTAATCTTAATTGTTTTTATTTGCTATTTTGACTTTTCTTGAACTTGCCATTTATCTAATAAGAATGAGGTTATATTCAACTGCTATTTTGTGGAAATAGGTAAAAATATTCTGTATGTTATTTTTCTCTGCTATCATTGATTACCTCCTCCTTAAATGGTCAATATTTACATTGGACATCTTTTTTTACATATAGAAAGACTTGTTTACAGTTGATTTATACTTCTTGTGCATCCTTAATTCTTATTTTAACTTATTAGGAAGGTGTTGGTCACTGTTAACTCCTCTGTTTTAGGTGTCCAAAATGGGACAGCTATCTTTTGGGGTGTGGCAAGGTACAGGACCAGCCTCAGATGTGGATGCAACCCATTCCTCAAAGCAGGCCCGGACTGGCCATCGGGCACACCGGGCATTTGCCCGGTGGGCCGGGCCACGGCAGGGCCGCATTGACTTAGGGGCTGATGGAGCTGCAGCTCCAGGCCCCTACCCTACCTACGGCCGCATTAACGCAGGGTATAAGGGGCACCTGCCCCTAAAGCCCGCCGCAACTGCGACCGGGTCCGCCACTCTAAGTGGCCGGGAAGTCCCCACCAAGGCCGGCCTTCCGGGTCTGCAGCCGCACAATGTTTAAATAAAAACATTGGGTTTTTTTTTTTAACTTTATTTAACATCCTCCATGTTAGATAAAGTTTTTTTTACTTTATTTAACACGGAGGATGTTAAATAAAGTTGAAAAAAACCCCCGATGTTTTAATTTAAACTCTGTGCGGCCGCAGACCCGTAAGGCCAGCCCTGGTGGGGGCTTCCCGGCCCCTTAGAGCAGGGCCGACCTTTGGGGTGTGCGACCGCAAAGGGCCCCCGGCA
>VKOC01000001.1:14904845-14921094 GCA_009364415.1 Spea multiplicata | reverse complement strand
TTTTTTTGTAAAGTATTTATTGAAGAATTTTTCCAAATAGGGATACCAGAAAAGAAAAAGAAGTATGATGGGTAAAAAAAAAAAAGTACAGTCAATACACCACACACAGGTGGGAAATCAATTCACCTTACTTCACAAATTGCTTCGTTATGAGATCACAATACGTATAGCACATCGGGAAGACCAGAGAGAAATAGAAAGAAAAAGGTAGGAAAGGAGAAAAGAAAGAAAAAAAGATGAAAAGGAAAAGGTGGAAAGAAGGAACACAGGGAACCATAAAACGATTCCCGAACCATAATATACCATAACGTGATTAACGTTCCTGCGACGTCTCAGGTAAGTACACTTAGAGCATAGTTATAGAGTCTGGCAACTCCACCAGCATAGTTGGCAAGAGGTGTGAAGGCAGCATGTAAAATAAAATATAAAATAAAAAAAAAAAAAAAATTGAAATAAAGTGAAAGTGACTGTCATAACAATTGCCGGCACTAATAGGCAGGTAGAAGGGGACAAGCCTCAGAGTGGAAAGAAAGGCTACATAGAAAGGTGGAGGTCTGTTACATAATGGTTCAATCCCCGTCGGAAGTGTAACGCATCCAAGGGGCCCAAATTTTACGGTAGCAATCATACTTCTTACCCAAGCTATAGGTAAGTTCCTCCAAACCTCGAATACGCTCCACCTCCACTAACCACTCCTTAACAGTAGGAGGCTCAGGATTCCTCCAACGCCTGGGGATAAGTATCTTTGCTGCATTGAAGAGGTGAGGAAGTAACGAAAATTTATATTTACGGAATGGCAGCGATGTAAGGTGAAACAAAGCGAATTCAGGAGCAAAGGGCACATCAATAGAGGTAATCACTGAAACCAACTGGATAATATTAGACCAAAAGGACTTAATTTTCGGACAGGACCACCATATGTGGGCAGAGGTAGCAGGCGGTATACCGCAGCGCCAGCAGTTAGCCGCCTGGGTCGGTATCATTTTATGGAGAGTGGCAGGTGTTAGGTGCCATCTGCAGAGTATTTTAAAATTCAGTAGGCGAGTGTTAGAGTCAGGAGAAGAGGATACCATCATAGATGCCGCCCTTTGCCAGTGCTGAGCAGAGATCACACAACCGAGGTCCCGCTCCCAAGCCTTCATGTAAAAGGGGGGAGAATGAGATAGGACTTTGCGTATCAAAGCATGGAAAGTGGAAAACGGCCTCTTGAGCGCAATATGATTTGTGCATAGTCTTTCAAAAGATGTATAGTGGAGACCCGTAATAGCGCGGCGAAGCATAGGCGTGACAAAGTGGCGGATCTGGTGATACAGGAAGGCCACATTACCGAAGCGCACATCCTCACCTAATAGGGTAGGTAGAGATTTCAAGCCCTCGTCGTCTACTACCTTGTGCAAGGGAACATAGGGAGCCTGGGGATCTCGGAAAGGGCCCAGTCCCTTAATACCAGGGAGAAAAAGGGGATTGTGTGATATTGGGGTGAGCGGGGATGCGTCGGTGGACCAATTCAAGTCCAGTTTGTGTTTTTTCCACAGCAGTAGTGTAGGTGTAATAGTGGGATGATTAGCTAATCCGAGAGCAGCCAGCGAGGCAGACTGCCAAGGGAGAGACTGCCTGGGAACGGTGGAAAAAGAGTCCTCTATATCCAGCCATTGTTTACAAACATCGGACCTGGTCCAATGATATACTCTAGTAAGCATATTGGCCAAATGGTAACACCGCAAGTCAGGAAGGTTTAAACCCCCCATTTTCAAAGGACGAGTTAACAGATCATAACGGACCCTTGGACGCTTATGGGCCCATATGAATCTCATAAAGGCCGTACGAACCTCCTCAAAGAAAGCAGATGGAATATGAATAGGCAGTGTCTGCAATAGATAAAGTAAACGTGGGAGTAGATTCATTTTGATGATGTGTATTCTGCCAATCAAATTAAAATGTGGTATATTCCATTTCAGTAAATCGGCCTTAATTGATGAAAGCAAGGGAGGGAAGTTGAGGTCAAAAAGGGATTGAGTGGTGGCAGATAGTTTAATACCCAAATATTTCACCGAAGTTTGGGCCCAGGTAAATGGGTAAAGGGACCGGAGTCGAGACACCTCACCCCCCGACACCGACAAATTAAGGAGCTCTGTTTTCTCCAGGTTGATCTTAAAACCAGAGAGAGCACCGTACTCCTGCATCTCCTGCAGTAGATAAGGTAAAGAGTGAAGTGGTCGAGTTAACGAAAATAAAAGGTCGTCGGCAAAAGCCGACGCCTTATATTCGGATTGTCGCAGTTTAAAACCTGCAATGGAAGCATTGGTGCGAATAGCGTGAAGCAAAGGTTCGAGCGTCAATACAAACAGCAAGGGAGAAAGCGGGCACCCTTGCCGTGTGCCATTACGTATGTGAAAGGAGGGAGAGCGATCTCCATTAACTACTATCCTAGCGGTGGGGGTCGAGTAGAGTGCCTGTATCCAAGTCTGCCAGTAGGACCCGAAGCCCATGGCCTCCATAACACCAAAAAGGAAGGGCCAACTCACCCTGTCGAACGCCTTTTCAGCGTCGACAGCCATCAACAGAGACGGATCCTTTAAGGTATGAGAGGCGTGGATGAGATTAATAATTTTGGTAGTATTGTCTTTGGCTTCCCTACCAGGAACGAAGCCTGATTGATCAGGGTGAACCAGACCCCCCAGAAAAGGCCGAAGACGTAAGGCTAAGATCTTTGCAAATATTTTTAAATCAACATTAATCAGCGATATGGGCCGATAATTTTCGCATAGAAGAGGATCTCTGCCAGGCTTGGGAATGACCGTGATTGCCGCCTCAGTGAGAGATTGTGGCGTAAGGGTGTGGAGGCGAAGGGAGTTATAAGCCATCAGGAAGTGTGGAGCCAAATCTCGTGCGAATTGCTTATAATATTTAGCCGTAAAGCCGTCAGGGCCCGGGCTTTTCCCCATTGGGGTGGCTTTGAGTGCAGCATAAAATTCGGTCAGGGAGATAGGCGAGTCAAGATGTTGTCTTACATTGGATGGGATAGTAGAGTGTATGTGCTTCTCTAAATATGATTTGATATCGAGCTGGTGTTGTAACAGAGTTGGGGAAGGCCAAATGTTGTAGAGATTCTGGTAGTACTTATAAAAGACCTGGGCAATGTCATGTGTAGAATGCTTAATAGAGCCATCATGAGCTCTGAGCTTCGCTATGTAGGAAGATTGCCGCTTCGCCTTAAGAGCCCTGGCCAGCAATTTACCACTCTTGTTTCCGTGTATATAATAAGTGTGTTTAGTGAGTAACATGTTGCGCTTAGCACGATCAGAAAGCAAAATGTTTAAGTCAGTGCGTGCAGCCGTCAGCAATTTGTAGTGATCGATAGAGCGGGAAAGTTTGTGTTCGCGTTCAAGTATAGCCACTCGTTCAGCCAATTCTTTAAGTCGCTTGGACCTGCGTTTCATGAGTTGCAAGGCCAGTTGGATCAAACGTCCACGCATAACGGCCTTATGGGCTTCCCAACAGGTCATGGGGGTGACCTCATCATTTTCGTTATCGTGAAAGTAATAGCCTAGTTCCTCAGATATTTTAGTGACAACAGTAGCGTCATTCAATAAGGTATCATCAAGTCTCCAGTGTCTCTGAGGCCGAGGCACTGCCGACAAATTCAAAATAATAGAGATAGGAGCGTGGTCTGACCACGTGATACTGCCAATGTCAGCCTTGACCAGCATAGGCAATGCATAATGGGAAAGGAATAACATATCTATGCGTGAATAGGTATGCTGGGGAACGGAAAAAAAAGTGTAGTCGGTATCTGTCGGGTGCAATATACGCCAACAATCGATCAACTGTGCTGTATGCAAGAGTTCCGCTGCTCGAATAGTCAGGGAGGATGGTTGGCACGTCACGGCCCTAGCGGCAGTGGAGTGCGTGTCCAAGGTAAAGTTGCAATCACCACCAAAAATTAAATGACCCTCTGCGAAGGTATCGCAGATCCTAAGTATTTTAGCCAGTGCAGAACATTGTGAGCGATTGGGTAAATATACATTAATAAATGTGAATAAAGTGTCTCCGATCTTCCCCTTCAAAAAAATAAAGCGTCCGCCCGCATCAGACCTATGATCAATATACGTAAATGGAAGAGTTGCTCTTAATAAAATAGCCACCCCACGGGACTTGCTCACGGCAAAGTTGGCGAAATATCCTACCGGGTAGTGTCGGTTACGAAGCGAAGGGGCATTACCTTCTTTAAAATGGGTTTCTTGAAAAAACATAATATCCGCTTTTTGGCGGAGCGCCTCCTGTAAGGCCATAGTCCGCCTCTCAGGGATGTTAAGTCCCCGCACATTAAGAGACACTAATTTAAAGGAGGCCATCTATGGAAAAAAGGTACGTAATGGTGGCCAGCAATACCGCTCGATGGAAGCCTTATCAGGAGCGTCGCAGGTAAAGAACACATGAACCAAAACAGAAAATAAACAAGTAAACAAACTATATGTGAAAAAATTGCAGCGGCGGCTGCCGGGATCGACCCATAATCCCAAGCAGCAGCAGGTGGAAAGCATACAGTGCTGAGGGGGGAACTAGGCATATCCGTAAACATCTCTGTCCCAAAAATCACACCTTAGGAACCAGAGATTAACAAGTGCCAAAGAATAGAACCCCTTATTGCATAGGATCATAGGAGTCATTCAATAGCTTAAATGAATACGTGAAAACAGGAATGTGAAATAAATGACTCCCTGACATATCGGAAGAACAGTCGAGAGAGAACAAGCGTTTTAAGCAACAAGAAACACGTTTAGACCATGGCAATAAACATGAAAGTCCGTGTGATAAAACAAGAATAGAAAATAAAGTCACATTACTGTATACATACAGCCGGGTGTTGGAGCCTACTCCTAGATTGCGAGGTGTACAGCCCCATCTGCACAGGTGCGGGACCTGACGATCCTCAGGTGGTCTTGACTCGGGAGGAATGTGTAGGCGAAACAGGACTCGCCTGATTTTGAGGCGATTTCCGCTTGCGTTGCATCGTCTGCCAGCGGTGTCTCTGGGGCTGTGGTTGGAAAGAAGGTCGTTGCGGAAGAGTCGTCCAATCCGGTATAGTGATATCAGGTAAGTTAAGTGCTTCAGTGAAAGCCGGAACATCTTGAGCTTTCGTAACCACATAGGTACGTTGTTGGTGTAGCACCGTGAGTGAGAACGGGAAACCCCACCGGTATTTAATATTGCGTTCCCTCAGCTCCTCTGTTAATGGCCTAAGGTGTCTACGCGCTTGAAGCGTGATCCAGGACAAATCCTGGTAGATACGTGCATCAACTCCCGTGAGTGCTTGTATGTCAGCGGTGCGTGAGGCTCGAAGAATTGCCTCCTTGTCCGAATAATAATGCAGCCTACAGATTATGTCCCTGGGTGACGACTGACCACTAGGTCTCGGGCGCAAAGCCCTATGAATCCTGTCAAACAGCAGCGGCGTGGAATTGGCACGTCCCATTATAGCATTGAAATAAGCGGCGATGAGCGTAGGGAGATCTTCAGTCTCCGCTTCCGGGTAACCTCGTATGCGCAAGTTATTGCGCCTATTGCGATTGTCTAGATCTTCCAAATGTGTAAATTGAGCGTGTACCTGCTCAGTAAGGCGATCCAGCCGATTAGTCACGGTTTGCATTTGGACGTACACCTGGTCTTTATCTGATTCCAGATCCGCTACTCGTTCACCCAGCTGCGTGATGTCTGCCGTGAGTTCAGAGAGTTTGGAGTGGAAGGAGGTTTCAAGCTTTAACATCATAGTCTCCATATCGGCCTTGGAAGGTAAGAGTTTCAGCAAGGTGCGGATGTCCTGCTCCTGGGTAGCCTGCGAACAATCCGAAAGCGGGCTGCTCGCACGGGATGAAGCAGAGCACGCCGCCGGCGCCATATTGGATCCGGAATCCTCGGCCCTCGTGGAAGTGTGGTCACGGAAATAGGTCGCCAAAGCGGCCGATTTAAGGCCCTGCGATACCTTTGGGGTGCCCTTGTGGTCCAGCTCCTTCTTTTTATTGCCCATGGTTTCTCTCGGGGTTCAAATGCGTAATTCAGCGGTCTAGTGTGTGAGGAGCTCCGTCAACACACAACCATCTACCGCTCGTGCGTAGCCACGCCCCCAGCCAACACTTATCTATCTAATGCTTGTCCCTTCCCCTTGTAAGTGCTGCTTGTCCAGAGTTAAAACAAAAAGAAAAACTCCCACAGCCATAAGCATCAATGAGACCCTGTTTTTTGGTTACTTTTGTCAGTCATTTAAATGTACACACCTACACACAATCCCTCTATAATAGCGCAAAATTGCAGCAACTACATATGGTGACGAATCATGAAGAATTTTCAGCACTTTTTCAGTTTTCATTGGAGAAGGCCCTCATTTTACTTGCTTCGTACTAATGTACAAAAGAGGCAATTTTCATTAAAAATAAAGTATGTACAAAAACAAATGCATAAGTCTAGTTATTCAGATTCATATCAATTGAAAATTTACTGAATTTTGGAAACTTCGTACGAATCTCACATGGAGGCAAGATGACCATGTTATGTCCTCTACCCTGATTAGAGGATCGGGAAAAGACTCCACCACCATGGCAGTGGCGCCATACTGCTCGCAGTTGGTGCTTTTGGTAACGTCCTCTTCCCTGATCGGAGAGGACATCGCCAAAGCTGAACTCTCACTGGCATTAATATCAGTACAAGCACTGTGCGGTGGGAGCTTCATGGAATGAATTTCTTTGCCCTGTGCAGTTGCATGAAAGCCTCACATCACCAAGTACAATGCCAAGTGTTGGATCGAGTTGTGTAAAGCATGGCCTCTGGAACAGTGGAAACGTGTTTTGTGACGTGATGAATCATGCTGTTTGGCAGTCTGATGGGCGAGTCTGGGTTTGGTGGATGCCAGGAGAACGTTACCTTCCTGCCGACATTGTGCCAACTAGAAAGTTTGTTGCAAGAGGGATAATGATACAGGGCTGTTTTTCAGGGTTTGGGCTAGGTCCCTTACTTAGTGAAGGGAAATCTTAATGGTTCAGCATACCAAGACATTTTGGACGATGCTATGCTTCCAACTTTTTGGGGAAGGCCCTTTTCTATTCCAGCATGATTGTGCCCAGTGCACAAAGCAAGGTCTATAAAGACATGGTTGGATAAGCTTGGTGTGGAAAAACTTGACTGGCCCCCACAGAGTCCTGTCCTCAACCCCATTGAACATCTTTGGAATGAACTGGAACGAAGACTGCGAGCCAGGCCTTCTCATTTAACATCAATGCCTGACTTCACAAATGCTCTAATGGATGAATGGGCAACAGTTCCAACAGAAACACTCTTGTGGAAATCCTTCCTATCAAGCCCCCTGCAAACTACATATTAATGTCTATGTATTTAGAATGCAATGTCATAAAAGTCCCTGTTAGTGTAATGTTCAGGTATACCAGTGCTTTTGTATGTATAGTGTTCAGGATACTCTAGGCTGGGGATGTGGCCTTTACTGGGTATACATGTCACTTGAGGCCGCAGACATAGGGGACCCCTAGGGGCCTGACAGGAGCCCTACTTGCTGGTTACAGTGTGGCCAGAACAGATAGATCAGGAGGAGAAGATGGAGAAACAAATAATAAAATAAATCAAGTAACTAAAAATATTAACTAACAAATTGCCCCTTAGCCCTACCACTATAATGAAATATTAAAAAGTCACTACCTCCTAAGCCCTTAAGCCAATAGTAGAAAAAAAAATTATAGGGTAATAATACAGGGTAATATGTAAAGGATGAATGAGGCCCTCAAACATAAGAAATATATGAGGGGTATGACTAATCAGGAGATGTTGGGTCTTTCTTCAGCTGTTCCACCTACTGTACAGAATACATTTTAAGCCGGTTTTTGTATTTTAGTATAAGGTTTTTATATTATCGCAAAGTATTATGTTTTAAGTATTTCTATAATTTTCAAAGAAGACCCTATTTCTCCATTACAAAACTATGCATAATTTGTGTAGGTCTCATCAAATATGGAAAAGGAGAATCATGTTTAACAAAGATATGGTAAAAATAATACAAAAAACTTAGGGGTTCCTTTAGGTTATGAAAAAACCCCAGTCTCAAAGTTGTTAAACTAGTATTCTCAAAATGATCAGATGATCAAACAAATCCCAAAAATCAAAGTTACGTGTGCTGGTTGACCAAAAGGCTTTAGTACCTTTCAATAGCATTACTTATACTACTAATTATTAGAATAGACAGATATTGATAATAACTACACCTTTGTTATCTGTAAATTAACTGTGGGAATTTTATTACCCATTTGGTTATTTTGATTTTGTTAAGGATCCATCATAAATCATTTATGAAATATGTTAGATACATATTTATGCCTTATAATTAAGCTAATTCTATATATATAAAAATGAAATAGCTTTATTTACCTAGTTTTATAAAATAGTAATGGATTGTCTTTCACGCTTTTAAAAGGTAGATCTTTTCATAGATTATAGCCTGTCATAAAAATAAACACATTTAATGACAAAATGCTTAGTATGCATTGTTCAGGGATATACTGGAAAATACAGCAGGCTTATATCTAATTTCTTTGGATCATTCTGTCTACCTTTCCTATTGATCAGTTTACTGTAGCCGGCGTAGTTTAAAACAGTAATATATCACTTTTCATCTTTTTTATTAATCGATACAATTTATAGAAACTCTGAACTCTGTTACGGTAAAAGAGAAGATTGAAATACTATCTTGGTAAAATTCATTATTTAAATGTTAAACACCAGACATGTAAAATCTTAAGATTTTATTCGTTTGAAAAAATATTATGGGGATTAAATATAAAAAGCATCTTAAAAATATTTGAGAATTCAATAATTTGATTAACAACTTCATTTTATTGAAATGGCCCATCTGTGGTGTGTTAGACAATGAATAGTCTCTCTTTAGCAGGTCTTATTGTATATAACAGGCCTTTTTGGCAGCATTACTTAACACATTCAAAAACTTATGGTGTGCTTTACACAAGGCCCTAGTTTATATAAATGGTTAGGATTTATCCTTATAAACATACATGGGAACAGTAGCGTACCTAACGGGGGCGGTCCGCCCCGGGTGCCGCTCATCCCCACGCCGGCACCCCTCCAGAGACTGACACTAATGTCCGCAGCTAGAGGAGCAGGCTCGGTTGGGGAGATCAAGGATCTCCCTTTAACCGGCTTAAAGACAATCAAGGGAGCGGGGGGGTCTGTTAATGCAGACCTCCGATCCTGCTCCCTTTATGCTGTCCCTTTATTCCTGGTAGCACTCAGCTTCCTGGGAGTTGAGTGCTAAACCATTTTTTCCTTTTTTTACTGTACTGGCTGCCTGGGCATGATAACAATGTGATTGTTGCTAGCAATTTTATATATATGTAAACTAATTTATATATATATATACTTATTGTTAATTTTTTTTAAATGTTGGTGTGTTTATTAAAAGTAAGTAACACACCAAAATTTGAACAGAAAAAATCAATAACGATATCAAAATATTGATAACCAATACATGCCAGAACATGGGCATGATAGGAGTGTGATTGCTGTTAACAATTACATATATTGTTGTCTAATTTTGGTGTGTTACTTACTTTTAATAAAAGAGTTTAATTTTTGTTTGTTTTTGAAGGTGGGGGGTCATTTTTTATTTTTGAATGCAAATTTGTCCAGAATTTTCATTTTGGTGCATCCCTACTAAATACTAAGCCAGACACTGAAGTTGTAGGCCTACACCATAAAGTACACCATATAGTATATAGCAATAGGGGTTATGCTGCATTATTATCAATGTCTGGCTCAATGTATAGTGATAGGTGTTATGCTGTTCCACCATCAATGTGTGCCTCAGTATATAGTGATAGGTGTTATGCTGTACCCCCGTCAATGTTTGCCTTGGTATATAATGATAACAGTTATGCTGTACCCCCGTCAATGTTTGTCTCAGTATATAATGATAGCAGTTATGCTGTAACACCGTCAATGTGTGCCTCAGTATACAGTTATAGGTGTTATGCTTTATCCCAGTGAATGTGGGCCTCAGTATATAGTGATAGGTGTTATGCTGTACCACCGTCAATATCTGCCTTAGTATTTAATGATAACAGTTATGCTGTGCCCCTGTCAAAGTTTGCCTAACAATAGAAGCTATGCAGTTTTAAAGTGTGTGTGTGTGTGAGGGGGAGGTGCCACATACAGGATCCGCCCCAGGTGCCAAATACTCTAGTCACTCCCCTGCCTGGGAACTCTCCAGGTTTCGGCCCGAGAATCCGGGTGAAAGGGTTTCTCGAGGTTACCACAGGGAAACTCACAGGAACAGGGTTTCTCCAGGTTACCACAGGGAAACTCACAGGAACAGTGTTGCGGCACACCCCACTCACTGCTCAGTTCCCTTCCAAAAACATACTATAAGGTGTACATTATTAGTAGAATTTGTATGGCTTAACGGGTTTGGGGGTTGTGAACAGGGGATGTTGTGTTAGGGCAATGGGATGTAAGGTTTTTTCTTTTTTATATATTTTTTAATTTTATTTTTTGTACTTTTGTATTTTTATTTTAATACACTGTTATCAGTGCAGTATGGTTAGAGGTTCTCTTAGGGACCTCTTGAACATGTTATTAATGCCAATGATGTCAGAATGACATCACTTAGCTAACTTTATTGTTTTTTTTTAATTATTATTTTAGTGATTTAAAAAACAAAAATTAAATCACTTAACACTTTCTTTTTCTTCGTTTTATTTTTCAGCATGGGAGAAAAGTGAGAAAGATGGTTTCTGACTCTCCTCCCTGTGATCCCCCTGCACCAATCACACTGTGATCACAGTGTCTGTGCCTCATCGGAGCGATCGGATATACAAGCAGGGTCTGGACAGACCCTGCAGGGGATGTCCTGTCCTGCGATGACCTTCCAGGTGATGTCAGCAGTGACACGACCTGGAAGGGAATGCCCGATCACGCGATCGGGCATTTAAAAATGTAACAGTTTTTTGGCCGGAAGCTGGTACATGAGATCGGGCAGCAGAAAGCCAGCTATGCTGGCTTCTGATGTCAGGGGGGAGTCTCAGGCTCAGGCTCCCTGCCGCTGCAAGAAGGGCAGGACATACCGGTACATCCATAGGGTATTCTTGAGATGTCAAGACTGTAATTTCTTCAGTGTTGTCACATGAAAATATATAATAAAATATTTACAAATATGTGAGGGGTGTACTCACTTTTGTGAGATACTGTATAGTACTCTGGGTACCATGTATTCTTCAAACCAAAAACCCACTTATCTGACACAGAAGCTGCAAGCTGTGATTTCATTATTTAACTGAATGAGGCAGCTATCAAAAGCATTGTACAAGCCAAGTCTTTTTCTTCTCCTCTTGAAATAATTGCCTGAATTAGTAGGGAAAGAAGCAACTATGGACCAAGTGATGTATTTACCTTGGATGCTAACTAACTGGCCCTTCCTTGGACACCATGCTCACTGCTGAGCACTAAGATATGAATCTGGCAGCACAAAAGAAGCTAAATGCATAAAAAAATCTGAGCACAATTTACAGGTAGCAGAGAAATGATTTTTTTCTGTAGGGAGGATAACAAATAATATGTCTGCAGGCCAAGGTTGAGTTCTGAGAGGTAAGCACATGACGCTGTGAAACAGTTGCCCTAAGTCCTTTTTACTCTGTACATTGTTTCTGGGTGAAACAACCATTTGGCTCCACATTTTTGGAGGGATGTTGCTTAGGAATCTAGACAACCATTGATATGGAAGAGTTCAATCCTTAACACTTACCACTAGTGAGAATAATCACTGGTAATGCCGCCAGATTTCACTAGTACCAAAACACGATATGTGTTTGAGAGTGGGATATAGCTCATTTAATGAATTAAGGGCATCAATGGAGCAAATACTATTTCCCTATCTGTCCTCTATCTGTACTAAGGAAATGTATGCCCCTTTAAATTGAAAATGTCGTATTGTCAAAGATCAGTAGCATATTTCATTAGAATTTAATTATTTTCACATGATTTTTTGTTTCTTACTTAGAAACCACCAACAATAAATATTTCATGTAATTCATTTTACTTCTAGACCACTGAACTTTCGACAGTTTGAACCTCAGCATCTTTAACACAGAAACTATACAACAAAGTAATATTTTATATTTGTTTTCAACACTTCTCATTCAGCAAAGCCCCAAAGATGAATGACTTTTGCTTAAAATAGATAGCTCACTTTTCTATTCTTTCTCTTGTGGCCAAAACAATTTAAGTTTCAAGCCAGAAAACTGAGCAGTTGCAGTGAACAGAAACAATCATGTTAAAGAAAGATTTATATGAGTAAAGTAATAGGCAATAAAGAACTATTTACAGAGGGAATGCATAATAGTGTATGTGTTTGTTCACTGGAACCTACTAGCCCACACAATGGTACTTTGGGAAGAACGGGCTCTGGATACACCATTAAAAGTGTTCTGTTTACACAGAACTTTAACTGAGTTACTATCTCTTGCAAACAATTAAACCTTAGCAGATTTGTAATGTTATTCTTTGTACTCTGTCGATCGGTTGCTAAGCCAGCTGTTTGTATGTACATGAGAGATTTCTATTATACATGCAAGCTCAGCATTTACATTCAAATGGTAGGACTTCAACTTCAGTGACCAATCAGGAGCTACAATCTCTTATAATGGATATAAACAATCACATCCCTGACTGTGAGCAGGGATCAGTGCATGTAACAGGGTTATAAAGTTCCAAGTACAAATAAATAAACACAGGTCTCTGCAATGCTGAGAGGGGATTTATACATGGGGCAGCAAGTCAACATTTAGAAACCCCCCCCCAAAAAACTTACATGTAGGGATAAAACAATTTGACACCACAGGTCTACTCGATCGGTCTAAGCCCATCTGTAAATATAAACATAACTTTATATAGATTTTTAAGTAAAATGATAAGCAGAGCAATAACCATGGACTCCATCCAAAATGGCCTCCTCGAGCTATACATACACTACTTACCTAGCAACAGGAACTCTTTAGTCATGGCCTACAGCGAGAATCTAACATCTGTGCTCCTACAGCGCAGACCTTGCAAACGTGTTGTCTCACATGGCTGCATGAATGTAGTTATATCTGTCTCGTGCCCAGTAAGTGTAGGCTTCATCAAACCATTGCTTTTGCCAATTTCTAATCAGGATAACTAATTTAAAGCTCCTGAAAGTTTTTATTCTATAAACCTAGATTTAAGAGTAAAAAAGACCTGCCATGTAACACACTATACAGTTTTATTATATTAGTGTTGTGTAGTTTTCGTTCTTGGTTTGAATATTATGTACTGTTTCTATTTAAATTCTGTCATCCCCTGTTTGAAAAGAATGACATTTTCTTCTTTTCCCTTGACCATAAAAAAGCATTCTAGGTAGCATATTTTGCTTTTAGAGCCAAAGCAAATATTATGTAAACTTTTTCTTTCAACTAGCAAAATTATTTGTGCAATCCAGACATCAGTTATGCAATCCAGTATGACCTCTACATAAATTTATGCTTTTAAACTAAAACAAATATTATTATAAGAGAGCCAGAGTTATTTTTCAACTACTTCTGTCATTTTCAAACAAAATGCAGTGTATCTTCATAAGTAAATACTGCCACTGTATGCCCCAGCTGGGGCAGGACCTACTTACTAGACTTGTCCATTTGGATTTGTATGAGTTTGGCTCTTAACAAATATGAATGCCCAAACCGGTAGAGGGAAACCCAATGAAACAAAATAAAATGAACAAGAAACCAGTTTGTGAACAGAAAAAAAATGTAAACAAGTGAAAACTGTGCATGTCATTCATTTCTACTATATATATTGCAATCTCACCTTTGAATGGAAGAGTAATCGGTACTATGTGTCAATGTGTGGTGGGGGTTACTAGTTGAGCAGTTGTCAGGCTCCATCCAGGCTGCAGAGCGGCATGTCTTTTTTTTCCCCTGTCTTGCTGTGGTCCATTTCTGGATTTATGTATGTTCTGTCCTGAACCTCTGATTCCTTGATACCAGTATTGCTCTTTGCTTCAGCTCTGTTTCCTTTATAAGATGTGCCCCACCCGTGTGTTCTGTTTGTTTCAGTCAGCAGTCTAAAGGTATGTCCTTCTTTACTTTTGTGTATAGATTCAATGTTCAGTTTATTAGTACTTCCGTAGGCATGTTTAGCGTTAGGACCTACCGAAAATTGGACTTTGGCGTAGTGGTGGGCTATTCATACTATGGCCATAAGATGTGACGGAATCTCCAATTGTTATCTTATAGTCCTAGGCTAGTTCATGTATTTATGTGTGTCAGTCCCTGTAACCTGAATCCCCAGTAGAGGGGTGTCCTGTCCTTTGCTGTGTCCCTTGCTCGCTGTGTCCCTCGCTCACTCTGTCCCTTGCTCACTATGTTTCTCCTGTACTCTGCTTAGCTTTCCATTCTCCCAGCCTGCAGCATCCTGCACATGATTCTTGCGCTATGTCTCATGTCTGCTCCAGGGTGCCTGCAGGATATCGCTTTGTTTTGTTCGGGACAACATGTCAGGGTACTGGTATGTGGCTGCACAACCCTAGGTGCTCAATCACCCGGGTGAGTGCAGTCGCCCTGCACCAGGCCCTGTCCATCTCTGCTACTGCGCAATAACTCCTGAACACCATCTTTGGGCGCTCTGGGTCATTACAGTCGTCTGTATGGACCCGGGTCCTTACTGGTCCTGCTTTCTCCTCTTGCTGCTGCTGCTGCTTCTTAGAAGTCACCCCTTTCCTTTCCTGGTTAGCGCTATAGAGGTCTTTTCTGCCTAGACAACGATCTGTTCCTACTTCTGCGTTCATCGACTGCTGATGTCACATGACTGTTTCTGCATTCCACGATGTTTCACCTTTTTCTTGGGATATTTCAGTGACTTCATGCAGTACTTCAATCAGTCCTCTCAAGATTTAAGACTCTGCTAACCTTCATCCTGTTTCCGCCTCCATGACGACTTTCATTATGGTTCCACAGGGGTGTCCAAGCAACATTTCAACCATACTTCACCGCCTCTCTTGACTGCCCACTTACAAAGCCTGTTCAACAGCTCCTCCATTGTGCCCGCTGCTCTCCTGCATAGCTGCTGTTCAAAGGACTCAAAAGGTCAGTACAGACAGCCAGCAGTTTGCCTTGAGGCAATTAAAAACACTGTTTTCACAATTATATTCCATTACTTATTATTTATATTGCATTTTCCTCAGCCCAAGCCACCCACAAGAAACATAATCCTAATACCATACACTACCATACATTGACTCTATCCCCATATAACACACACTCACACTAACCCCATATGCTTGCACATGCATGCCCACACACACACACACTCTCACATCATCAGTACAGCTTGTCGGCTCTCCTTCCACCTTACCTCGTGAGGAGTCATGTGCTGCCACGTGGGGTCATGTAACGCACGCCCCCGGGGCACTCTCCATGACAGTTGACTAGTTCTTCAGGAAGCTACAGTATATTCCGGTGTATAAGACGACTTTTTAACCCGTGAAAATACGCCGGGTATACTTACTTACCGAGCTGGACTGGAATCTCTAGGGGAGGGGCGAGTGGAGAAGCCGCCTCCCCTGGGCCGGTCTTCAGGGCCGCGCCGAGGTAGGTGCAAGATCGTGATCTCCCCAACTAGCCCTGATCAGCAGGCGCCCGATGAGCAGGGCTGGTTGGGGAGATCACGACCTCCCTCTAACTAGCCCAACATTAGCTCGAGGTCTGGCAGGGTTAGGATACAGATCCCCCGCAGAGGTGCAGGGGACCTGCATCCTACTCTCCGATACGCTCAGACAGCCTCCCCTGCCGGCACTTTCCACGGGAAGAGTGCCGGCACAGGAGGTTGTCTAAGCGGATCGTGCAGACGTGCCAGCAGCGGCAACCCGTTGCCGGCGCGTATGCTCGGTGTGCTTTAACAATCTCCCTTGCCAGGAATTCCCACGGAGGGAATCCCAGCAAGGGAGATTGTTAAAGCACATCGTGCAGACGTGCCGGCAGCGGAGGTTGTCGGTGAGCGCGGTAAGCTTTAACAATCCTCCTTACCAGTGCAGAACGGTATAAAACTTCCGGTGCCGGAAGTGCCCACACTGGAAGTTGTATACAGTTCTGCGTAGAATAGATCTCTCCTGCCGGCCCCGCAAGACATCCGGGACTCCGGGAGTCTGCACTGGTAAGTCTAGGGG
>VKOC01000001.1:14835578-14880203 GCA_009364415.1 Spea multiplicata | reverse complement strand
AAAAAAAAAAAAAAAACTTTCTTTTTAGAAAAAATAATAATATACAGCAACTTTCAAAATGGAATAGCAGCTAAAAGTTTGATTAAATTTAGTAAAATTAGTTAAAATGTATAGTCAATAAGAATGGAATTCAGCTCATTGACAGTAAGTATTGTTATATTCTGACTTTTTTCATGGAAAACCCGTTACTGTTTTAGTAATAAACAATGTTTTCAGAATACATTTACTTAAGTTCTAATTGCATGTTAATGATTTCACTGAAGAGGTGAACCATTTCCCAATTAAGCAGCTACATTAATTAGGTAATTGCTGAACTGAAAGGGAGTAATTTCACAGGGATCTTGGGATGTCTGCATAGCTTCAATTGCTTAATTATTACTGAATTACCTTTCTGACAAAGTGACTTGGGGGGGTTACCTATCATGAATATCTTAAAATATGATAGTGAACCTTTTGCCTCCCACCACAGTTTCTCCTATCTAGTTTTTATGTTCAGAATATACTTTTCCTTTTTATTTCGGAGAGGAAAAGACACTATTGTATTCTGTATACAAAAACATGCTATGTAACCAACGGATGCTTTCATCGATGACAATATTATACTGGGCTTACTGTGCTAAACATCACATGTGGCTTGTGTTATTGGATCTATTGATATGATATATATAATATATATATATATATATAAGCAGATTAAAAAGAGGTTGAATATTTAATAACGTAACACTTACTATAGTTCAGATAGTGTTCCAAAGATATTTTGAGCGCCCTTTTAGAAGCATTACATCGTTCTCAGCAGTCTCTTGCTGTACATTAGGTCCACAAGACTCAGGGAACACCAAGGCTTCTTGGTGGAAAGTTTAGAGCTGCCATAACCATCTGATGCTAATATATTTCTTAAGAATTTAATGCCATGTACAGAGTGTTTTTATGATATCACTGGCTTACCTTAGCACAAAGTGCCAAACTGGATTCTTCGTAGTAAGTATCTATTCCACACATGTTCTGACTTCTTGTGTACACCTTTAGCTCTCTTAAAGTGATTGAATAGGCAGAATATAACATTTCCATTTGACCAAACACATCTTCTGCGTTCTAGTGCACACTTCTTGGTGCATAAGTGGACCCTTTGGCGCTAATGACAATCATATCACTGGCTCAAGTTTGAGGACAAAATTGGCAACTGGAATTATTTGCTACATAATGAAACTGTACACTTTCAATAGGGACACTTTCTGGTCAGTGATTGGCTCTTTAATCAGCTCAAATGATCTTAAATTGCAGAAAAATGAATGGACGGGGCACTATAGTTCTGGAGCTGCAGCTTCTTTTAAAGGTAAGCGCTCTTATTATTTTTCCTTTATTGCCTATAAACAATGCATACTAAGGTATTTACAAAGTAACTTAATATGCCATCTTCATCTCTGGGGCTTAATGGGCTGGTCGGGCCAATTGTCATAGTATTGTTATATATATATATGTATATATTAAGGACATGTTAAGCTATACATAGTTATAATTTAAGGCAAGCCATACATCCCATCATAATATAGAGGTATAAATAAAAAAATCCAATTTATTTTCCATATATGTCAAACCAAAATAGTAAAAGTAACACAAAGAAAAAACTTCAACACCCCCTTCCCACTTAGTACATTTACTCAGTTTCTGTAGCTATACATTCATTTACTGTGGATGTGTTGCATGCAACTTCAATAAGAACCTCAGTCGAGTTGACCCTTAACCGACCACTCACTTGTTTAGTCAACAGACCCCATTCCTTTTGGGATATTATATATGACATATGGTCAACCAGCTTTGCGATTAAGACTTTGCTAAAGACAAATGAAAGCATAGCAGGAACGTTTTGTCACTTAGAACCCTTTACTTATCCTTTTACTATTTTATTTGTACTGTATTTTAATAATTAAGTTTGGTTTTGAGATATTTACTGAATAATGTTAATGTGCCAATGGCTAAAATGGGGTCATAGGTCACAAAAGATCGCGTGTTATTTACAGCGTGCAATGGATGGACATTGTTATCATACACAGCCTTGGGCAAAATGTAGTTCAACAGATGCAAAGCGATAAGAACATCAACAAAAGAGTGCAGCTTAAAAACATTTCATAACTCATTCAGTTTTAATCGAGTATGTTTGACCTATATCAGTGGTGCGTGCACTGGAGAAAAAGAAACATGTCACTGCTCTGAAAATGTCTTTTCTAATTCACTGAATTCATGTATTGTTATAAATCTGTTTCCTTGTCTTGCCCAAGTCACTAAAAGATACAGCCACAAGAGAACAAGTGCCATCATCCTCAGATAATGAAAAGGTTCTTTGCCATTAAACTGTCATTTTTCTGAAAAGGTGGTAGGCAAAGATTTAAATAGGCAAGCAATTCCTACATTAATTATGTCTGGAATATAAATAGACTGGTATTACTATTGTTTCAATCTATTTTAAAGGTACCTGCAGGCAAAGGCAACATGCCAATTCACATCGCTACTTTGAGCAAAGGCTGAAGAACTGTCTGTGCTGTCATGGTTGCAAAAGGGGACTGCAGGTAAAGTCCAATCTCATCTTATTAAAGAGAATGGAAATATAGCTATTAACCATTTAAGAACCTTTAAGTTTAACACTGCAAAGAACTAGAAAGCACACAAACCTCTAAACCAATTGTTAATATAATATAGGCAATGGTATTATTTATTTATTTATTTATTTAATTTGCCTTTTTCCTTGATAAAATAAACCTTTTTTTTATTTTCTGCAAACACATTGGTTTACACATGATAACTAGTACCTTACACTATATGGACAGAAGTATTAGGACACTTGATCATTACACCAATACGTCTTCTTCAGCATACCAAGACATTCTGGTCAATGCTATACTTTGTAGGAGCAGTTTGGGGAAGGCCATTTTATTCTATTCCACCATGACTGTTCCCCAGTGAACAAACCAAGGTCCATGGAGACATGGTTGGATGAGGTTGTTATGAAAGAACGTGACTGGCCGGCACAGAGCTTCAAACTCATTAAACACCTTTGGGATGAACTGAAATGGAGATTCTCGTCCAACATCAGTGCCTGACCTCACAAATGCACTACTGGATGAATGGGCATCAATTCTCACAGAAACACTCCAAAGTCTTGTGGAAAGCCTTCCCAGAGGAATATAAGTTGTTATAGCTGCAAATGGGGTACCAAATCCTATGTTTATGTATTTAGAATGCAATGCCATAAAAGTCCCTGTTGGTATAATGGTCAGCCATTCCAATACTTTTGTTCATATAATATATGTCAGTGACTACTGTATTCATAAACTCAGAAAACACATCTAGAAATCTCACACCATACTTATTAGTGGAAGGCATTGCTGTGGTATTTGTGTATGCATTTATATCATGAAAGCATAATAAACCAAATTTTCCATAAAACAGATTAGCCATGCATCTGAAGGTTCATTAGATTTACTTTAATTATTTACTGTTTCATTTTACTCATATTCCTTGTGTATTTGAGAATAACCAATTTATTTTTTTTTAAAAAAAGTGTTACAAATCAAATGAATAAAATAATATGACTTCTGCTAAAACCTAAATATGAAGCAGACACGTCTCTGAGTTGTGTTTCTTAAATAAATGGAAAAGGACAGAATAAGGAGCTGGGGTATAGTATAATATCCAGGCCCAGTGAGAAGTCACCAGAGGTCCATTGAGGGAGATGATGTCAGAAGCGGTATATTCTGCAGTATATATTTGCATGGTGGACAGTGGGAGGGCAGTGCTGCCCTTGTGTAAGCTTAGAATAGCACAGTAATCAAGCACATCTCTTGCAATTATACCCTCGTATAAAGAATATTGATTCTGCTTCCACTGAGCATCCTATTCTCAAAGCTTAGTCAAAAAATGCATGTACTTACACAGATTAAAGCAGATGTGTCACTTTCCCAAATACTGCATTTTGAGGGTCATCATACTAAATAAGCATTGTGGTTACAACTTCAAAGGAAGATATTGTTTATATCAGAAAACCACCTTACAAAGTTCCCATTGCAGCTTGATATATTGATACCAACTAGCGCTGTTCATAATATGAGCAGCTCTGAAACCAGAAAGAAAAAGAATATGTCTCATTATGCCACATGTCGCAGTTTGCATAGAAACCATTGGTGTTTACTGCAGATTAAGTGTTATTCTTACACTGTCTTCTCCAGTTGTGCAACAGTGTGTTGTTTTCAATTTTTTTTTAGAGACAACGAGTAGCGTAGAAAGCTTTGGGATATGGAAATTTATAAGATGAGCTGTGGTTATAACTGACAAGGAGGGCAGTTAGACGCTCAGTACAATAATACAATATGTTCTTGAAGGAGATGATTTGTTTTAGATGGTTGATAGCTACAGAAAGTTTTGATGGCTTTGGAAAATTCCTCTTAACTGTAGATCATAACTAAACATTTGTAAGATACTATATTTTATATATTAGACCATGATTAGTATCTGCCCTAAATACAGTATATGTGGCATACAGACAAGAATGTGGTGCCAGTGTCCTTTGGAAATATGGATATGCAGTGATTTTCGTATAAAAATGTAGTTATTTTTTGTTTAGAAGTATCTAAATACAATTGGTGCCTAAAGGAGGATTTCAGTAAAGAATCAGTTAATTCTCTGGCACCCCAAGGAATGACAAGAATAAAGCTGAGTATGAATACAAAATTAACCATAACTGATATCCAAACGGTGGAAATGAATGTTTTAGATGTTGTATATATATATTTCACCAAACTAATGAATGAAGCAAGTGCTGTCACGACAACCGGGGTCTAGACAGAAGAAAGGGTCCATTTGTAGAGGTGGGCTCACAGGTTACAGTGCAGAGCAACTACAAAGGTTAAGACCCTGAATTTCCATATCATGTGCCAGGCAACTGTGATAGCAAGCATCAAGGAGCGAAACCATGCCTGCAGGATTCAAATGGCGAATGGTACTAAGTAGTACAGGTGCTGTTGACATATGCACATGGTGGACAGGACCAGTTGCAACAAAGACAAGTAGACAACAGGGAAAAAATACAGGCACACAAGACTTAACATTACTGGTAAAGAGAGAAAGGTTTAGTCACACGTGATGATCACAATGGCCTTTTTGCTCACCATACATATATGTAATTTGAGGTTGGAATAGTTCTAAAATAGTAATGAAATAGAAAGTCAAAGTTGGACAAATTCACGTGCCAGGTGAGCAATGCTCCTAAAATTTGGCTACTGGGACCTTGTCCAAGGGCAGAGACTAATTTTGACAAATGCATATTGTACTTATAGTGGAATATTAATAAAGTCCAACCTATACCAAAAAGTAAGTGCCATTTACAAAACATGATGCTTGCTCTCTGAAAAGATTTATATTCTACCTGGCATTATTTGAAAAAAAATGTTCCATTTTTCACAGGCAGAGAGTCGGCTAATCAAATTGTTAACAAGTGAGCTATCCCAGGCGTAAAAGATGTGAATAGTCTATGATTGCTATATGGAGCCAGCACAACATGCTCTGGTAATTGCTCTGTCATCTGGCTGATGTGGGCATGCTCTCAGTGGAAGGTGATTTCATATCTGACATTTATTTTCAGGATAAAAAAACCTACATATTCACGCTTGAAAATTCAAAAAGTGTGAGTAAATCAGGAATATGACAAAGACGTCAACTCATTTATCCGTGCTCAGATTCCAATCAGTCCAATATCAGTCCTCTATTGCTGCATTATAACCCTAAAAAACTGGCTTATATCAAGCTAAATACCTAGCTATACTCTTTTGTTCATCTTAAACAATCTCATAGAGTAGAGAATATACATTTTATGCTAGGATTTGATGCATAAAGGTTTCAAAAGTCCACTACAGGCTTAAATTTAAGTTCAAACTTGATGGGACCGAAACAATCAGTTATAAGTAGCGAGTGTATTCACTAAAGAGAGAGTTAAACTGATAATTTGAATGAGAGTTTTGGTTTCAACTCTCACTTCATTATGCATAATAATGCATAGGACAAAGTCCTAAGAATTGATCCAAATAAAGAGACTTTACATGTGTCTAAAAAGATGTAAGATCTAATGATCTATTACAACAATTAGAAACCATAAATAATTGAAAAAAGTCTGAAGTAAAGGCCAAAAACATAATAATTCTTTTTTATACCTAAGGATAAAATGTCTGCACTTAGCACTTACATTTTTTGAAGATAAATAAACAATTGTCTCGTTTTCTAATTTACCGAATAAAATATATTAGTTATTGCTTATACCGCGCGTCACAGTTTGCATGGAAACCATTGCCGCATACATTATTTGTTAGTGTGAGTGCACTTAATGAGTTATAGTGAATGTGCAAGTGTGTGTGCTAGAGTGTATGTTAGTTACTCGGAGGGCACTCAATTGTACCCTCCCCAGACCAAAAGATGCCAGCTTACCCTTTCTTCTGGGGATGCATTTGTTATATTTGTTTGAATAATACATGGTTTAATAAATGCGTTTTAAAGACTTTCAAAAGGGTCTAGCAACACTGTGAGTATCCATGTGTAGCAATGATAACATTGGCTTCCCACAAGATATTACTGTTCTATTTGTTGCAACTAGTACGGTTTTTAATTAGAAATCCTTTGTATACAGTTTATACCCATGATATTTTTGTTCACAAACATTCAAAGGATTTTTTGATTAGAAACAAAGTTAAGCCTTTGATTTTTACCGTGCATGCTAATTGCTTTACTGTATTCAACTTTCCATAAACAATTCTCAAAATAACAATTAGAGCAACCCCCAGCACATTTCATATAAATGTGTTCATTTCAAAAAGTTAATGCTTTGTTATCTGGAAAATAAGACTAAACACTCAAAAAGATACTTTTTTCTAATACTGAACTGTGGTTTTTTTGTATCTATTTTTTTATGTGTCTACAGTCATTAAACGATCTCAGATTTTTTTGTTTTGTTTTTTTTTGTCAGAAGGTTGCCTTTTGTCTGTTATGGTTGTTATACATATCCCTTAATTAAACAGATACACCATTATCCTAACATTGTTTTCTCTATTGCAAGAAATCCTTGGATTATTATGATTATTATTATATGTAAAGCGGCAAGAAAAAATGATTGAAGCCACTGGAATAACCACCATTGATGTATAAATGTATTTCATAAAATAAGATTTGATATGAACTTCATATAAGTCATAATGATGAACAATATAATTTTAACTAATAACACAAAAACTATTGTATTGTTCATGAACATATTGAATACGTCATTCAAACAGCCACAGTGTTGGTTGGGGAAAGTATGTGAACCCCTAGGATAATCACTTCAAAAAAAAAGCTAATTGGAGCCAGGAGTTAGCTAATCTGGAGTCAAACCAATTGAACTGAATCGAAGGTATGTTTGACATGCAAAAACACTTAAACATTTTGAGTTTGTTATTCTCAAGAATCATCTTCAGATGCTGTAGAATGACCTCAAGCGAGCCTTTCACACCAGACATCCTATGACTACGGCGTAGCTTAATCACATCTGTAGGAGAGATTTGTCCAAAATCCATCCTAAATGATGTGCAGGTCTGATCTACAGCTACCAGAAGTGCCTGTTTGCTGGTCATTGCTGGCAAAGGAGGTTAGGCTAGTTATTAAATCCAAAGGTTTGCTTACTTTTCCACCAGCCCTATGAATGTTTAATGGGTGTTGTCACGTCTGTCATCACCGAAAAGCACTCATCGCCGAAGCTTTTCAGCCCTGAAACACCTAACAAGGGGTTAAAGCCCAAGCTAAAAGGACAGGAACTTAGATGATCTAAACAGTGAGGAGGCTCAGGTGTAGGCAGGTAAAGTGTCATCGGCAACGCAACAACGTAGCTAGATACCTGTAAAGACGGACAGAAGTCCTAAGCAGGTAATACCAGGTACCAGGGGTTAATGTAGGATAGATGCTCAGACGCCCCCAGGTTCAAAACACAAAATGGGTAGGCATAGAAGCCAGAGGTCAGTTCCTGGAACAGGTAGCCAGACAGGCATGGTATGGTACACAGGAAGATCAATCTGTAGCAGCATCACTAGGCAAACACAAATCCAAATGAGCAAATGCAATATCAGGACCGCACTAGAGTATCTGAGTATTGCAGTTCTGGATTCTTAAATCTGGCCCAGCCTGCCTTGCTTCTTGCTGCAAGTCACAGGCGCAGACGGCCGTGATCAGACGAATGCTCGTCACCTGGGAACCTGGGTTCCAGGGATGTAACAGGTATGTTAAATAAGTACATGAAAGGTTATCATTCTTTGTGTGTTATTAGTTTAAGCACATTGTGTTTGCCATTGTGATCAGTTCACATTTTATAATTAATTAATTAATACTTATTAATTTCAAAGGGTGCATTGACTGTTTCTTGTTACTGTATATGGCAGTAAGGTTAAAAAAAATCATCACAAAAAAAAGTTGTGTGAGAGTTATAGAAGGCTATAGAAAATATACAGAAGGCTTATGTTTGCCACGATTTCTTCTTCCACACCAATGACTAGTTGGTTGTCTAGTTTTTCCAAGTACCAATTCTCCTTCCCTCAAGTAACATGTGCTTAGAGAAGATCTGTCCTATTCCCAATTCCCACACAGTCCCATATGATAAATAACCCTATGCCATGCTGTTCTAAGATGGTTTAAACAATAAATGGTTTCAACAAAAATTGAATAATGTAATTAATATGTATGTGCAATATTATACACTTACCTTATGAAATGTATGGGAGTAGCAAATAGCCATCATAACCGCCTGTTCTAATTATCTGCGTTATTATTTTTTCCTATTAAGTTATTTCTCCCATAATGTTGAGTTTCTTATTGTTCCTAATTGGTGTATGCAGCCTTCCCATGGATGGAAGAGGAATAGGAGAATTTCCAGAATGAGAAACTGATTAGACATGATGGCCCTGTCACTTTTTGTCACTTCCCTGAGCTGATATACACTACTTGAAAAACTGAAAGCATTTTCTACAGGTTTTAGTATTCTGCTTAATATCCTTTGAGAGAGATGATATGAAGATGGCCATCCTAAAAGGTTTTACAAAAGTTCCCACCCTGTCCTCATATTCCAGAGTGGGCGTTAAAAACTATGCCAATCGCTAAAGCAAATTAACAAGGCAACAGTAGAAGTCTGCAGGCAGCAGTGTAGAAGAAGAAATACATTGTAGAACAAACTGGGTGAGTTTAAGCATTTGAGTGTCCACATAATGTTATCAATATTCCATTACAGATCTAAGACACAATATAACCCTTTTCATTTTTTTTTCAGTTTTTAGAATTTTATATTTCAATCCATCTGACCCAACAAAGCCGTAGGTTCATTTCCAAGACACATGAATATGTTAATAGCTCAAAATGCTATAGCCAGCAGGATCTATGAAAAAGTCATTTCTTTTATAAAGGGTGCGATAACAGTAATAAACACTTTTTTCCGCTGACTCGCTTGTTTTCACATATCTGAAGCCATGCCCTGGCAGCATTATCTGAGTGTATCACACAGCATGCATGTTACATGCAAAGTATCCTCCTCACAGTACTAAAGCACCTACTGTGATGGGCAGAGACTTGATTTCAGGGTTCACAAAAACCTCATTCCAAGATTTTGAAATGAAACTAAGAACACATCCTACCTTTTCTGAGCCTCTATATCTCACAAACTGTAGAGCAGTACTTTTCATCTGCAGGTCAGTCATATGGCTGATGTGGCCATCTATTGCCCTAGATTATTATTAATTTTTGCAGCACCATCATGTTTCACAAAACACAAAAAAAACATGAAGTAAAGGAATTGTTTGTTCTTTTTAACTAATGATTTTATTTAGCTTAGTTACCATAAAGTGTATGTTTTTTTTAGAATTATTTTTGCTGCATAGAAGAAAAAACACACAAATGATTGATCAATAAAGTAAGAATTTCCCAAGAACAACATATTGCACTGTGGCAAATAACCTTTCACTGCATGAGTACAATTTATGTGCCCACAATATGCTCTTGCTGAGGTATGATAAAACATGACAGCTGTAGTCGTGAACACTACTGAGTCAGATATTTTTCTCAAAAACCATGGCAGAGAAGTCATAAGCAAAGGCTAGAGTCAGCTATTTGTCTGAAGTGAGAGAGAGGTATAGATAGATAGATAGATAGATAGATAGATAGATAGATAGATACTGAAGGTACGTAGATCAATCAAAATCAGTAGGTTGTGCAACAAGTAACCCCTAAACAACCAATGATGTGCCAGACACATCCCAAAAGAACAGTTAACGACCAATGATATCGATGCATTCAGCAACACTGAAAACTCATCCAGGGGCCCCATGTGATCCCCCTCTGGAGTATCCATGTGCATCATATACAATATGGTGGCGGATAGCTACTTTTAAAACATCTAAGCTTAAACGGTGTTGCTGAAATGCTTCGATATCAAGGCATTCAATGACACAAAAAATCCAGCCCAGGACAGACTGTGATCGATCCGGACACCAGCCACATGCACCATAGTGAGAGATGTTGGCAGAGGTCACTAAAATATAACTGAGTTCCCAAGAGGGTCTTCCAGACCCCCTGCAGGTTGAATACAGGTACTGCATTCAACAATGCAAGTCAATGGAGCCCAGCTTACTAATCAAAATGCTCATCTCCGAAATGTGGACCTTTAGCCCCCAAACAACCTAGCAAACCTATGTATGGGTGGTATCATTGTACTCAGGAAATGTTGCTGAACACATATATTGTTCGACAGTGACACATACCAGGAGCTTTAAATTCATACCTAAAGTACAGTGTAGTACTACAAACTTTGACAAAGGCTAGTGGAAGAATTAGTGAATGCAAACTGTTAAAATAACAGCATCTGGTCTAGTTTTCAAAAATGTATGGTTTGATGCATGGAAAGAGTTAAGATATCAGCATTTGAAATAGCCTGAGGTGTCTAGTGTTCAAAAATATATGGTTTGATGGAGTAAATTTAATCAGCTGGCTTCAAACATGTCCCAAAAAGGACATGGAGGCAGAATGCCCAGGTGTCAATATTCCAAACGTACCTCGGAGAAGGTCAAACAGCACTTTAATTGCACAAGCAGGGTTACCACCTAACACCATCAAATGTAGCAAAGAATCACGAGTTGTCAGCAATGTGAATAAATAAGTGTACTTTTATTTCCACACGAGTGGAGACATTTCAACCCAATAGGCCAATAACCCAATGGCTTGGGAAAAAACCCTGTTGGGTTGAAATATTGTCACGTTTCGTGTCGCATGGAAATAAAACAAGGTTTGGAAAAAAGGGTTTTGAAATAGAAAAACACTACTTTTTGCCCTATAACTTACAAAAAAGCAAAAAATATTTAATAACTGGATATTTCTAATAGGACAAATATTAGAATCTATTTAGCATGTTTTTTTTTCATTAGCTATTGTAGATGAATAAAATCTTTTTTCAATTCTTCACCATTTTTTTGTTTATAGTAAATTGATGATGATATGATCAAAATATTGGTATCTAAAGAAAGCCCTTCTTGTACGTAATAAAACGATATATATATATATATATATATATTATATATTATATATATATATATATCATGTGTGGGTACACTAAATTACAACTAAACAGCAGCACCGCATAAATGTTAAATGTCACAAAAGGTACAAAAAGAAAAAAAAAACAGACCAGTCCTTAAGGGATTAAAGGTGCCTTGACCACAACAGGTCCAAAAATCCATGTATGCCATTGATTATGTAAAAAGAATATTTTCACTCTATCAGCATTAAGAAATAGAGGGTAAAGTGCTAGTAAAATAGAAAAAAAAGTTTTAGTGTTATATGTTTGGAAAAAGTCTTCACTTTGTGCATGTGAATTTTCTCTCCCTTGATTGTCAACATCAATGATATCTCAGCTCATGCCACTCAACCTTCTGCCGCTGAAACAGGCAAAATACATCCTGTCACACCGAGCACTAAAACTGATGAACAAATACAAAGAAAGAAGGAAGAAGAAAACACTGTTAAGTAGAGTAGTGTTATATTACAATGGCTGAATTGTTATGGAAATAAATAGAGGGTGACAACAGTACTGCCCATTATCTCAACAATGGCCTTTTTGGTGTAAAGAGGATGATAACACTGGTGGTGGTCTTTCTGATGTTACACAATGTGTATGTTTTTCTTTTTCTGGTGACTGTATTCAACCTAACTTGCATTTTCTAGTATTCCATACTAATGTTATTTTTAAAACTACGCTCAGGAATTCTTGGCTGTTTTATTTATCAAAGAACATTGGGTTAGCATATTAGGCAAAGCACAGCAGCAAACGGTTTCATTTTCCAAACGCCATGCTGGTTTGAATGAACTGACAGCACATAATTTTATTCTGAAGTTTTTTATGTTAAGCATAAGCTACATTATCTGTAATTAGTATACATGCCTGAAAAGTAGTATTAAATTAAAACAGATAAATGAAAACATAACATTTTATTTTACACCATAACAATATAAAAATAATTTTATTAAGGAGGCTAAAGTATACAGGTATTATTAGTGATGAATTAGTCATAAAGATAATTCTGTATCCCGCCCAGTGAGGAATATTTCTTCTAAATGTCTTGAAACAGACATTCCTACAAGAGCTATCATATCATGCAGGGGGGGGGGGCAGCGAATTAAGACTAGGTAAAATATATCTATGTTCTAAAGAGGGTACTGAGGGGAAGAGGATTTTTGTTCAAGTTATAAGCCCAACCAGCTGGTAAATTTTAGGAAATCTTTAATTGTCGAGGACCACAGGTATATTTAGAAGCTTTGGGAATATATACACACTCTTATTATTACTATTGCTACTTTGACTTAGCACTAAGCCTTGGAGGTGGCCAAGCTAACCCTAGCAGGCTATGAACTATGTCATAGCTGGAGCAACACAAACAAGGCTCTAGGACCAGTTGATCCTTGCTCATGAGCAAAATAAAAGAGCAATCCCACCTCGTCTGTTTTGTTTACTGTTGCAGAAAACAGTAAATAGCAGTCAGTCTGATTTAGTTCTTGATTACAACTATCTTAAATAATTTCATATCAAAATGACAAATCAGGAGTTTTTATATTATATTAGACAATTTCAAGTTGCTTGTGATGCCAGAGCCACTTTCAGTTAGGCCAACAGTGCCTAATAAAGGTACAAGTGAAGGCCAGTTTGCTTTGTAAAAAGGAGGCATAAGTTACCTATGGTGACTACTAGGTACCATATCAATTAAGACTGATACAAATATTATCCAATTTACTGGGCCGGCATGTAAAGATGTACAGTTGTAACACAAGTAGCAAGGAACTAAGTACAGTAACAATGCAACAAAAAAAGGACAAGCCGTGTGTGAACAAGTGGTCTCTGTACTAGGGTAGATTCTAAATGCTTATATATTCTTTCAAGAAGCCTTGAAAGCAATCAAGCTAGAACAAAAGACCTCAAATAATCAAGACATTCTTCAAGGGTGATAGAGGCAAGGAACACAATACGTGTTTCACCACCAGAAATGGTAACTTTGTCAATGTCTTCTTTTATTTAATGCATTAGGGGTCCGATGTTACAAGGTTCCTCAGCGAGTTTAGGCTTAGAGCTATATCTGGCTAACCATGAATTGACTTTAGTGACAACTCCTAAATAATCCATAATGGAAAAAAACATATTATCTATCTAGGATCACTTTGAAAAGCGCCCCTTCTGTAATTCTATAAATCTTGATTTACAAACTGGTATAATATAAGAATGGCATAATTAGTTTTACTATGATAAAAGAGTTGTATAAAGTGAACATTCCCCTGTATTTTACCTTTTAATATCCCTATCCTATTGAATAACTGGATTCCCTTCAAAACTGTAGCCGGAAATTAATGCTATTACTATTTATTTATTTTTTACTTTTTTCTTGTTTTTTTAATTTTAGTTTTTTAGAAACCTTATATTTATAGGGGGGGGGGGGAAACTATTTTTCTTTTTTTTTCCTGAATTATTTATGTGGACAAAGCCAGGTACAGCTAGAGGGGATAAACAAACTTCTGAATTTAAGGGTTAGACCAAAACATGTACTTACTGAATGAACTGTAACGAATGTATTGTTTTCTCCTTACTGTGTTCTAATCACTTCATTCACAGGTGGACAGTCATCAGGGTCAAATAAGTAAAACTCTATTCATGGAGCACTTTGGTGGTAAATATCTGCAGGGCACTTTAAACTAAATGAGCTCTTTGTGCTGGGCTTGTATGTGTGTGTGTGTGTGTGTGTGTCAACTGCTTAAAGGGATAAAGAAAGTGGAAACTTTTTAAATGATTAAGTGCATATGTACATTTGTCTTTAGTTAGACAGGTTATTGGATGGATAGATAGATAGAATTTAGTTTTTTTGTTTTAAAACATTATAAAAAAAGTGTAATTCATGCTGATTGCGTTGAACATATTTCTGGTCCTGGGCAGCTGTTGTGGAAGTCGATGTCAGCCCTTCTCAATTCAGACACCCACGTTGCCCAAAACATATAAAGTTTCACTCATTACAACGACAAGTGGTCCAACTCATTTGGTACATTTTCCTAAAATAGTACAATTACCATTTTATGGCAGGTATGTGCTTTGGCCAAAAAAAAATGGCTAAAGCATATGCATTATCTCTACAAAACAGTAGAGAAATATATACATACTGTATATATGTATATAGCAGATAAAATCACCCAATAAATACACTAACTTTGTATCTAAGACTCTATTTTTATAGTTATCAATATTGTGTATGTATTTATGCCCACACTGAGTACTAAATGGGGCATTGAAATGTTGCACTGAGTGATAGTTTGCATTTGCAATTAACTATTTGTCAGCATAAAATTAAAATACACAGCGTTTATAATTTAAATTGGTAAACAGTGATAAATTGAATGAAAATGCATTAATTCATTTTCCCAAGTTTCTACAATACGCACCAAGTTAAATGAATGCAGAAACACAGCATCGCTGATGACTAATTTGAATAGTTTAGCTGCAAAATTTTTCTTCCATTTAGCATAATCTGTCATATTCAGCAATTGCATATACAGTGAAGAAATGGATGATTGTAATTGAAATTTGTCTTATTGGGTTTATTAGGAGTTGGTTAATTGATGGCAAACTAATGCAAACCCAGAGGTTTTTTTGTGGGGAGTGTCTTTCAGCACCCCAAACCCCAAAAGTTCTGTTTGATTCAGGATGTGATATTCATAATGTATTTAATTAGTAGAAGCACAGAAAATTGACCCATATTGCTTTAAAATAGCTTTTACTGGGTATTATGTCAAAAGTCATGGTCGCTGGATTCCCTGCTATGCACTGGAAATCGTTGGATATTCCTTTTATTCTGATGTCTATGATCATGGTTTATCTACAAAAATAATGTAACGCTATGTACTATGAAGGGCCGACCCCAGAGGGCTTCAACTGTATACTGAAATTGTGTGTGTCTGTATACGTAGGTTTGGAGGTTTCAAGTTTTTAGAAAAGTATGAACCACACTGAAGTATATTTGCAAATAAGGATGGCAAATACAAAGTAATTTGTTGTGAAGGCTTAAATTAAAGGACCTAATGGACAATGTGGAATATAATTATGCAAAACTTGGAGATTTCGCCCCTGCAGCATGCTGAGACACACATTATTTGGGCCAGTACTGTCAGGATAATTAATGCATTAGGTCACAGTGTTTGCGCTGCTGAAATAATTCATCAAAAATGTGTGCTATGTCCTTGTATTTTAGGAATGATGTTTATCTGTGTGCACATACTTGATTCAAAATGTATTAATTCTTTCTTTTAACCCCTTAAATCCCTGCTTTACCTAAAACTGGCTACTTATATATAATGAAATCCAACGTAGTCTTGAAAATATATTTTAATTCATTTTCTTGTTTTTTTCCTGAAACCACTTAATTCCAAGAATTTTATGTATAGGCGTGAGGGAGAGAGGCATTTCCTTAATTTGGTTTATTGGTTAGGTTTATTCTTTTAAAATTAATAAAAAGAGTGCATACTGGACAGATGACATAGATTGTATCTCTGCAACATTGTTTGGTGTATGTTCCTGCAGGCACAGGAAGAACTTGGGTGCTAGACAAATAATGGGGACAGCGAGGACACTGAATATACACACAGAATATACAGGAGTATCCAAATATTGACCTATTTGTAAATTGAGAACTTTTTACGAAATTTTAAGAATCTCAGAATCATTCTCCACAATATGCCACAAAAGGAGAGAGATGCAGTTAAGGAACTTTAAAAACAACAATACATTGTAATTAAACAATCCGATAAGAGTGGCAATATTGTTCTTGTGTATGAACACACAAAATTATATAAGGATGTGTAATGATATACTAAATGATAAAGATGGGTATGAAACTAACTTGCTAAAAACTTGCTAAAATATAGGAATACAAATCTTGCTGCATGAAGTCATTCATAAGCTTTTGTTTTCCTGCAGCAGGCTTATATATTGCTTTTCTACAGGGGAGGGCTGTGACCTTCTGGCCAAGGAGGCACATAAAGCCAAGAGGCGCTCTGTCGACCCCCTACCCACCGTAAATAACGCACAAACATAAAACACTAATACATATAGTCTACCACACACTCATTCTAACACATTGACTCAATAACCTGCCTCGCACTGAGCCTCTCTTCAGGGAAGTTTGCAAAGGGTAACATTGATTTACATGAAGCAATTTTATCTGCCTACCGTCCCCTGGGCCAGCTCACCCCTGCTTTTATAGATAGCATATAAAAATCATATAGGTAGTTTTTTTTTTTGTCAATGAAGGAGTTCCACAACAATATTTATCAAAATTTAAAAATAATAATATATGAATTACAATATATGATTTACAATCATATTTATCATTTACAGTATAGCAATAAAGCCTTATTGAGAAATGTATATAAATAGTTATAGAGTAAATGCCCATTGTCTTACACTTGGCTGGCAAAAGAAATGGTAGACTGTGTTGACGTTTGTTCATCTAGTTTTTTACCAATTATGCATTGCGTGGTTTATTTACTAAATTATTATTTATAGAATCATTTACTAAAGCTGGAGTTTGCAAGTGTGTTTGAAGGAGAGTTCCATTTTTTTTCTCAGTGACATCATTATACATTATAAAGCCCATAAACTCATATTCTCGTATTTTAGCTTTTTTTTAGTATTTTCATCTCCAGTTTTGTCTTTTCTCAAACTTTTGATTTTTCAATCACAAGCAGAACCTGGATATTTTAGGATGAGCATCAGGTAGTTTTCGTTTTAGCAGACACATTTTCAGATATAATGACATGGTTTATTAAAATGCCACACTTGCTTATGAAGTATATTCATTTCCCCCAACTGGCATCTCATTTCAAAAAACCTAGAACTACAGCTGTGTTCATCTGCAGTCTGCTGCATTAAATTAATGCTAAAATACACAGACATTCAATTACATTTCACAGAGAGAGCCTCTAAGAACCAAACTAATTCCAATTTAGAGACATCAAGCACAAAAGGTGATGCAAAATTAGTTTCAAAAGTTCAACTTTGTGTGTTGCTGAAGTCTGAAATGTTTCTGGAAATCAGGAATCCAGTCGTTTTTTAGATAGCTCTTAAGCTAAGATGAGTGTGATGATAGTAATGATCTCATATGTTAAAAAAGAATACTGTTTTTATAAGACTTTGATGTTCCAAACTGTTTTTCATGGCATCGGAGCAATACAGGATTGGGTCTGCTCTAATTTAAAGCATTGGGGCCAGGGCTTGAAGCTTTTTGTATGTTTTACTCATAATTCCACATATATTCACCAGGGATTCTAAAATAAAGATCCGAATCCTAGAAACCTAATCCTTCCCAATGTTTTAAATGCGTTCTCTTTTTCTTAATGTGTTTTAGATGGTACTGGATAGTACACATCAGGCATGTTCTCTTTCAAGTGTGCTTTGTTTCTGGGCTGTCTGGTTGGAATAGACTTGAATGTTGCCAGCCATCCCCAGATTTAGTACATTGCAGAAATGGTCTCTGGAGCAGTGGTAACAGCAACTATCATATCCCACATCAACTGGCAAAAATACACACCATGAGCAAGCCATTAACACAAACAAATCGATTTTGATACAAGATGCTCTCGTATCAAACAGCAGTTTGTAGCAAAATGTGCTTAGACTTTCTGTTGCTTGAGAAAGTCCCAACCTGTTTGAAATTTAAATGTGATAGGCATGGCGAAGTAGAGCAGTCACTGCTGATGCATCCCATCTGTGTGTCCAGTAGTAGTCAAAGGCAGTGGAGGACCCAGTAACTTGATATTCCTGGAATCTTTATATTTAGGGGAAAAAAGTAGTAAAAATGAATTCTACATAGAGTTTTTACAGACCTCCAATACCAGTGATGAAACCCCCACCCAAATCTTTCGATGCACACAAAGGTGGCATGATGATAACGCTTCAGTGAAGGACTAATGTTTAGAAGTTAAGTACAAGATTTTTGCCTTACACATAAGTTTACATAATTTTACTGGTTATTGCCAAATCCACATAGGTGCAGTCACATATAATATAAGACAACCCTTTTAACCTCTGTAAGGAATAAACATGAGTGCAATGAGATGCCTGGAAGTCCTTCCCTAAGGTTTGTATGAGTTTTGCTATTTGGTACCCCTGCTACTTTTAGTAAACTGAGACATAAACTTCCAATATAATGGTTGGGTAACTTGCGTTTTTCATATCATTCACTACTTCTGTGCATTTTAGACAGCTGTGTCTTTTATATCCAATCCCAGCTGTTGACTTCATTATTCTAAAAAGAATATATTGTATATGAAGAATAAGAGCTATGATATAGGGTTTAGGTAATTGGGAGGGGGTGAATAGTCACACTTCTGTTGTTGGAAATGACCTCTAGATTAGCTTGGAAGCAGATGTTTAGCAATTTGATTGAAGGAAAGAAAAACTCCTTTGAAATGATAATAATACAACACAATAGAAATGAGATAACATCTACTGAAAACTCATACTAAATCACCCAGTCATAAAATGGGAGAAGATTTCCTCGCAGCAATTCCAATAACAATACATTGTAACACACATGCATCCATCTGAAGAAGAAGCCTCTCAAAAGTTTATGTAACTCGCTCCCTGTGTGAGCACAATTAAAATATATTGACTTCACCTAAAGACTTTGTCAAACCAATGCCAAAATCCTATGACTTTTTTTATGTTGTTGTAAATTCGTTAAAGAAATTTTAAAAACTGAATTGTAATTTGCAGCATTGACCATGGCAATTTCTGTAAGCAGAGGCACAATGTCTCTTGAAGTGGATTAACATTTTGCACCAGTAATGATGAGCATTGATAAAATATTATACCAAGTGTCGTAGACGTATAATGTACTTAAGCATGATGATAATTATGGTGTCAGGTGCAAGTGGAAATTGAAGAACATATGGAATGTGGTGCCAAACTCTTCTTCAAGGTGTAAAACTCAGACTTTTAAGATAATTAACTATATAATTAACATGTTATAAATAATGTATTGTGGTTCAATGAGAATAGTGTCCAGTGTTAACATGAAGACCGGGATGTGCATGATGCCCTTAAGGATGAGAGTTTGACATCGCTGATCTGTTATAAATGGAATTCTTTCAATAGTCTTTGTGGAACTAGGCTGAATGTGTCCACCATCTCCATTTCCAGCTCAAATGTCAGGGGCACAATTCAAATAGGACCCTTTTGATCTCAGTCAGCACCCCCTAGCCCAATTCCTATGTAATATTAAACTTCACCAACATAAATGTTAGAATATATAACTCTTTGACTTCAAGGCTGCTATGGCTGTTATAATGCAAAAGTGATTGCTCTATATCTTTCAAATGTAAACATTGACTTAAGTCAATTTCTCTTTTCAAAAAACAATTGCACCAGATTGTCATATTAAATGTTTCCTCAAATGGCAGTGAAATAACACATCTTAATCTGGGTTTGTTATGAAATACTGTAAAAGTCCATGAAGAAGAAACTTTCAACCATATTTATGGAAAACCAGTGCTTCTCAGAAACTGTAACTCTTATATTCAGTCAATAAATTTGCACACATTTTTTTGGAGTACAAGATGAGAATGGTTTACTTGTAGTGTTACAACTACCTGTAAGATGCATTTTATACATCAGAATTGAAACAAGTAAGATAATTTATTCAACATAATATTCAACCCCCAAAAATACTATTGTCTATTTATTGCGTAGTAATAAAAGATGTATTTTTTTATTTTCAGTTTAGTACAAACAAGAAAGATTGGTGTCCCATAGACTGTAATTTTGGGAATGGGGGCGTCATTGGGCATGGTTTATCAATTCTAGTTACATAGTTACATAGTTACATAGGCTGAAAAAAGACATGCGTCCATCAAGTTCAGCCTTTCCTATATCTGTTAACCCCTTAATGTCAAGGCCTGTACATGTACGGGCTCAAAATGCATTGTTTTCAATGGGTTTAGGGACCGCCCATTGTCCTTAAGGGGTTCATTTGTTGTTGTTGATCTAAAAGAAGGCAAAAAAAAACAGTTTGGCTCTTTTCAATTGTGCGCTAATAAGGGAAAAAATCCTTCTTGACCCCAAAATGGCAGTCAGATTTCTCCGTGGATCAAAAAGCTGTTTCCCTATAATTAAAACTATATATCCCTGAATATTATTTTTTTTCCATTTATCCATTAGTATTCATCCATTTGCTGTTTAAACGTCTGTAGAGACTCCAATAGTTCTGTCATACACGTTCCAAATATGTTCTGTAAGAAGGGCTGTACGTATATTTTGTGTTATAAAAATAAAATGTAATAAAAAAAATAATAATAAAAATAATAAAGGAGAATAAGAACTTTAATAGACATGCTAGGGTAATTAATACATACATGTCACATGTACAACTATAGCCAACAGAGAGTTGTACATATATCCAAATAGCTATTACTTGAACAATATTATAAAATTCCAGACATAAGGTGCAAATTCTTGTATATTTTCTTCTTCTGACCCGGAAAGTCCTTTCCACCACCTTTAAAATCAATATTCAACAGAATATACATAGATCGAACTATTCATTGTTCTTCCATTTCAAAATTGTGGGCTTTTTCATAGATTTCATACAACATTCTTTGTTTTTATTCCATTAACAGCATAGTGAACAATTACTCTGAACTCTCATACACTTATACTTATATAGACTCCATTACAGATGTTTCCACTTGGATAGTCTGACCAGCCGAATGATCCATGTCTTTCCAGATAATAATACGTGATTATTGCCTCAAAACACTTGCAATGTGTTGTTCCAAATGACCTTTAGATTTTCTTGGAAGCAGATGTTTAGAAAATTGTCCAAAAAAACTAAATCCTTTCAAATCATAACAATGCCAGGCAACAACAATGAAATAATGGAATCTGATAAAACCTCCTGCAAAATTGGGCATTGCAATAGCCTCAGAGATTGTTTGCATAATTTTTGCATATATTTTATTATTTTTATTCATATTTTATTAATAATAATAATAATAATATTAATATTAATAATAGTACTGCTGCTACAACAGAATAATAATAAAAGAAGAAGAAATACATTTTCTCCTTTAAATAGAATTAATGGAATAGGCTCCTAGAGGATTGCCCTGACTACATTTAATGTCAGTGAAAGTGTGGACAGTGGGGATTGATTTATGCTAATAAGCACGGTTGGATGTCTTGCACTGGCCTCTGAAGCGAGACCTGCAGGAGTTAATTGTATAAATGGTAATGAGACAAAGCAGGAGGCAGATGATCTCGTGCCTTTACATTCCAACCCTACCAAGAAATTCCTCAGACAGAAAGTTTGAGGGATGTTTTGGCACCCCGGAGATGGTGATAGACCCAGCCGTGCCGCCTGCCACCTGCTTAGCCTTTTGTTTCATTTCTTCAGTGTTTGCTGTCCTTTGCAATGACTTTATGGCACCATCGTGCAGGAGATGGGAAAAAAGGAATCTACATCTGATTCCATAAAGGACAACAGTTAAAGCAAGCATTCTCAGTAACACATTATCCTGGGGTTTCCTTTTTCTTCCATTTTTTTTCTTGGTGCCCACCCATGCATTTTTCCAAGAGATGACTCGTGGAAATGAGGTCACTTTACATATGTATTTATACAGAACGCCCTAATTAGGGCACAATCACACGTGTGTATTGTGCGATCGCATGAATGAACACAATGCTGTATGTTAAACATTGTAGCGAGTGCACACTATGTGGATGTTTTCATTCCGATCTGTCACATTCTTGTGAATGCATTGTCTATTGTACGAGATACTACAGATAAATATAAAACAGATGCATATTTAGCATGTCTTTAATTAAATGTGTGTATAGTTATTAACATAAGGCTGTGATATCTCAGTTTAATAATTAAATAAAACTATTTATTTATGTATTTAATATTTTAAAATAATGTTATGCTCAGTAGACAGGACATGTGAAAATGATACCTAAGTATTATTGAGTATCATTGTATGTGTCTAGATATCTAGATAGGTAGATAGATGCAGGCTATGTATTTCTGTCTATATAGCATCTATCTGCTTTTTTTAATCTATATACCTATCATTCATCTATCTTTATACCTGTAAAACACATATACATATCTATCTTACTATATCTGTGCGAATATATAGTTTTATCTTGTGGGTGACTGGCATATCGAAATACAAGGGGTAATCTATAAATAAAACCAGCAGTCAAGTTTACTTAAATATGCAATACATATGGATAGCAGAAGTGGTTGGAATTTTATATTTCAAATAATTAAAGATATGCATATTCTTGCTCATTACTAAGATTAATAAAATATACTAATATGTATTTTGAAATATCCAAACAATGTATATACTGTGAAGCAAATGGTTCCAGTAGAAGACCTCAATCAACGTTACCACATGATCTGGTTACACTATACCTCAATAAAAAAAGCTTTGTAAAAAAACATTTGTGATGTAAGACATACGATAGTAAGGTATGTAGACTTTCAAAGGCGTTATAAGAACACATCTTCATATAAAAACCATTGAATACATCAAAGAAAGTTGAAAAACGATCAAGAAGTGATCAAGGCTAGTCACCTAATCCTCAACAGTATAGAGTTCAAATGGCCTGCTAATGTTACATTGTATGAATAGCGTGCCACAGCCTTTGGCCTGTTTGTTGCTAGACAGTTTGTAGAATGACATGGTTCATCTAGGAGAACAGCAGTGTTCCACTCACACTGCTTAACAAGCGTTACAAAGGGGCACTCCATAACATCCTTGCTCCTGCACGTGGAGTCCCCTTCTATTATTGTCAGCTATGGCTGAAGTGTCAAAGGTGCCCTGAGCTCTCTGGGACAATCACATTTTCACCAAGAGTGGGAGAAAGACTCAGAACCTGATTAAAATAAACCCCATCTAGTTAATGAAACAGGTTCACCCATTAGGTTAGCCAGTGGCATCTTGGAGAAAAAAAAACTTTAAAAAGAATAATTATATTAAGTAGAAATGTTAATAGCAGCTGCAGTAAATATTAGCTCATGAAAACGCTCAACTAATATAATGTAATTTTCTCTACAAAGCACAACAACCCATTTAGGTCCCCTTTTATTCTTAATAGATGGCAATCTAAAAGGAATATAATAAAAAAAACTATTTTTGGACTAGATTGGTAAATGACTTTTAAAAAAATGCGTAAAACAATACATATTCTATGCGGCCATAAATTAATTAACACATAATTTAAAATATTTTAGTATGTAACACTGAAACTATTTCTACCCCATGAATTATGCATCCCAGACAACTACGGTTGAAAAAGCAATGGCTATTACTTCTCTTCTCTTTAAATATTATATATATTATATATATATATATATATATATATAAAAGGCTTCTAAATAAACCAATCTTTCCATTTATTGTATAAAAGAATAAGCAACTGGAGTGTTAACAGTAAAATTAGATTATCTTTCAATCCTCTTCAATACATCTCTGACTGCACACTGAATCACTTTTATTTATTTATTTTTTCTTTTGATGGTTTTAAAGAGGGAGCAACAAAGCCTGAAGTGATATAATTATGGGCTTGAATTGTCAGAGTTTTCAGCCAGATGGCTTTGGGCAATGGCAGTCCCAGTTGCTTGTGGTATCCAATGCTAGGTTTGCCTATAGGGTTTGGTGTGGGGGGGGATCAACACTTTGAAAGCATTGCAAACTTGTAAAGCAGTATTATTCATGAGTGTAGAATGTTCATCAGTGTGACCGAATGCTAAATACATTCATTATAGACATTTCTATTCTGCACAATTTACCACACGGCGCCACTTTCTTAAAAAGAGGAACAATAGCATATGAAATGCTTTTAGAATTCTTAGTGAGAGGAGGCTCCATGCTGGGCTTCTACTCAACCCCCTTAGAAGAAATACCAGACTATGATATAGCTAAAGAAGGAAAAAAAATCATGCAGTGAAACCTAAGGGAAGAAAATATCAAAGAAAAAAAAAATACTTTCTGTTAGAAGAATAGGATGATGAAAAAGTTAGTGTAAAATATTTTTGTAAATAAGAGCAAATCATTCTTTTTCACGCATATAACCATTAACCACCCTGGTGGCTATGTATGGAAATGCCAGGAGGGCTGCCATCCTACTTGCCAGTCATAGTCTTGCAGAGAATTCCAGCATGTTCTTGAATTAAGGTAATGCATCATTGCCCATGTACCCAAAGGATTTTGCATACAACCGATGAACCAAGCCAATGTTACTGAAGACTCACAGAATCACTTCTGCAACAATGAAATAAAACAAATAAGTAAAAGAACAGCTGAAGATATTATGTGACAATTCCATGCTGGGCTTTATTTAAGTTTGTTAAACCTCCTACTGTGTGACTGAGCTGTAGAAGGTGAATCTTCATCTGTTGTGTTGCTGCTCTTACTTTTTGCCCCGCACATTCGAATGTCATTGAAAATAATGCACTTGATAAGCTGCCATCAGAAAAAGAATCTACTGACACTGCGTGTAGCTGTGAAATTACCTAATGGAAGCTCTGAATGAGTACTTTCTGCCAATGTGGCCAGGTGAATTAAAGGTGGTATTTATCTAGTGAGGAAAAGGCACTTTCAGCCAACATCTTGTCATTTGCTTGCAATTTCTCTTACATTGATCAAGCCCAATTTAACAGCATTAGTTCCATCATTTGATTCTTCTGATGTTCATGATACCACTAGTACACATCTGGGGCCATTTATTAAACATGCTAAATTGGTAAAAGCACAGCAATAGGTTGTATAGTACTTAAGTGTGGCTATTATGCTTATACCTTGGCCATCATAAGCTTCTGTTTATGGAAATTAATTGAAAAGTGTATATTAGGTTTCATGATTGCCTGGTCTTAGCCAGTGTCTTCCACGTGCAGTGAGTGTGTGTGATTAGGGGTTAGTGTCACTCATTACAATGTGGTCTCACTCCTCACTCCAGGGGGTGTCTTTTATTGCAACAGATGCCTCCCTCCCTGGAAGGCATTATTCTTCACCATCAATTACTTTCACCATAGAAAAGTTTTCTTTTTCACTGAAAAACAGTCCCACCCAATGGACAGCTTACTTTGGGTATCTCAACCAATTTACTACTATCAATTGGGACACTGGTCACATTTTGTTAAGCTATTTGCCACTATGTTACCCTAGCTCTATAAAGTTGTCCTACTCAGGGGGAGTAAAATCTGCCATAGGAAAGTAATTCCCACTCACTGTATAGCTGCATGATAGACAAGTGGGATCTCGACTTATGTCCAGTCTAACTACTTAGCCAAGTTCCTCCAGTTTGCATGAAATGGTTCACACTCATTAGATTCATTTACTTAAATGAATTCACATGGACTTAATTTTAACCACTAAAAGTTCTACTTTAATCACTAACAGGTAATATGGCTTACTCTTTGCCAGCCAATGCCAACACATGCCTAAATCAGTCTTACTAGTGTGGGATCAGCATCATTCTAGTTGAAAGGCACTCTCTTTCAGGGAATCATTCTCATAAAAAAGAAGCTTAACTCACATTCAATTTCTTCCACTCAGTGGAAGGCAGTCTCACTCACAGGCAAACACTTTCACTTACAATGGGCAACTATCACTTATGCACAAAAGCTTTCACTTTCTAGAAGGTGGTCTCACTCAATGGGATGTCTCATTCATGGACACCTCGCTCTAGAGTCACTAGAGAGTCACTGGGAGTCATAAACAGTCACACTCACTGAGAATCTCTCAATGATGCTGCCTGCACTCCTGTTTCTCATTTATTATCACAGTGAGTGTATCTAAGAAGCAAACAAATGACTCACTGGCATTATAATAAAATGATTAGTTTAAACCTTGAAGTGTTTTCTAAAGCATCTGTCTCTTGCGATCCTAGAATTCTCACTTACCCTTGATAAAGTGATGTGCCAAACAGATAAATGATATGTATTGCTCACAATTTATGGGTCATATCAGTCTTCGGGTCTGAAAACTGGTACAGTAAATCAAGCCTGTTCGGGTGAAGAACCACACGAGAGAAAGAAAGATGATGGAGAAAATAAATGAGAACCAGAGAAAGCCAGATCTGTTTTCTATGGAAAGTACAAGGCAAGTCAGTATATTTATCAGAGTTTATTGGGTTAAAAACAAAAGACAAACAAGAATCTCTACCAGTTTTTTTAGAAGCACATGTTTTTTTAGTTTGAAATCCATTAAATGTTCAGTAAATAAAAAAATCAATTTAATCGAATTTTTAAGTTTTCACCCCACTTTTTAAGTTAGCTGCCTCCAGATTTTAGTAAACTACAGACCAACCAGAGACGGATCGTTAACCCCCCACTGACAAGCTTTGGGATTGTCCTGTGGAACTCAAATGGTTAAAAACAGCCCCCTAAAATATCTCCACGAGAGGGGAATACTCCGTACGTCAGGGCGTGAATTGGACCCCTGCGATCATGAGTGAAGGGACAATGTCTTCAATCCATTTTTACCTTTTTTTCTGCAATTTGTCCCTTCTTTGTTAAGGCACACTCGCAGGGCTGAATGCAGTGGGAGGAGCCCCCCCCCTCCACCCTCTCTCCCTCTCTCCCTCTCTCCCTCTCTCTTCTTCTTTCCCCTCCACCACATTCTCCTGGTACTTATGTGACTTCACTGTCCTTTGATTTGGAAAATAGCTGATTGGCTGGAAGGGATTCAACACATGCAGAGCAAGAGCTTTTTGTCTGAGTTGAAGTGAAGTTGTACAGATTTTTTTTTTTTTTTTTTTAGGCAGGAGTCAGCAATCAAGGGTGTTTAGTCTGCAGCAGAGAGCAGTGAGAGAAAGAGGATCTCCGAGGGGGGGGAAGAAGACTGCAGATTCAGCAAGACCCCTGCAATCCATGGATACAAATCTGCACGTGAACGAAATCCTGATGTGACTTCTATGCATTCGCATCGTGGGCTGGAGAGGTTATGGAATTAGAATTGGAGCGCTGGTGCTGATCCCAGACTTACCCCCCAACACACGCACAACACACCCTACCAACGGTGTGTATATAGAAAGTTTGGGTGATCCATTGACTTTATTTCTAAGGAGATCGCATTCATCGGCTTTTCCTTCAATGCATTCTGAGTTCATTGTAACCGAGGGAAGTTAAAAAGGATTTTCGTTCTCATTTTTTTCTTTGGTGGGGGGAAACGATGGATCGCTGCTTCGTCCGAAGGCATCGGATCCCCGAGAAAATGAACTTGATCGTATTCTTTACAGTGATCGTATGTCTGAATCGATTCGTGATCTGCAAGAATCTGAAGTATAAGGTGTACGAGGAGCAGGCGGTGGGATCCGTTGTCGCGAGGCTATCGGAGGATGTCGCCGATGTTCTGGCCAAGTTACCGAACCCGGCTTCCATTCGGTTTCGAGCGATGCAGCGCTCTATGCTCTCGGTCCGGGAGGATAACGGGGAGATCAGCATCGGAACCAAGATTGACCGTGAACAGCTCTGCCAGAAGAACTTAAACTGCTCCATAGAGTTCGATGTGATTACCCTGCCAACGCAGCATCTGCAGCTGTTCCATGTTGTAGTGGAGGTCCTAGACATCAATGACAACGCGCCCCAGTTCTCCAGAGCTTTGATCCCCATAGAGATCTCTGAAAGCGCATCTGTAGGAACCCGGATCCCCCTGGACAGTGCCTACGACCCCGATGTGGGAGAGAATTCGCTCTACACTTATTCTCTCTCCCAAAACGATTATTTTAGGATAGAGGTGAGGACCAGGACCGATGGCGCCAAGTATGCAGAACTTATTGTGGACAAGCAGCTGGACAGGGAATTTCAAGCCAGCTATGAACTCCAGCTCACTGCCTCCGATATGGGGGTACCCCAAAGATTTGGCTCATCCCTCCTCAAAATAAGTATTTCTGACTCAAATGACAACAGCCCTGTATTTGAACAGCAATCGTATGTCATCAATTTGCTTGAGATTTCCCCTGTAGGAACCTTGCTTATAGACCTCAATGCCACCGATCCAGACGAGGGCGACAATGGCAAGGTTGAATATTCCTTTAGCAGCCACGTGTCCCCCCAAATCTCCGACACTTTTAAGATAGACGTAGACAATGGACACCTGACACTCATAAAGCAAGTGGACTATGAAGCCACAAAATCCTATGAGATTGACATACAGGCCCAGGACTTGGGACCCAACGCTATGCCAGCTCTTTGCAAGATCATTATAAATATTGTTGATGTTAATGACAACAAACCAGAAATCAATATTAACTTAATGTCTCCTGGGAAAGAAATCGCATTTATTTCAGAAGGTGCTCCACTGGAAACGTTTGTGGCCTTGGTGAGGGTGCAAGATAAGGACTCTGGCCTCAATGGGGAAGTGGTATGTAAGCTTCATGGGCATGGTCAGTTTAAGCTCCAAAAAACATATGAAAACAACTATTTAATTTTAACCAATTCAACACTTGACAGAGAAAAGAGATCTGAATACAGCTTGACCGTTATAGCAGAAGACAGGGGGGTCCCAAGTCTCTCCACGGTGAAGTATTTTGCCGTCCATGTGAGTGATGAAAATGACAACCCCCCTCGTTTCCAAACATACAAGTATGAAGTTGTCATTATGGAGAACAATTCTCCAGGAGCCCACATTACCTCAGTTAGGGCCACAGATCCCGATCAAGGAGAAAATGGTCAAGTGACATATACTATTCTCGAAAGCCTCATCCACGGTAATTCAATTACAACCTATGTAACTATTGATCCATCAAATGGAGCAATCTATGCACTTCGATCATTTGACCATGAAGAGGTCAATCAGATCTCATTTATTGTCCAAGCCAGAGATGGCGGTGTTCCACAACTTGCAACTAATGCCACGGTGATACTTACGGTTGTAGATGAAAATGACAATTCCCCTGTGATAGTGGCACCTGTTTTACACAACAACACAGCTGATATCTCAATCCCTAGAGATGCAGAAAGTGGATCCTTGGTTACCAAAATAAAAGCCACAGACAAAGATTCTGCGATGAATTCAGAGCTGAGTTGCTACATTTCAGGGGGCAACAAAGACAATATATTTATTATTGATTCCAAATCGTGTGAGATTTACATTAATACAAGTGTGGATGCTTATTCTAATCCAGAATGGAGTCTTTTAATTTTGGTCCAAGACAAGGGAAGCCCACCACGCAGTACTAAGGCACTTTTAAGGTATAATTTAGAAAGTCTGAATGCTTTCACTAGCCCTGAGCCATCTGATGTGAAACAAGCCTCCATGGATGTCTCCATGATCATCATCATCTCACTAGGGGCTATCTGTGCTGTGCTTTTGGTCATTATGGTTATTTTTGCCACAAGATGTAATCGGGAGAAAAAGGACAATCAATCTTACAACTGCAGAGTAGCTGAATCAACTTACCAAAATCACCCCAAAAGACCCTCCAGACAGATACACAAAGGGGATATTACTTTAGTGCCTACCATCAATGGAACCCTACCTATCAGGTCTCACCATAGGTCTTCTCCTTCACCGTCTCCAACTTTAGAGAGGGGCCAAATGAGCAGTAGGCAAAGTCAACACAGTCGCCAGTCTCTGAATAGCCTCATGACTATTTCCTCTAACCACGTACCCGATAACTTCTCACTGGAACTTTCAAATGCTACTCCTGCAGTAGAGGTAAATATGACTTACCTTTCACATTCTTTATATATGAAAATATATATTAAAGACATAATATGCTTACCAGAACTTGTCTGAGTGGTGGTTAAATAATATTAGGAGGCTATTAGTTGTACAGCATACCGGAAGAAGGTCAATGTAAACTATTGAAAAGGGTTATTATTTGGAAATATTGTTATAGATAGATGTATAAATTTAAATAAGAAACTGTATAGGCTTATTTTATTTATTTATGCTTTTGTAGGTATCTCAACTGCTTTCAATGCTTCATCAAGGCCAATACCAGCCTAGACCCAGCTTTCGTGGGAATAAATACTCCAGGAGCTACAGGTGACATATTTAATAAACCAAATATTCCTTATAATCACAGAGGGATTTAATATGCTTTTCTATATAACAATAACTCCTGAATATATTGTGTTCTGGTTTCCAGGTATGCTCTTCAAGACATGGATAAATTCAGTCTGAAGGACAGTGGTCGTGGAGACAGCGAAGCTGGAGACAGTGATTATGATCTGGGTCGGGATTCTCCAATTGATAGGCTTCTAGGAGAAGGATTCAGTGAACTTTTCCTTACTGATGGCCACAGAATGCCCCCAAGTAAGCATTACCATATTTTCCTTCCCTCTATAAAACGTGTTCCTTCTATAACAGGCACAATCAACACACACACACAGGTCCATCATATATTTTTAAACAGAATCCACATACCAATTAAGGGGGATATGTCACATAAAGGGTTAAGTCTACATGTCTTTGCTATACACTCTCCATAGGACATCTGTCCCAACACACACATAGGCCTCTATCTACTAAACAGTTATGTGAAAAGTATAAGGACTTTGTGTGTCTTATGCCCAGTCCACATATTTTAGCGAATTATTAACCAAATAAACAAACTTGTATTTTCCCCTATTTTTTATGAGTCACTCTGCGTCATCCCAGGCCTGCTGTGCTACATAGGGAATTTACAGCACCTTGTGGAATATCAGCATCATTGTGCTTGAGAAGCAGATACTTATTATTATTTTAGAACTGATGCTATAATATGAATGGTATAATCCATACAAGCAATGTATATAATCTTGCATTCTGCTGTGGACTTTCTTGAGCCGGAGCTGGATCTGAAAGCATTAACCCCCTTGGTGCCGGAAAGCTGATCAGCACAAAGAGCTAAATGAGTTAAGCATATTTCAATCAGAGCTAGCATCACATGTCCTCATGTATATATTTTTTAAATGTTATTTTAGTCATTGCCCGATGATGTAGCATTTCTGTATTTGAACAATCAGTACTTGTTCCCACGTCAGGAGAAACACATGCACACCTCGCACATATGTGAAGGAATGAAAGGCTTTGCCTGTGTATATATATTCATGTGATAGAAGAAAATATGTCTGTATAACCCAGAAAAGCTTAAACCTCCCAGAATACTGAATGTTATCCACCATCCTTCCAAGGTCATTAAGAACAGGCAGCATTCATTCACCCCCCCCCTCCTGTTTTGTTGAATCCTAAACTCTTTCATAAAGATGACAGCAGGTTTTTTGTGGCACCAGGCAAGTTAGGTATCAGAGAGGGGTGTTTACTAATCTATTTAAGAATGTCAGCAAAGTGCAAAGGGTTTTTCAAGAACAATGAGTCGGGGACCCTCCCCCCACAGATCGTGACAGCATTCCCTGTGTGGACCCTCAGCTCCTGCTGTCCTTGGTTGTAAGGCTCCTGCAGATGGAACCTATGTTCAATACGGTCTCATGCTGTATTCCAGCCAGGCCATCTGTCCCCTTGTATTGTCTTCTTTTTTTTGCTTTTCATTTCTCCCCAATGCACTGCTTCGGTAATTTGACTACGGTGTTAGGTGCCAGTTTCACCTGGGTTATTATGTTTTTATTCTCCTAACCAACTAATGCAAACAATCTAAAATTCAAGAAAAAAAAAAAAAAAAAGCTAGGCATATGTGATCATTATTCCACCCCCTAAGGACTATATGAGTGGTGGCATAAGACAGCCAGCACCCAAAGGGTTACGGACCTTGATATACGTAACGATTAGCAAATGAGCTTAGTAGGTTTGTGAAGCTACCCTGTTTATGAAAAATGACGACACGTCTGAATCCATCGGGTATGGTCCTATTAACCCTTCAAATGCCTGGGTAGCCAATGCTTGGGCCTCTAACAAAGCGTTAAAGACAGAGATCGACACAGGGACTGAGCCAGAATAGCAATATCTTGTGACAGCTGTAATAGAAGCCGTGCTATTATGAGAACAGGAGCAGTGTGTTTTGCAGCGAATGCCACTCTTAGGAGGCATCTAGTTGAGCCATTACAGTGTCTTCTTCTAAAATATGTGTTGGTGAGAATGTGTGGCCAGCTGTTACTATTATTGCAATAATGAAACATTAGCTGTTGCAGTCAAACTGGAAACATAGTTGTCTTCTTAAAACAGATACTTGTGTTGCACATCCAAAGGTACTGCATAGTTATGGAAAATTGTGTTGTTTTTACTTGTTCCAGTGGCTGGGAAGGCTGCTCCCACATAAAGAAAGATCATGTATGGGCAGCTTTGGATAGTTCTATAGTGCTAGTGACTGCTACTTAACAGATATATATATATATATATATATATATATATATTTAAAGTATCTATTTTGAGCCAGACCACAATATAATCTAGCTTTTTGTTATCAGAGCAACTGCATGATATATTGCCATCTGAAATAATAAACCCATCCGTTAATTGTTCCCAAGCACCTTTATACCTCTGTCCTCATTGATTTATTTCTATATAAGAAAACTGCAAACAAAAAGTGCAGGAAGTTTGAGAAGTACATTGGAACTAAAATGTGTCTGTTTTGCAATTAGTTTGAAATAATAATAGGGTATATTTTGGTGTATAGAACGTGGTGGCGGATTGAATTCTATCTGTTTTTGTTTAACAGTTATGAGGTACTGCACAGATGAATGCCGGATTCTTGGACACTCTGACCAGTGTTGGATGCCGCCTCTACCCTCTCCATCGTCTGATTACAGAAATAATATGTACATTCCAGGAGAGGAGCTTCAATCCCAACAACAACAACAACAGCACAACCAGCAACAATCACAGACTCAGCAGCAGGTCCAGCAACAGGCTCCTCTGGTAGAGGATGACATACTCCCTATTGACCAGAATGAGAAAAAAAAGAGCTTTTCAACCTTTGGTAAAGAGTCCCAAGATGAGGAATCAGCTGAAGCTTGCACATCATCTCTTCTCACTGAAATGAACAATGTTTTCCAACGCCTGTTACCTCCATCTATAGAAAACTATACAGAATGCAATGATCTGGATCGTGCAAACTCTTTAGAACGTAGGAAAGGACAGGTAGTAACCAAGAGTTACCCCCAAGGTGTGGCAGCTTGGGCAGCAAACACTCACTTTCAAAACCCAAATAATGTTGGACCTTCTCTAGGCAACCACTCAGGTGCTCAGCCTTCTTCCAAGTGGTTGCCTGCTATGGAGGAAATTCCAGAGAACTACGAAGAGGATGATTTTGACAATGTCCTCAATCATCTCAATGATGGAAAACATGAACTCATGGATGCCAGTGAACTGGTGGCTGAAATTAACAAACTCCTTCAGGATGTAAGGCAAAACTAGCAGTAAATGATTCCATGTTTTCCATATTAGTGGAAATTTGGAACAATAAACACAAAAAAAACTATTGACAGTTGGTTGCATTTAAAAATGTGTCTGTGTATGTTATATATTAACTATTTGAGTGTCAGATGGGACAATAAGGATACTTTGGTTTACTCACCTATGTGGAGCTCAAATAGTTAAAATGAATAATTTTCATATGTACACAATGCAAGTGTGACTATCACTTTGTGTATTTTAAAAATACATTTGTATCTTATATTTATGTGTAATTTAAAAATAAATAAATTATATTTTTGTATTTTGTATGGCATGTTTTACTACATGTTTAAACCTTGAGCTGTGCAATTAAACGTGTGTGTCTGCAAGAAGTCACATTATATATTCAACCCATAAGGATTTATACCCCCAAAAGAACCAGAATGAAATGGCTTAAAATATCTTTTTTTTCTGTGACTTGTTTTTTTAAGCACACAATAATTCCATTCATATTTAGCTGGAACTGGTAAAAACTTTATCATCTTCATATCATTTTAGAAAACAATCCAGGAAGCATTTATCTTAGTATTCGATGTGAGCCAATATATCATCTGTGCTATCATTTTTTTTTAACAAGCCTCTTAGAATGACAAAAATAAAAAATGCATTTGTAATTCTTCCACCAGCCATAATTGCCCACAAAAGAAATATGGCTGCCAATACTAGGGGACCCAAATTCATTGTTAATAACTTGGTTCACAGAGTTGAATTACTACACATTAAAATAACAATAAAAAATGTTTGGTATAAGTTTTAGACGTTGCTTTGAAGTTGTAGATATGTATTTTTTTCCTCAATAATTCCTAATCAACCTTTGTCTCCTTTCCTGCGATTCTATATTCATTGTATGAATTCCTGCCATAATTAATATAATCACTTTTGTTTTATTCTTAAATATTTAAATATCCTATTTTACTATTTTATTTATTGTACACATCCAGTGACATTGTGCTGGATTATATGTAAATAGTACTTTTTATGACTGATTTTATCGTCAACTATCATATTATAGTCCATGGATGAAGTCCTTTCATAGATTATTGAACCGAGTATTTCAGTTTTGAAATGTGAAGTCAGTTCTGTTCTCTTTCTAAGGTTTTGATTGATTCACTGTTCAGTTGTATATTGCAAAATATACCGGTGTAAATAAATGATAATGTTAATATTTAAAAATTCATGAATTTTGCATGCAGTATGTCAAAATGACCCTGTCAGGATACATTGCTCCTATAATCTATCTATCTATCTATCTATCTATCTATCTATCTATCTATCAATCTATCTATCTATCTATTTATCTATTGATACAACCAAAGACAAAAGCTGAGATAAGCAATGTAAAATGAGTAAATCACTTATGGGAAATCTATCTATCCTACCTAACTTATGTCATGTATCTGATGCTTCTGTCCCTCTGCCCATTCATTCCTCTGCCCATTCATTCCTTTGTCCATCCACCCACCCAATCCAACCATTTCACCCCCATCCATCCATCTATCCATCCAAGATACAGGGCTCTCAGAAAGAAAAACAATTTAAACCTTTTTGTTAACTGAGGGCTTAATATGAATAAAGAAAGAATATCAATACATGTAAAGGGACTTGACTGAGCGAAATAGACATCCAAATTAAAGTTAACAAATCTTAGTTTCTGAATACTATGCAGAACTCCTTTCTTGAGAAAGTTATCCCCAAGGATAGAGAAATCCTAGTGAATAACATTTCTGAATGAAATTTTATGTGGAAGCTCTGCAGAGTGGGTGTAGGTCTAACTGTGGAAGTTAGAGACTAAGATGAAAGGAGGCTAGAATAGGGTACTAAATTTCTTTTCAGAATTTTGCATGTGGGTAGTTAGAGGTCAGAGATCAGGTGATGGCCATGCCTGCTAGAGGTTACAAACTAAAAGAATACAAAGTAGGCTTCTGAGTCAGTCGGTTAAGTCTTACAATCAATAGAATGTGAGGGGGGGGGATGGGAATGATTTGCAAAAAAGGCACTAAAAATCAGTAAAAATCAATGTAATATGTTTGCCCATTGCCATAGTTTTGTCTACAATTGTTTTATATAAACAAAATAAAGTTCTTGTGTCATTGCCAAATTAGTTGGAGACTAATACTTAAAATATAGCATACTAATCCAATACTCTGAGATTTTTTTTAAAAAAAAGTCATATATACTGTACTGTTGATTTGGAAAAGAGATCCATAGATGGCACACATTTCAATTTTATATTCCAGAGGACCATATGGTGATTTGTGTTGGAGAGATGACAGCAGGGGGGTTTCTGCCTACCTTAAATCATCTGTCTATTGATATGATGTATTGGATTCACTCTATGAGTATTGATCCATCTGTTCTTTATTTCCGCTATTGGTCATGGTTTTAGATTTGGCCAGAGGCATTTTGCAAAGTGAATTATCCTACCACTGCATTTCGAGCATATACTAAATGTGTTCTGCTGACAGTTTTCCACACGGAGAACTTAAAATGATATCTGAATGCATGATTCATAAAGAGTTTTGAAACACGAGAACACAGAGCATCAATTAAGTATATGTGAAGCTTTTACCAAAAATAGCCACAGTTCTTTTTTTAAAAAAAATGCACTGAAATCAAAACTGTATCATTTCAGGAAAATACAAGTGGCAAAATAATTAAACAAAATAAATATACCTAAATAGTATGTAAGCTAAAACAGAAAATAAATGCACCAGGGTAAGGGTAACTACTAAAATTCAAATGCTTCTTAGGCACATTATTCTCTTTGTTATTACCAACTCTCAGTCCATTCAACTCTACTTTGCATTTTCTTCTTCAATCTCATCACTTATATAATCTACAATCAAATACTTTTAAATATATATATATATATATATATATATATATATATTATATCAATTTATGTAGAAGCAGCAACCAAGGATGAGCAGGGGTTAATTTAAGACTAAAAATACCGCTATTATTTTTAATAATTTCATCAATAAAACATAACTGTTTTGTCAAACTGGGCCATCAAATGTCCTTATGAATATTAATGTATCTGCATATAAATGTTATTACAGGCCACTGAAACACTAAAATACGCTCAAAGCAGGATTTTTTTTTTAACAATCACTTGCACACTGTAATTAATCATATTTTATGACTGCTGAAAGGGTTGATGAATAGCCATTTAAATGGTGATATGGTATACAATTGTAGTAATTAATTTTGAATGATGTTGGCGTTAAAGTTTGATGAATCCACAGAGAATCTTTCAACTGTCTGGACATAGACATTTTAACATGTTATGCTACTGGCAGACATTTAACAAAAGGATGCATTGTACCTGCATATCAAGATAAGGTCAAACAGAACATCACTGAAGTCAGATTCTATGAAGCTCAATATAGGTTACATGTAATAGAAATGCCATAGCAATTTAATGTATTTTGTCTTGTTTAATAGGTCACATAGCACACTGTACATTTATTATTATTATTATTATAACTACTACTATTATTTATTTTTTTATATAGCGCCATCATATTCTGCAGCATTGTACATGGTGGGGTTTCTGCTAATCTAATTCTTTTAATGAAAATAAAATCCCTTTTTTTTTCCATTACAAATGGTGGTATCTATTACTTTCGTCACAGCTATTGATGCGTCAATGTGCCCACCGCAGAAAAGGTTTTCAAAAAGACAAATGTGTGTTTATTCCGGAGAAAATTTCTTCTACTTGATGCCTGAGCTAAAGACCCTGAAATCATTCACAGAGTCAGGCCAGATGCCCAGAATCAGCTTAAGCAAACACAAAAGAGGAAAATGCAAACAAATTTGTATCTGAGAACAGAAGGGTTACATCTGGCAGGTCATTCTGAGTGCACAACTGGAATGAAACAGAAATCTAACCCAAATGAACTACTCATGAGAAAATGGAACTGCCCTCATGTAGGCTTTTCCCCAGAGATCATGCATAGCTCAACATTCTTAGTATTTCTTTTATAGTTCAGAGAAGGAATACACTATAAATGTCTTACACTTTTATCTATAACATATGTCCGGTTGCTATTTCATTCTCCACGACCAGATGTTTGAACAAGAAACTTTTCTCATTATGAAAATACCGTTTGTGTGCATTGTGGTACATATTATTTTTATATATTTTAAATGACATTGTGAAATAAGTGTGAAAACATATGAGCCAGTATGTAAGCATTATATAATAATAGTCCTTATTGAGGAATGTCCCATTACTTCATATATTTTTTAATCATTTCTCCAGAGCTTGATTTGACTATCCTAATGGACTCATGGTCTTGTTTTGTGGTATATATATATATATATATATGTTTATATATATATACTATATATATGTATATATATTCATATATATATTATATATATATATATAACATTGCATGCAAATTCACATCACCATATTATGAGCCAGTCAATATCTTAATATAATGAAATCATTTATTTATTAAATAGAATAACTATCAAATCATTTACAAGAAGCTTCACCTTCAAGCGTCAACCTATGAAGGGGTTGGATCATAACTCTGATAAGAAAAGAAACCAATAGTTGATCCAGCTTGGCTGATTTGGAGATATAGATCAAAGTTGTATTGGGAGACGATGTATGGTATGGTGATATAGAAGAAAACCTCAGGCTTGCTAGACATTGTAGTAGGGGCATCTTTAATGCTGCTGGGGTACACTTCTCCTGCAAGGCCACTTGAAAAAATATGGAGGCTCTTTATATTTATCGGGGATACTGCAAAATCACCTTTGGGTCCTCTAGTTTACATTTAGAGCTTTTGGGAAACAGGAAGATACCCCATGTCTTTTTGTACATCATTACTCAATAACAGTTGGTAGGTACAAAGAGCAGATGCGGGCCCCTGAAGGTCAATGAGCCCTGGGCAGGTGCCCCGCATTACACGGTAAAAAAAAAAAGGCAGCCACTGGCAAATTGAATTAAAAAGTATGGCAAAAAAAAACCAAAATAATCTTACATTTCTTACAAAACAAACCGTTAACAATATTATATATGTAGCCTCTGTGATCTCTTGAAAGAATGGAAACATATTGATGGAGACAATACAAGATTAGGACATATGTCACTCCGTACTGCAGCCATTGTGTGTTTATGCTAAGATGTTCATGCAGCTTGATTTATGTGGGAAAATCTCTGTGCCTATTCTAACACGTGTTTCCTACAGCTAGGAGCAATATGAATTGAGCAGGGGCAGGGGCAGGGGCAAGGCATGTTAAACATAATACAGAATCAGTAATATGCTAAACCCCCTCCACGCCACAATAAAATCAATGATTGGAAAATGAAATCTATAGTGTTTTGGTACATTATTAGTATAAGGTGACAGCATTGTAGCTGGATGTAAATCAACACGAAACAAAACTATTTCATAGTTTTTAACAAATTCTGCTTCTTCTTTGAGATTAGGAACCAATGCCTGGGGAGATATTATATTTGCTGTACTATAAAGATTTTTTTTTTTCCAATTTTTGAAAAACAAAACAAAACCATAAATTATTGTAATAAAATATGGTACAATAACAATGCATTCATAAGGCTATATAATAAGTTACTGATAACGATTTTTTTTTCTAACAAAAGAAAAATAGAGCAGAGAATAGTCAAATAGAGCAAATACGTGTGTGCTTGTTTAGTTCACGGAAGAAAAGGAGGCTGCAAAGATGACATGTGCGGCTTTAAGAACAAAAGACTAGAACACAAAAGGAGACAAATTGAAGCCCTGGCTGTGCATGTGTTCCTTCTCCAAGGCAGGAGTTAGATACCACTTGTAAAGGCTTTAAATGCAAAAGCAATTAATCAACCAAACTATCACAATGCAAATGCTCCTCTACCCTCAAAAAATATTGGTTTAAATTTAACATCACTGATAAAGACACCATCTCTCCTAGAGCTGTTGGTAAGGATTTAAAGGATGTTATGTTAGGTGCGCCTAACACAAATCATATTATTTTATGTGCTTAGTACCTTCCTTCAGTTACCTTGAAAAGGTTAAATTATTATTTTGTTGTAGGCATTGTCTATCAGGCCTTATAGAGTGTGGCTGAAAAGTTGTCATTGAAGGCACCATAAGTGTGGCAGGGAAGTCAATCAAAGTGTGAAAGAGGTGAAACAAATCCTGGAAGCAGAATCCTATCTTATGTGGAGCAATAATTCTGCACTTTAGCGTGAATTGTATGCTTCTGCTTATCAATTAGAGGCATTTGCAACTGTATGTTATGAGCAGTAAATGCAAATAGACACTCTCTGAATTTTGTGTTACTCAAAGTTTCATATTAGCCAAGGAAATATCTGCTTTATGAGATAAGTAAGTTGAGCTAGTAAAGCTATCTCATTGTGAACTGGAGCGGTAGGTCGTATAGCGGTAGATTGTTAGGACATTTTGCAGGGCCATTCTTAATTTATGTTTCATGTTGCCAGGGCCGGCCCAAGACATATAATGCCGCCTGGGGCGAAGTTTGAAATGCCGCCCCCCCCCAATGCCACTGCTCATTATCTACCCTTCCTCTCCCTATCTTCTCCTTATCTACCCCCTCCCTATTATCTACCCTATCTTCCCCCGCTTTGTGCTTCACTTACCTTCCAGCAGTCCTGCAGCGAGAGTCTCCCTGCCCCGCCGCGGTGCTCACTGCTTCACTGCGGGCTCGCAGAGGAGAAAGAGGGGCGCCGAGCGGGTACTGACAACTTGATAAGAAAAATCCACTCGGTGCCCCTCTCTCTCCTCTGCTTCAAAACAATAAATAAGATGCTTGGGGTGGCAAAGTGCCGCCCCTGCAAAAGTGCTGCCTGGGGCAATTGCCCCACTCTCCTCCATGGCAGGGCCGGCCCTGACTGTTGCTATGTTATACACTACTTGCCATGTCCTGTTTTCCCATTGTACAGTGGTGCAGAATATAATGACACTATATAAATCAATAAATAATAATATTAAATAATTAGACTATGCTTGACACATGGGGAAGGCTTAACTTGTTGAATATGTTCTGTAGCATTTGACCTATTATTTTAGAATTACATTATGATACAATCTGTTTAGTTGCAGTGCTTTGTGATCGTAAAAGAAGTACAGTTCCTTAAATGTGTGTATCTACGAAAAATAAGCACATTTGGTAAAGATGATACCTTTATTAGCTAACTGATTTACATTAGATTGCAAGCAATTGAGACATTAAAAGAACTAAGTAATCTTAAATAATTTATCTGAGAACTTTTTGTTATAACAAATGAGCTTTTTTGGAGGGCAAAGTGAGCTGGTAAGGAGGGTCAAGGGAAATTGTTCCCTGGATTGCCTTATTTTAGATTTTGGGCCACTACCTGAAAGCTGAAAGTAATAAGAACTTTAAGCAGGCTTTACATGCTTACTCTTCAGCTGATTACAGTTTATCATTATTCCCCACATATATTGATTGGAGTTGGGAAAAAAGACTTGCAGATACCCAAGTGCCTATACATGGCATACGAAGAAACCAGATATCTGATTGGCATTAGAGCCTGTGACTGTGAATGCATTACATGGCTTTAAATATGAAATATCTGAAATGCAGCAGGAACTCACACTCACATTAAAGGCACATGTTTTCTTAGCAGACAGAAAGTCAGGCCACTTTTGTTGTATCCTAAGAGGGCTGGACAGCCGAAGATCTGATTGATGGAGACAGCAGTATGTTCCATTGAGTAGGCTCTACTGCATTTCACCTTTGACCTAACAGAATTTCAACCACCCAGCAACAACACTGCTGAGCACATGCCACAAAATGATGTACTTCAAGAAATAAAAGGTCAACTTATAAGGATATTTTTTTAATCTTTTTTTTTAAAGATCTTTTTTTCCTTTTATGTATATAAGCTGAAGCCACATTGTAGTTTTTGTTGAACCATGGTTGGCTGAGCGCTATGAATGTTGATGTTCAGCAACAGCTGGAAAGCTCAAGGTTGGCTGCAATGATCTAATCAGATCTGCTGAAATAAAACAAGAAACCACCAAATAAACAGCCAAAAGAATCAAAAGCAATGCTTGCTAAGCACATAGTAATCATTAACACAATGTATACTTTGCCATAGGACTCCAGTTATTTGCTATATTAACCGTTATATGAAAATAATGGGTGCACCAGACTTTACATGTAAATTTGTATGGTGCTATATAGTCAATGTGATTAAGTCTCTATGGAAACCAATACAAAGATTCTGCCAATTGCTCCACAAATATGAATTGCTGACTACATTTAAGAGCATCATACAATAATAGAGTTCATCTACTGTGAGCCACATTTCGAGATAACCCTCTTTCATGAATTCATATAAATATCTATATTTAAAGGTCAAGACAACAATTCATCCAATGCTTACATATGTTTTTCTTTTTATGCGCTTGTCCATGCTCCACAGAGCAGTCATTGCAAGGTTACGGATGAGCTTGAGGTTCCTGGTGGCAATGTCCCACTTCTAGAAGCAGATGTGACATCAGTGGAGGATGGACCTCTGGCTTAGGTCCCGGGAGCCTTGGTTAAATAATTTCATCCATTTTTTTTTAACAATAACATTTTGGTTTTCACCATGGACCCTTATTTTGATGGGGGGTTTTTTCTTGTGGAATGTATGAATGATTCCCAGTGACGTTTGTTTATTTTTCTGTACTTGCGCCGAATCTTTCTATGCACGCAGCGATTTGCATTATCACAAACTAAACTCTAAATAGCGTTCGTCTGTACTTTATGTCCAGTTTTAGGTAACTAGAACAGTTTTTGTAGTTTTACGTTAATACATTTTCTTTAAAATCATAAATGAGTATAGCAATTCTGCCATTTTTTTATCACATGTAACTGAATAGTTCTGCAAAGTAGGTCAAAGTTATTGAGTTTTCAAGCTTTCACATAGACATCTGGTTTTCATTAAAGCAAAAGCCCAATTTCCTACTTTCCATGGAGACTGTTTGTCAAACGTCCATTTCATGAGTGTAATTTCATCCCTCCGTCTGCCTTTTAAAGAAAACAGATCGGAGAGGGGGTGGAAATTATTAGAAAAAAGGAGGTTTGGAATTTGGTGAGATGAAGGAACTGAAAGTGTATAAAATGCAAGCAGCGTACCCTGGAACATAGTATTTGTTGTTTTAATTCTTGGTGGTTGCTCATATGTAAATTGGTAATCACCACTATGAAAATCTTGGAAACACTTGGTTATCTGCAGTTACATTGACTTTTAGGGGAGAGAAGTTTATAAAAAAAAGCTAAATATAACATTTTTTCATATATGTCTGCTCAGTAATGCCAAATTAAGCCGTGGAGACTAAGCATTTTAGTGAATACTGCCTTGATAAAGTTTAGCATGATTGTTGTTTTCCCCTTATACTTTTGGAGATTTCTATTGTATGTAAACATATTGTATGTTCAACAATGTTCTAAATGTAAAGGAAATGTTGCAATACAGTTTAAAAGCAACACAAACCTTATTTGAATACCAACATGAGAAATCCTTGTACGAGAACCCCTTGGGAAGAATTGATGCTATTTTTAAAAGTGAAAAATATTATATTTTTCTGTTCCTCACAGCTGTTATACCTTATCATTAACACAAATTAAAAATTACATATTCCTGATAGCAACAATAATAATAATGTACTAGTGAAAAAGTAATGATCTTTTCGATTTAGATATTTGTGGGGCTGTTGGAGGTCTATTGGCTGAATATTTGATGAGTGCCATATGTTTCAAATGGACTGCATTATTAACCCATTTATGACCAAGCATGTTTTGAACTGGAAAATCCCATAGACAAGCTTATCTGGTATTTTTTGTTATGTGTTAAATCACAATTTTTCTATTCCGCGCATAACATGCGTCGGTAGCATTAAACGTTTCAGCCAATAGGAAAAGGACAAAATATACGGAGCTGCACCTATGTACAGGTGGTTTCTGTTGATTCTACTATTGCACAACAGGTTTGATATATAAATACTGAAGGTTCCAAATTTGTATGTGATTAATGAGCTATTCCAAGCACATTGTCCAATTTTCTTTAAATAAAGCATTAATTGCACAAATAATGCTGTTTTACATCCTTGTAGGTTTAATAGGAATTCTTACCTACTCGTGATCCCTTGCCACTCTTTTGTATCTTCCCTGGTGTCCTGGAAGCCTCCTGGAACTCATAGCATGCAACATCATAGTTTAAGTATGGAGGCCGCATATTCTGCCCTTATTTTTGGTGATGTATGACATGTGATGTAAGTTTTCAAACACACTGTTTCTCCTAACACTAGCCAGTTAAAGACCCAGCACTAGTTACCCTACTGACTACAAAACTATACAAAACATACAAACAAAAAAAACCCCAGGAAAGAAACCATGGACACTCCCCATTAAACACATATTAGTACACATACTTCCACTTAAAATATTACTTATTGCACTTGGGAGGGATTTTCAATGGTTTCAAGTTTCCGCAATTAAAACATACATGATCAATTTCCTGCCAATAGAGAAAGTACGGTTAGGAACCATATCTACCAGTAACTCTGGAATAAGCGCTTTACAACTCCACCAAATGTCATAGATAGCCAGTGGCGACTCTAGAAACAATATATAGGGGGGGCACACAAGATACCC
>VKOC01000001.1:14817338-14835478 GCA_009364415.1 Spea multiplicata | reverse complement strand
ATTTTTTCTAAAAAGAAAGTCTTTTTTTTTTTTTTTGCATTATGCTATTACCCGTCTGTTGTTTTGGATGGATCACTTTCAGAGGATATTTCCTTGCAACGGATAACACATCCTTTATATGGTTTCACACAATTTGAATGTGTGAGATCGGTTACAAATTGAAAATGGGGTCATTTTACTAATGTGTCATTTATTTTACTTTTAGACAATGCTATATGTAATAGCAATCAATACTTCTTGCTAGACATATGCTCTCAACTCTGGACAAAACAAAACATGGTTTATGCCAGCCTATAATTTTACCCAACACAATAATGGGAACAGACTTGTGCTAGAAACACAGGTAGCAGCAAAAATGTCAATTCTTATTGTTAAAAGTAATGTAAAAGCTGGAATAATTGTCCTTGTTAAATTAACAAATAACACCAACATACTTATTGGATATTGGAGCTCAAGATTACAAGGTAGCCTTCGGCATGTTCTCTCAAATGTTGCTATTGCATTCTCTGCATGGTGGGTGGGTGGCCAACTTGGAGGTTCCATTGTCAACACTCAGGACAGCACTATGTTATAATATCTTGATGATAATTGATAGTTAAGTTGCTCAATTGGAATGTTTCAGCTCACTGTATCTTACATACAAACTCACAGTTTAGCGAACCAGACCCATTAGGGTAATAATGCAATGTATGGGGCCACAAATGAACAGTAGTTTCTGCGGTAACTTGAGGCTTTCAATTCAGCCGTGTCTCTAATGTAATAAGCCTAATAACTTTACAAAGTACCTTGCAGACTTTTTTTATAATGGTTCATACATTTTGAATATTTTGGTATTTTCCCGTCATGATGTGAAATTGTGATCTGTACATTTTGTTCCCATTTAAGCTTGCATGCTGTTTTAACAAATGAGCTAGGGCTAATAATGACAGTACACAGTGATATAAGTACACAAATAAAAACTATTATAACTCATTTTCATAATATGTCCAAGGAAATAAGAAACCAACAATTACTTCTAGATATTGTGACTGCCGCTGTATTTATTGTTCCTATTGCTAACTGAAATAGCAACCATATTTTACTGGAACAAAAGAAGTGTTAATAAAACCTAAATTCATTCTTGTAGGTTGTGTGCAGATAATAAATAACACTTGTGCAGTATGCAGAGTTTTAAGTGTTTTTAGATCTTTATGGTATGGAATAGTGTTAAGAAAATGAAATAAATCTGGGGTTATTCGTGTAAAGTTCCAAAAATATAAATACTTAAATGGTTTTAACAACGTAGAGGAGAGAAGTTTATTTCAGTGGAGAAATGTTAGAACAAGAAGTCATGATTTAAAACTTGAGGGTCTGAAGTTTAGTTGCAATGTAATGAAGTTTTACCTGGTGTTGGTGCTAAAACAATCTCCCATCAGAAGTGGAAGAGGTTAATACAGTGGTGGAATTGATAGGCCTAAAGCTATCCTGAATTTAGGACAAGACCAAGGACTTGGTCTATACATCAAAGGATCTACATAATAAACTATGCAATAACACATTCAAACTGTATTATGTAAAATGTTTCAGTTATAACAAATGGAGATTTCTTATATTCTTTCCTATTTAATTATAAATGTTACAGGGCCTCGTCACCAACGTCATCGGGACCTCTCACTGACGTCAGTGGGCAGTCCTGGCCGCGTCCTGCAAGGGAAGGCTCCGGGTAGCTGGAACCCAAAAGTTCCCAGGTATGATCATACAACTATTCCATTCTAACCATTAAGAATCATTGAAAGAACATTCTTGCTCTTAAACAAGTGAGGGAGTAGTTCAATCACATTGAGTGGTGAATCCACAAACTTGGAATGCATTAGAAAAAAGGCCAATCACAGACAGCTTCTAGAAGGGCTGTGCTGCTCGCCATAGCAAACAGTTGATTTTAAATGGTCCAACAAAAATAAACATGCCCTTGCAATCCAGTTTGCACCAGTGTTATTTCCTACTCCACAATGTTTCATGGAGAATATTTTCATTTTAAAAAAAAAGTAATGAAGATAAAATATTTATTACAGAACAATATCAAATGCCAAGTGAAATCAGCAGGCTGTCATATTGGATCTATCCATTGTCTCTTTGATCTCACTCTCTAAACACTAAATGTGGGATATTGAATTCATGAATTAAGCTACATTCATTAAACTCGCAAAGACCTAAGGTATAGACTTGAGTTTTCAATCATCTTACTCTCCATGACCTCCTTGAGAAGTCAACTGTGAACTGTTGTAAAGACATTGGAGTCATTATCCAATTACACCCCATAACACATGAAGGTTTTTGAAAAAGGACCCCTGTTTTATAAATGAGAGACATACACAACCTATGGCTCCTCCTGAGACCACACTAATTAGGATATAAATATATTTTTACACATGAAATTCCACCCAATTTTACATATAACTTTTGTGATTTGTTGTCACAAAAGAGTTTTTATTGCTCTGTAGTTTTTTACAGATAGTCTAGCAAACCTATCATGTAATTCAAGCCTGTCTGCCCAGGCTGGGTGCTAAGATTAAAATTGCTTTTTTTACTAAAAATACATTTTGTGTCTTCTAGCAAATCTCATAGCAAAATATATAGATTTTTTATGCTCTGTGAATCAACAACATCAAAAAAGATGATTTTGGCTGACAATTTCTCTTTAAGTGCTAACATCAAAGAATGTACCAAGGACACAGAAGAGGCCACAGAGGTTAAAAAAAGAATGACAGATTTTGTTGGAATAGAGGCGGTTAGTCCTTAGTGGTTCATCTATATGCAGCTACATCAAAGACATGATAGGGGACTCCTAACTTGCAGATTTTGTTTTTAAAAATGTAGTTTTTCTGTTTTAAACCAAGTGCTTTAATATACTTCATCAGACGTGGTATACATAATGCCTAAGGTACACAGATTCATATTTTTTCCTTCATTACAGTACATATCTCAACTTATCTCTTAGTTAAGGAGTAGAACTAGAAGCTTTGAAGTGTGTCTTGAAGAGTTGGATGGATAATAAGGCTAATAACCGGGAAAAAAAAACATTTGAAGCAATTTGGTTCTTGTATACCATCAAAGAAAACTTTAGCGGAGAGCCTTTAATTAAGCTAATGATTGTAACACTCATTCCTTTTATTACTATTCATGAATGGTGACCTTCAAGAAAACCATTATGTTGAACCATTTTGTAAATATTTTTTTTTTTTTCTAATCTTTCACCCCGTTAATGGAAAATGCAAATGGTCGATGAAATATATAGAGAAGGATGGACCTTAATACAATGAAGGCTATGCTTTTCTGTCCAGCCTCTATCAATTAAGCGATGGCACTGATGATCAGGCAAACGGCGGTGACTGCAGGAATAGCCGCAGCAGCAGCAGGAGAGATATTGGTCTGACACAGAAAAGAAGATTTCTTTCCCATGGATATGAAAATGGAAAGCAGACACGAGGCAGGAAACAGTATGAATACAACAGACAGGAGACAGCTTGGAGTGCTGGACAGCATGGGGGGAGGGATGGGAGAATTCTTTAAAGAAACTGAAAGACTTAGCATCTAAATTTTGTGGCAGGAAATGAATTCCTTACAGCATCTCTTGGGCACAAGATCACTTTTCATATGCTTCCTTTCACAGGGAAAAATCAGAGATAGAGAGTGAGAGAGACAGATGAGCATTTTTTTCCCTTTCAAATACATTATGTGGGATTTTGTACGGTATGTACTGAAGGCATTATAAGAGAGACCCGCTATCACACTTTGAGTGTATTTTATTAAATCGCAGAACAGTGAAGTATCTTATTATATCAGAGTTGCATATTTTCTCATCATTGGAGCTTAACCCTTTTCTTTACTGGTGCTGGAAATCCCCGACTGCTTCATAGGTTGCCGGGCAGATGGTTTAAATTGGGCATCATTGTTTTTTTTTTAATGAACTGCAAATATATGCACCTAAAAAAAAACAGTTTAAAGTGGCAAAATAAATAAATAAAAATCCCTTATCCTTAAGAGAAGTTACAGCTCCAGAGCTACAGCACAATGACTCCTCTATGAAGCAGCTGTGACGGCCCAGGGTTAATAGGTGTCGTCTGTGGTAGTTATTGTCTGAATTCTATATGTCCAAGTATATGTGTGATTATTGTTATGCTTTTGTCCTCCCCTCTTGTGTTATCCTGTCCATGTGCCACATGTCCTTCCCACGGACTTTAACCCCCTCATAGCCCCGACACCAACGGCCCGACCACAGCACAGAGCTATCCATCGGTACCCCAGGATCGCCATCGCTCCTTGGGGATCACCCTGAAAACTATGGTTTAAAGCTGTACAGACATTGCAGGGCTCGGTGGCCTAAGTGTGGCACCGGACTGTCTGGGCTGGGCGGGAAGATGTGGACATGATTTATGGTTTGTTTCTCACCTAACCTGTATATAAGCCTGTGTGTTTCCCAAATAAAGAGTTTGTGTTTTACCTCACTACGAGTCCTGTCTTGTTATTGAAGTAAGCCTCGGTGCTGCCCTTATCAGGGCGGTAGAGCGCCATATTGCTATATTTCCGTATATTACAGTGCCGCCGAGGTTCCTGAAGAGCTGTGTCCTCTGCTATGATCACTTATTGTCATTTTCAGGACAATAGCCCCACGGTGTAGCTCGGCTTCGGCTAGCCACAGTGGAAAAGCAGCCCCTTCTCTCTGCAACGCTGGTTCTGTCTGGCGGTGAAGGGGTTAATCGCTGGTATCCCAGTGGCCATGGGGAGGAAGCAACAATTGGCTGACATACCCAGTGGGGGTACAGGTCGGTGCCGTCACAGCAGCCAATTAGTGTCAGGAAGAAACATTTTCTGTTCATGCGCATGTGATGTCTCATTAAAGACCCTTGGAACCTTCTCTGAGCTAGTGCTGGGGTTGACTGGTTGTCAGTATATCACATGGGCACTGGCAGCTGGAGATGTTTACGAACAAACACATTCCCGGCATATCAAAGAGTTGGGGGCATAGAAAAAGGGGAGATTCTGGCTAACCCTTCCATGCATTTGGAATGAGGAGACCATGAAAACTTAAAGGCTCACTTGGCTATGATATGCATCAATGGGACACTCCAGCCATAATATGCAGTTTAATGCGTATGGCAACTGAAATCTTCAAAATATCTTCAAAATGCATCTGCCCTTCTCTCTTACCCCCCAAAATGTGTTTGGCTGAACAAATGTCTTGACACATGATATACCTTTTGCCAGACAGCTCTAGTGGTTAATGCTGGGGGGGCTAATGCTATTTTAATGGGAGCATTTTCTTGCCACTGCTTCAAGTAGCCAGTCATTTGCACAAAATTGTAGTGCGCATGGGGAGCTGCAGCTTCTTACAAAGTACTTTCATATGCATTCATTGTTTTTAAAGGGCCTCCCTATGGCACTGGAGTGTACCTTTTATGATTGCTCCAATGTCCCTTTAACTGAAGGAAAAGTAATTGCAGGCCCTGGACACAAACTCAATGGACGCTTTCGGTAAATATATCCCCATTATTTTGAAAGAGTAATATTTCCTGTTCTGTTTACGAAGCTAGGTCATAGCGTTAGCAAATAAAAAAAACCCTCTTTATTTATTTATTGCAATTCAGACATTCCAAACTTTTAAGAAATGCATTAAATGTGTTTTCAAGAACAGTCTTAAAAAGAAAAATAATATACTTCTTGAAGGAATTAGATTTTTATAGGAAGTATAATAGAATACAATGCGTAATATTTCAGGAAGGAAATAGCTACTAATGGCAAGCATTACTTTTAGGGGAAGATATTCATCTTTCTTAAATGTCACAAATATTTAAAAATCCAGAGAAAATGGTCTGTGCTGTTCATATTATCTGTTATGAAAGAGCAAATAAAACCTACACACTTCTTGCAATGATGTATACATAACGCAAATGTAAAATGTTAGACCAGGGGTACACAATTCCGGTCCTTGAGGACCACAACCAGGCAATGAATTCTGTAGACACATGCCTTAAAACAACCAGTTTAATACATTCTCAATACAGATACTTGTGATCCTGCAAGGATATCCAAAAAATATGGCAATTTTGCTGCCCTGTGTTAACCTAAGAAGAAAATACATTGTATTGCAATACTTGTAACCAAGACAGGAAAATGATACAATAAAACCTTCATTCGCACTTTCATCCATATGCTTTCCTAAGCATCTACTTAAAATAAGCAACACTAAACTTGGGGAAACCTTAAGCAAGCATTTATTTGGCAAGAGGAACATGAGACAGAATATGATGGCACTTTGTAAGTCAATAAATAACGACAAAGACATATTATTGGATATGTATAGGCATACTCCCCATTAACGTACACAATGGGGTCCAGGCCAATGCATGTACTGCACTGCAATCTTCAGGTTATTTCCACCATAAAGGATGAAACACTTAAAAGACACAAAAAATGCTTGAAAGAGGGACCTGACGTGCTGACGTCATGCTGTTATGCATCCGTTCTCACAAAGCAAGCATACATTAATGGGAGAATGATTGTGGTGTAACTGTGTCCTTACTCGCAAGTGTCCTAAAAGAGGGGAATGCCTGTAATTATTACCATAATCCACATAGAATCCATTAATGTAGAAGGCACTCAACAGTATTCTACAAACCCATTTGAACAGCAACTTGTCTACTCACAAAGAATTCTTGACATTGGAAGTCTCTTATCAGGTTGCCATATAGTTGCTTCCATGTGCCACTCGACAGATGTTGAGTTAGTGTTGATATTAACTTGAGTTGGTCATGTTGTTGAGCTGTTCATGTTGGTAAGTCTTTGAGGTTTTGTCTGAAAGTCTAATTGAGTTCTGAGCCAACTCGTCTTCTCCTTACAGTAGGAGAAAAGTTGATTTTGTTAAACCATAACCTTTTTTCATTCTGACTACCATTTTGACATGACTCGGATTTGTAGGTTAAGCATACTGTATACGTTTCATATGCAAGCTTCTGTGTTTATCATATATGTGTACTGTAAGTTGGCAGTGAAGTTGAGATGAGTCACGTATGCCCTGATCTTATATTGTACATTAATAAATCAAACATCATGCTCCAGCTTCTGTCATGATGCAGGCTAGTCGACGTGTAGCTGATTTAACAAGAAATGTCTGTTTCTTAAAACAAGCCTCCAACAAGCCAGCTATTACAATGTGCAGTTGGTAAATCAAACACCAATGGTTCAGCTAAGTCACAGGCACTGGCCATTAGAAGCAGAAAAAGAGCCTCTAACACTCAGGTGATCTGCAACCTTTTGCAGAATAGTATATAACTGCCTATGTTGGGGATATATTATCTCTGCCGCCAATATAGAAAGCCTCCAGCAAAATGTTTTATGTAACAATATCCTGATTTTCAAATAACACGTTTCTAAAATGGTAAATGCAGTGTTTTTCATATTTTGTAGAGATTATGTGTGATATTAAAACTGAAAGTCTGATAGTCATATACTAATATTTTGCAATGTCAGGAGCAACCAAAGAATTATTTCAATTAATAATTTAAATGGCGTTTAGCCATTTCTAGACCATACGGCTGACATATTTTAAACAACTGAGCTTCTTAGGTATTCCAATATATTATTATCACAGCTTAGCTGTGTTGATAGCTGGGCCACATATTTCACTTTCAGCGAGGGGGGGGGGGTTAGACATTTCTTCATGAATGGAAAGCATTGAGAGTGTGTTTGCATATAAGGTTTCAGGAAGCGCAGACGTGAAAATTGCAAGCATGAGTTGAATTTCACATCTAATGTATACATTGCAGGATAAAAGTTGCATTCCACTATAATGAAGGATTGTTAAATTGTTAACTAATTACTGAAAGTTCTGGCTTACAAACTACGGTCTGTGTTCCTTGGTACTGTCAAGCACTTTCTGCATTGCTAGGCTTTGTGCTTGGCTGAGTTGCCAGTCCTGAGGCTAATAGACCGGAAGCTTATGTGACCCGGGATATGTGCTTCATCGGCTGATGAGGCTGTCTCGTTTTCAGATACAATCTGTAATTTTTTTTGAATGCCATTTAAAGTCCCATTTTCTAAGGCCCTTTTAAGACACTGAAATTGGCAGGAAGCTAGATCAATTTGCATTGCTTCTGCAGAAATAACCTTAATATTAGCCACAAAGAAAAGAAGAGTGGATGAAATAGTGGTCAAGGACAAGTTTTTTTGCACATGTAAATGTAGCAGATTAATGAAAGCAGTTTGGCTAGATAGCATGAAGCGGAATTTGGGAAAAAGTATGTATTTAGTATGCATGCGAAAGCATTAATTTAAATTATTTTAAAAAAAGCTCATATCAGCAACCAGAATGTATGCTAAAAAATGCTGATTTTCATTTGTTTACTCTACTGCACATTTTGACATTGTGTAGCCATACTGGATTTTCTTTCTACACTGTTTCTATCAATGTTTTTTACTTTTTACTTTACTGAGAGAATGGTAGGTAACAGGAACTACCCCCGGAATACGTGGTAGAGGGTAAAACAGTAAGGAAAGTTAACAGGGATAGGCATATGGCTATCCTGAATGTAAGACAAGATAAATGACTATTTAAGGTTTGAGTCTTTACAGGAAGAAAAAACAGACACACTAAATTGGCTAAATAGTTCTTATCTGACATCAAATTCTGTGTTTAAACTTTATAGTCCCAACCCACGGTTTCTGAATTTTGCTCTTGGCTCAACAGAGAATGAGAGAGGTGATAAGGGAATTAAAGAGGGATTGAATATATATGCATGCATGTAACTGTGTGTGTGTTAGAGGAAGTGTGAGTCTGACCGTATGTGTAAGTGTGTGTTATAAGTGTCTATGTTTACGGTAATATGTATGTGTAAGTCTTTGTGTGTTAGTATAAGTCTGTATGTATGTGTGGTAGAATTAGTGTGTATGTATAAGTGTGTGTGGTACCATGAGTGTGCTTAAACATAAATCGTGCCAAGACACACTCATGCTAACACATATATGAACAGGTTTTATTGGTAATAATATATATATATATTTTTACATCCATATATTTCTTGTTTACAGAAAACATTCACAAGTACCATTACTATATTACGAGGAATAGAAGACATACATTGACAATGTTGGCATATCTACTCTGGCTTATGTGTGATGCACCATCTACAAAAAGCATAAAAAATATAACATATTTACTAATACTAATACGGACAAAATATTCAAAGGTCTATGGTATCTATTGTTATTCTAATTCCTTAAATAAATGTATGTGTTAATTTGCAGTTTCCTCTGTCTGAGGTTGTTTAGCATATTACACTTCATTTAAAAGTATTTGAACCTATAGGCAGGATGATTCTCTTCATTGCTTCCATTTCCAAGGAATAATCACTGGGCTGGCTGCAAATGAATACATCTGTTCTGTAAAGAAGAAAGTTGCTGTACAGGAGCAAGAAGACAAATAACTTACTAGTTTTGCTTCCAGAGACCAGTAATAAGTAGAGTATGCATTGAAGAACATACTTAAATGTCCCCTTATTCCAATTTCATTCACTCACTCTTGATACCCCACCAAGCACATATGCAATAAAAAAAAATGAAATGTGCTAGCCGAAAACTGTAGGCTCTGGTCACAGCTGGTACCAACAAAAAAAATTACAGCTCACAGTGTGAAAAAAAAAGGCAATGTGTTATAATAATGGAAGCTATTTTAACATTTAATCAGCAAACTGCCAAAATAAATATTCCAGCAAATGATTGTAATATGCTGTGTTTATGGATGTAAATTATTGGATTTATTCCAATTAAACACACGTAGGGTTAATAAGCAAAGGTGCTGTGTTTTTTAGTATTTTAATTTAGTATTTTTTTAAGTATTTTAATTCAGGCTTTATTTGTTCCCGTAGCATGATTTAGTCTTTTCATTTAAAATATATTGAAAGCCACCTGTTTAAATAAGGCTGACACATAAGATATGTGGAATTACTGTTTCTCTCTGTCTTTTCAGTTGCCTCTTAGATGGGTGCATTCTATGCATTACATACAATGTTGTGACTACATATTTTGAATATAAATTACAATTAGTGTAAAGAAATGTTACCTTCTACATGATACAGCTGAAGCTGGTTATGAATATCATATTTGTACTTGATGAATGTATTTTAGAATGTCATTTTTAAATGTGTGATTTATCTTTTGACTGTATAAATACAGCTGCTCTTAAGATGTACCACAGCAATATTATGGCAAACGCTAACAACCTATTTGTCTGTCTTGTTTAATATAAACTGTAATTTTAAAACACGTTTGTGACTAAAAAAAAAAAGTCAGTGTTAAATTCTACTAAATACTATATTTTATTTGCACAGCAAAAAATAGATTTATTCTCCTGTTTTAAAAGCTTTTTTCATATCACATTCACTATTTGATATTCCATTTTTATGCTTGAGAGTGCAAAATCCCATTCACCTTCTTTTTAACAAGGTAGAACTGTAAATGTATTTTTTAATGGTTAGGGACAACCTTTCAAAATTAATTAATGCCTGTGCATTAGTTCCGCAATGTGTAGGAGTGCTACACTACAGTAGATATTAATGGCTGTCTGTCTCATAGAAACCTGTTCCATCGCTGAAAAAACCTAAGGAATAGCAATAGGCTTTATTTTTTGCCTCCTGTTATCTCCAGTGGATTGTTACATTATTTAGTGCATATATATATATTAGACTTGTGCACCATTTTTGTCAATTTCTATGAGTGTCCCAAAATGAGGAGGGACCCAAATGAAGCAAATGAAATGAAACAAAGAACTCAGAATTTTCATTTGAATTTCTATATTTTTTTTCTTATGCTCTTTTGGATTCTATGTAGGTTGATTCTAAAAAGATCTATACAGCAGCTGGGACCAGGCCAGAAAAGGCTTTGAGCTCAGACCAGTATTTTTCCATTAAAATAGTATATCCTGTGTTTTAAGGATTATAAAATAGATAACATCCTCCACTTCGATGCCATCAGTAACATTTAAAGTATATGTTCTTTTAAGACACATATCATTTAATGAGCTGAAATACACTTATAATACAAAAAAATGTCATCTTTAGGTCTCAGTTGGAGAGTGACATTTAGGATACTTGCATAGTTTGGATTGCTAAAGGCATTATTATTTCAGGCTATTAAAGATCCAGTTCGAGACTAACATTTAGGCAATTTATATGTCCTGGTTGGCTTAAGGCAATACTGCTCTTCACTTCCAAGGCTAATTATGTGTGAAACTATTTTTGAACTGTAGAGTAATTGTAATAAAAATATATTACATATAAATACATCAGCATTTTCATGCATTAAGTGTAGGCGTATTAAACTAGGAACCTAAACACCCAACAAGCAGCACAGAAGACAATTGACCAAGACCTTTCCAAAAGTGTTTATTTTTGGAAGAGCATATTTAGAATATCCACAGAAGCATGCAATATTACTCTTGAATTCCATCATGAACTGAAAAAGGTTTGTAAAAAAAACCAACATAATATCCCTTAAGACATCTTCCTCTGCTTGAGTGGTGTTGTTAAATTGAACATTGACATATTTCCAAAAAACACTTTTTGTTTTCTTCTGGCTTTAAGTAAAAATCTGTGTGTTACAAAGTAATTTTCGAATGAATCAGTCATGCATAGTTTATATTTAAATGAAATTTTATTTGAAATGCAGTTGATACAAACAACAAAAGGATCACAACCAAAAATATATTATTGAAGGAGCTGATCAAAAATATTTTTTGAAAATGTTATTGTTTCAAGCAGTTGCAATATGAATATGCATGGCTGCAAGCTCCAGATACATATTAATTGAAACAAAATATAATGGCGGTAAGTAGTCATAGTAGTCATATAAATTAAATCAATATTTGGAGTGACCACCCTTTGCCCTCAAAACACTGCCAATTCTTTCAGGTACACTAGCACACAGTTTTTTTCAGGAACTCGACATTTAGCTTGTTCCAAACATAGAGTACTAACTACAGTTCCTCTGTGGATTTAGACAGCCTTAGTTCCTTCTCTCTTCTCTCCTAGACAGACTTGATGATGAAGACATAAGGGCTCTGTGGGGGCAATATCATCACTTCCAGGACTCCTTGTTTCTGAATGAATCGGATGCTTCCCTGATGGCATTGCATGATGGATGAGTACTTCTCAGCATTAAGAAGACCATTAATTATGACCAAATTCCCAACTCCATTTGCAGAAATGCAGCCCCAAATTTACCCTCCACCATGCTTAAATATTGCCTCCAAATACTCATTGTTGTACCATTCTCCAGCCCTTCAACAAACAAATTGCATTCTAATTGTTCTGATGAATAGTTGAGTCACTTGGCCTTGTTTCCATGTTGGAGGTATGGCTTTTTGATTGAGATTGAGAAGAAATGCATTTCTTGTTTTTATTTCCTTTTATTTGCCAACCTGTGTTTAGACCCTGAACATTAAGGGACATCAGAATGAGGTGAGCCATGGGAGAAGAAGGCATAGAAAGCTAATGTGACCAGCACTTTGCCAAATTTAAGCAGGCGCCCCTGACCCACAAGGCACCCCGTGCCCCCTTCCCAGCCCCAGGACAGACCATCACGCAATGGGAAACTGCAAAACATACCATTCAAAATCACACTGAACATATTGAAAAAGCAACCCACATGTGTGTGGGGGGTGGCTTATGGTCTCCTCCCCGGCACAGAAACAAAAAACCACCAGAAGCATTGGAAGCATTCGCCTTGATTAAAAATACAATAATTATCCAACAAAAGTAGGAAAGTGTGAAAACTGGGAATTTGGGGTTTATTCACTAAAGGGAGAGATGGAAGGAAGGTTTGAGGGAGAGTTGCTTTTCAGCTTCTTTATTTCACTACACGTTACGAATGGCCAAGATTGGTAGGTTTCTTAAGCAAGAAGAGCTGAGCTGGCCCTGTACAAAGAATAACTCCGTGGACTTTTAAGGAATAACTCTGCGGACTTTAAAGTCTTCACACTTCCTGCAGCAGAAGCTTATTGGAGTTCTTCTTTCATTATGAACAGTGAAGACTAGAAGTTGAAACCACAACTCAACTACAAATCCCCTCTTTAGTAAACAGACTCCTTTATGTCACATTTTTTTTGGACACAAAAGACACACCATTTACTCAAACATTTCATCACACATCATCAGAGTTTATATACGATTCCGTTCCTAAAATCTCAGGGTACGGTAGAAAAGCTTAAACTCACAGAAACACCATCGTTTCTTACACATCTCTACAGTGATTCCTTCATGACACTTTAAACGGACATACCAGCCATCATTTGCACCTTAATGCATATGACAGCCCTTGCAATGTTTTGACCTTGCAAATGCATGGGGGGGGATTCAAAATATTATCTCCTATACATCTGCGCACCTCCCCGAGCTCCTTGGTTTGCCACCGCATACACGCACAATACTCTGCCAGACAACTACAGCTCTGGCTTGCTTGAGATTTCCAGGGGGTATAATAAGACCCTCCCGTGAGAATGTGCAGAATTTGCTCCCACTGGTTTTAAGAGACATAATATTAAAGAACTTTAATGTATTATTTATTGATGAGGCTGTGTGGGACAGTATATTGTTCCTGTAACAGGTAGCCCTAGACACCCGTAACACAAACTAAATTTCGAGCTACGATGAGCGTTGTAATTTCCAGCCATTGGGCTCCCTCCAAATGTCTTCCTTGAAGACCACTTCTGATTCGACTGCTCTAGACAGTAGATGGGTATATCAGGGTGCTGCTGTTTGCTGGCAATGCTGAGCTGATGGCACCGCTGGACATCTTCCGATCATGAAGGGAAAAAAGCATTTGTCTTTCATCTGCTGCACTAAGTATCTTGGCTGATCACTGTGTCTAATGTCCTGAACATTACCCCTTTCTTTGTGCTTTTTTGAAAAAGCCTTGACAGAACATCTAGAAACATTCCTATCATAGTAAAGACATTGCTGATGCAGTATAACTATTACTTGGGGTCTTGTTGCTGTGCTCAGTCTTGCCACTGCGTATAACTTTTGACATTAAACGGTCTTCAGCAACCTCACCTTGTTAGTGAGTTTGGCTATAGCTCACTCAGTTTAATTCCTCCAACACAGTGGTTTTTGTAATATGTATAAATATTTTATGAGTACATAAATTTAAACAGAATTTGTGAAATGTTACCTATACATTCAAATGTTTAATACTGGATAGATATCCAGAAACTAAAAGCAATATTTCATGTCTGCTTAAATTAGCGCCACCAGTGATTACTAATACTTGTATATTATATATATATATATATAAATATATATATAGTATATATACACACACACATGCATATATTACATTCACTGTTAAATTATGTATCAATCACTCTTGTACCTATGTAGCTATCACACTTATGTAGCTATGCTTCTCATTAGAACTCCGTATTGACTTTGCTTCACATTATTGAAAAAGGGCTATGGATGGCCATCTGTCCTTTACTTAACTAGCTTTTATAATTACAGATGTCCATTTTTTAGACTAATCAACAAAATATTCCTGCTTTTGATTATTTTTAACAAATATTTTTTCCAAAAAACATTTTATATTAGGGATACAGAAACAGTAATATTGCAGAAAGCAGACAATCACAAAAAAATCATACTAAATAACAGCATAAACAGCTGCTTCCTATCCTCATAGAAACTTCAAATCTTAAGCAGTGGCTCAGGAGAAGGCACACAAGTGCTTATTCATTAAAATAAATTGTTTGAATACACCAAATGTGCCAGATGTGTGTTTATTAGCCTACAGGCCTTCCAACAAAGATAATTTGCTGTAGGATCCTCCAAATCTACCTTTTTGATATTTTGATAAAAAAAATCCATATGCATATTCTGAGTCTAATAAGCACACGTACCCGTGCATGAAGAATATACCTGTACTGATGCACTTGTGCCACAAAAGGTGTGCAGATCATGAAGGTGCAGACAAGGCCTGGACTGATCGCCTGGCACTTTAGGCAAATGACCTGTGGGTCACTGGACATCAGGCACCATTATCACCTGATCGGCCCCTCCAACTGCATGTATAGCCAGTGGCTGGATATGCGTGGCCGCATGATTAATCAGCATAGAAACATAGCATGTAGCTGTGGATATCTAGCCTAACGGCATGTCATCAGGCCACCTTAAACTTGCTCGGGCTGTATCATTATCAGTCTGGAACTGATGTGGACCATTTTTTACCTACACACCAGCGTGATCCAAATATACAGTACTTTGAAGTGGAGATGAACTGAGAATACAGTTAGGGAACATCTAGCAAGGGTAACAGATAATGGCCAAACCACAAGTCATTGGCAGCAATGACCCTTAGTATTTCCCTCTTCACCACGAAACCAAGAGAAATGGTCAAAAACCCTGATATTCCCAGGTATGCTAGTAGATTACTCCTGGATGCAATATAATTTGGCATCCGCTGGCCATAACATGACTTAACATGAGTCTCTTAGTTATCCAAATTTTAGCTTTGAATACAGATTGTTATCATTATTATTTATTGATTTATATAGTGCCATTATATACTGTGTATATATATATATATATATGATAGACAGACATACAAACACATATATCTTACCTCCCACACCGCTTACCTCTCACCGCTCCTGCAGCTTTCCCTCTGGCTGCTCGCGGACACTGTGCAAACAACCTCAGTTTCACTGGCGGGGTCACAATACGTTCCTGTCTCCTCCTGCCGGTGCAAAATAGTTTCGATTGGTGCAGTCCAGGTTGAAAGGGCCCTTTCTAAACTATTCTGAACCGCTATGAGGAGACAGGAAGAAGGGGTTGCAGGGGTCGTACCAGGCCCCCCTAGTTATGCCAGTGCAGTGGTGGGACTTGCACAGTGGGGCAAAAAATTAGTCTGGCAGACATGTTCAGAATGGATTGGACTGGCAAAAAGGAGGGGGTAATGGGTAAATACCCTGTCATGGATACAGTAAGAGTAAACTGTTTGCTTAGGGGTTGCTCAGTAGTGTCAAAGATTCCTGAGAGGTCCAGGATGGTAGAGTGTTGTGAAAGGAAATGGCAAAGCAGAGAGATAGAAGGAAGACCATTGATTAGGCCTTTGTAGCTTAAACATTCAAGTAATTTTGAGACCAGAGGGAAATAGATAGTATTTAGGATGAAGGATGAAGTGAATTTCTTATTTGCTGCCCTCGCTTTTTTAGCATACTTAACTTCTGTTTGGTACTCCTCTTTATCTTTCTGATGTGATTTCCTTACTGTAATAATTAGTAATAGCCATGAGGGGGCATACATAGAGGGCCAGCATGGGCTGGCTGTAAATCACCCAAACGTATCACTGTTAGTGTGATAGCCCAATGGAGACCCTCTTAGGGCATTATGCAAATGATGCTGTTACCCCTCCCTGGGCGTATTTATTTCTGCTCCGGGTAGATTGCAGATCAGGGACTTGGTATAGGACTGAATTTCCATAGTATATAAAAAAATGCAAAGAATTGTAAGTGTAAGAAGAAGACAGAGGAGTAGCAGTAGAGAGAGCACTGTCAGACAGACACATTTTTAAAAATAACTGATCCTTGGGTCTTCCTTCTTTGTCCACTTTTTTTGTGAAACAGAGATCCCGGAACACTTTTGCAAAACACCCTCTAATCCCTGATTAGAGAAACAGGCTGTCTCAGTGGCTCTGCCCTTTTGCAGAAGAATTTAGAGAGACCAGAATAATGGAGATTCTCCCTGAATCTATCTGCATTATTCTGGCCTCTCTAAGGACTTCTGCAAAAGGACAGAGTCACAGTAACTACATCTCCCCACATTTCTCCAATCAAGGAGATGGTGTGCTCAGAAGCTCTGCCATTTTGCCGAAGTGCTCCTGGAGGCCGTCTTCACAGAGATGCAGACAAATAAAGAACACATGGGGAAGATAAAAGAAACAAGACAGAAGAACAAGAAGAGACAAGAGAAGAAGCTGAGCTGTGAGAAAAGAGACAGGGATGCACAAGCGGTTCGTGGAGTAGATAGGGAGACATTAAGAGAGTGTGTGAGAGAGAGTAAGAGTGATTGAGAGAATGAGAGAGTGATTAAGATTGTGGGTAAGAGTGAGTGAGAGTGAAAATGCAACAAAATGCTGCACCACTGCCATTGTCTGGCTCAGTGTATAGTGATATACAGTTATGCTGTAGCACCATCTGTGCCTGGCTCACTATATAATAGTCGGAGTCATGTTGTACCACTATCTGTGTCTGGTTTGCTATATAATGGGATGGAGTCATGTTGTATATTTTCTGTTAATGAAAAATGAATGTGGCCCATGCACACATGCATTTCTGATGAAGCGAAAACTTGGACACTCTTGCTTTATAGAATATATTATATTTGCAAAGAAGTCTAATTTCCTAAATGGTGTAGAATGAATAGCGTAGAATTTGATTTCGTAACATAGTTAATGGAATGTGGCTAATATTGCATGCTAAATGGGTGTACGTCCTCAAAATATATATAATGACTAAACGATTAACTTACTTTTCTTAATATAAATTCATATATTGGATTGTAAGTGAAAACGTAATATATTATGACACAGCTCATTTGTACTAGTAGTCAGTTTGAGATGGTCAGACTGTATAATATATAACTGTAATGATGTCACTTGTCACTAGCAGTTATCTTCTACAAGACTGAATACATATCACATCAAAATGAGCGGTGTGTATTTTTTTTACATTTTTTGGTGGATAATATAGTATTTGAAATAAAAAATCACAATGTCTCGCTTTGCAGTGTAGAAAACTGCCTGTCAAAAGCATCATTTTAAATTCTCTTCCAAGTAGCAACAAATGAGGGATCTGTATAGGAAAATTAGCCTTACTGTACATCAGATTTTATATTATTAAGAAAAAGTGCAAACCATACAGACATTAACCTATACATTTGTAGTGCCTAAAAATTATTATTAAATGTTAAGTGGAAGTGTGTCTGCTGGTAGAATGGTTTAATAATCAACATGAAAACAGTTTCATTACTAATGATTAAACTAAAAAATAGAAATATGTTTTTATAACTTAACATGATCATTAAACATCATCCTTGCTGTCCGGCAGATTATTTAAG
>VKOC01000001.1:14803410-14817238 GCA_009364415.1 Spea multiplicata | reverse complement strand
TTCACTACGGGTTATGGCAGCTCCAGTAAATCATGCTATGGAAACTATATTCATGTGTTTTTAAACTTGTGATATGTTTTGAACTTTTACACAATGCTAAAGCTGGATATTTTGCGTCACTTCTAAAAACTCTATTTTGACCTCATCTAAATAAAGCAACACTTGGTTTTATGTTTTTAATCATTTTCAGCTCCTGTCAGAGGATTTAGTATTTTGGAGATTTTCCACGTGAAGCATATGGTACTAGCTTTAGGCAGAATTATTTAAATTGGCACGTTAGCATGTCTTGGCTTTACTTTGTTGTTTTCCAACAAGAATTACTTCATGTCCATGACTTATATGTTAAACCTATCTGGTTGAGCAAAAAAAAGAGCTACAGTTAGATGCTAATAGGCAGCTAGTTTAGGGAAAATTAGAGGATATATTCTAGATTCTTCTTACTAGGTCTATGTCAACATATTTAGAAAGAAACCTGGATCACCAAGCGGTATTGGTACAAAGTGTATGAATATGATGTCATATTCCAGGTAGGACACTTCCTTTTCAAACTGCATGAAGGAATGCACAAATGCAAATTAAGGAGATCTGTGCCAGAAAAGACAAAGGTCTTTTGGCAAGAATACACAGGGGAGGCAGGATCACTGGGAAAAAATAAAAACGTTTAAATTGGAAAAAGGGGCAGAACAGTAGACAAAAGAATTAAGATGAGATAGAAGAGGGTAATTGATAAGGACAAATGATACAAAAGTTATTTGTGGACGGAGTGGGGGAAAGGCTTTTGTGCGTTACAGAAAAAGGTATACGAGTTTAATATAAACCTGCACATCCTCGCCTGTATCTTGCAAATTACCACACACACTACATCAAAGAAAATTGATTAAGCTAATGTTTTTGGGGTCTTTTAAAAAGAGGCTCCTAGTACCTATTAAATAACCCTGGAGACGGTATATGGCAGTTCCAATTCACATTAAAAGTCAAAGGCAACTTACAAATTTGCGGGTTGCCTACTTTTTTAACTTGTATACACACATATCTCCTACATGTAATTGTTCACCCACACTTTAGTTAATAGACCTGTTTATTGTCTTGCTTCCATTTTTATATAATATAATAAAATACATCACAATATAACATAAAATCAGTGATAAAATTCACACTGATGCATAACATACATACTTAAGTTAGAACAACATTTTCAGGAAAGGTTACATAGAGGTCATGTTACTTTATACTTGTGTATAAGATGTACTAAAAAATGGGCAAACAAGTCAACATTATCCATTGGATGTTTGCAATAATGTATATATACGCACATAGGCTATATGTGAAGTAGCTCTCAGTGTTTGCTATAAGTTGTGTTAATGTACATTTAAATGCACCGATATAACATTTGATGATTCTCTTACTCACCAGAGCTTACAGTTTAGAGGAAATGAGGGTAAAAGTGTCTCACAGTGTGGTAAAATCCAGCTGGGCCCAGCGAGAAACGTATGGTTCAGCACACATCTATTAGGCAATGGAAGGTTAAATTGTTGTAATTTTGTGTAGTTCTTCGTTAGCTATTGCATTGCAGCTTTCATTAAGATTTTTAAAAAAGTTCCTGGGGCCTGTCTCACTAGTTGAATATGTATGAGGTGATGAGTGTCCATTAATCAGTCCCTGACTATTCACGCTAGCCTCAAACTATTGCCATTTATCTGAACAGAACTTCGTTTTTCTAGAGACATTTTCCTGACAGATCCAGAAAACCTTTTTTTTTTGTCAATCACAAAATGACCAATTGAAGACATTTAAGTGGGAAATTATCTTAAAAAAAAAATACGGTAAAGAATAGGTAAAAGTATTATTCCCTTATAAATAACTCCTGCTCCCAGGGCAGAATTTTGTCTTTGGGTGTCTACACCTCCTGACCCTATGAGCAGTGGATGAGGTTGAGGGGACCTATGGCCTCCTCAAGGTTGTTTAACTCTTTCAATATTGCATGTTGGTGATGGTCGTCTACCCACCTGTGGTTATCCTGGAGAACTCTATTTCATGTTTTATTAAAACTATATATTCTATATATATATATTACATATTAAGTTGCAATTTGATATGCAACGACTTGGGCAACAAAGTCATCAAGGTCACAAAAACAGAAAGATTGGCTCCTTTTTTGCAGACAAGACTGCTTTAGTCTACAATATTACTGCGCCATGTAGGCTTAGTGTAGGCTGATTATGCACCACTGCATGGAAGCCCACATCCCTCCCCTGTCACTTACCTTAATATAAATGAACAAGAAAAACTGACCTCATATTTACGAACAACGCAATGTGCATCTCAAATGCTTGTGCATTAGTAATAAATAAGGAACTGAGATGGAATTGCATTAGCTTGATTATTCCCACATCTATCCTTATCAAACTAAGAGAGTCCAGTGACCTTCACAGTTTGTTTTGTAAAACATTCTTTCATTAAAGATTGAATTCATGTGTTTAGGCTCTCAGTTTGTTTTTAATCAGAATATGCATGTATTTTCATATTAACCACCTGAATCAATTCCGAGACAAGGACATGGCTTGAGTTCAGAACAGCACTGTGGCTCATATTTCTTTACATTCACAAAATTAGTTTATTTCACATTTTATACACACATAATTTGCAGATAAAACCATAATGCAACATTTTCTTGTTCGTATATATGTTTACCTCAAAAAATATGAGTATTCCTTTGTAAGTGTTTTTCTTATGTCTTGCGCTTCTTACATTTATGATATATAAATATATATAATATATATATATGTGATGATTCTACTGAAATGGAAACAACCAAAACTGCATTATACCGTATTTTTCAGTATTAAATAGTGTTAATATAAAGATGTCTTTATAGAATGTAGCTGCTTGCTATACCATAAATGTAATCATTGTTAACGTCACTGTTTTCAAGTTTTATACCTTGTTTTTATTGGGAGAACATATATATATATATTAACAGGGATACAAATGGGATTGCAAATCTAATTTTGAACAAACCAAAAATACCCACAAAAGTATATCTTTCTGTAAATCAGGAGCATTTGGACAATGTTCATGCAGCTGTTTGGCCCCCAATCACTGCCAAAGTTGGCTCTACAAATAATTTCCTGCGTTTTTTTTCACCAACATTTCTGTGTTGCTTAGAATTCTTCACCAGCACTTCTGTGTTGTTTGTGAATTTTTGCACAGATTTTGTGTTATGGCAGAGAAATCCAGCCAAAATTGTTTCGTTTCGTAATTTTGGACATTACAGGGCACCAAACATGACATTTTCACAGTTTGTTTTAGTGGCCCTATGTCTCATTTGAGCCTGTTTAGCATCTCCCTAATACAAAATGCCCATAAAAGTATATATTTCTGTAAAGCAGTCAACCCAGAGTATAGCATCAGGAGTATTTGGCCACTTTTCATACAGCTATTGGCAACATAACGTTACAACAACCGCCTCCATATTGGCCTAAATTCAAGTTAGGGCAAAATGACAGCGTTTCGGTGACATCTTTTGCCCTGATTGGAGGATCGGGAAAGGATGTCACCACAAGCGCCACCATTTTGGAGGAAGTTACCACCAAGTTATGTCTTTGGAGATACAGATTGAGATAGAAGATTGAAGATAGCAGATTAAAAATAGAAGATGAAAAAGATATAGAAGCGGCAATGACTGGCAGAAACGTAAGTGGTTGGCAGAGAAGGTGAGAGGGTGAGAGTATGAGAGAGTGAATGTGGGCGCTGGGCAATGAATTTCATTCTCAAATTAAAGATGGCCCCTAATTTTTTGACAGAACCAAATAGGCAGGGAACGAAATTTGTTGCTCGAAAATGAATGGGGCGAAAGCAAGGTGAAAAATGTGTCTGAATCATTTTTAGCCCATTTTCACATGTCTATTCTGTTACGTTCCGCATTTGCGTTCATAGAACTCACGATTTTTTAAATTGGTATAGTGCAAAAAAAGAGAAAAATGTTGGCTGCATTAAGCTATAAAGTGAAAAGCACTGAGTATTTCTAAGTAATCATCTTTGCAGTGTACAGTACAACAAAATTGTGTATCAAATCCATCACTGTATTGGCAAGACTATAAATATCCATTGTTTGCATTTTTCTCTCTACCATGTCAACACACTTCATTAAACACACATATCAATTCTGCACATGATTTATCAGTATATTAACAAATGAACACATGTTAGAAATACGTAGATGTTTTAACAGCTATGATTTTGTTTATAACTATTCATGTTATTTCAAAACCTAGTTAAATATTTCACAACATCAAAGTTGCATTACAAAGACAAATATGCTAAAACATTATAGCCAAACATTTACCATTTTAAAGAATATATGTGAAATACATGACTATAGAGGTTTTGTTTTTTTAGACACAGTCATGGTGAGGTATGCAGAGAGCCAAGAACAATCTATGTATTTCCATGGCAATGAAATGTTAGCTAAATTGAGATTTCATTTTCTAGGGCAATTTGCTGTCTTTTCTTTGCTTTTGTCTAGCTTGTGGAAAGTGGTTTCATGAAAGAAGGGTATGTTGTGACATCATATCCAGGTCATTTTCCGTGTCTTTAAGGCATGGCGCACCTTTAAAGACAGTGGGATGTGCCCTAGGTGATATTTAGCCTATCCTAGAAGATAAATTCATTGCTGTTTGTGATTGCAAATTGATGGGACTTGACTGCCACATTATTATGACAAATTAGGAACATTTTTGAGTTCCTGCACTTTTATGTGCACATCATAATAAGAAAACAAATTCACAATAAGGTACAAAATGTAATATATATCGCCTTGCCAGAAGAACTTTAAAGCTCTGGAGTCTCTGTTTCAAAATTGCACCTTTTGGTATAATCTGCTATGCAGTTAATCAAACACTATAGGTTCATCCTGTTTTCCACTTTGTATCAGGTTATTTTCAAAAGCAACTGTTGTCTAGAATGTGTGGCTTGATTACATTTAATTCAGAGTATGTACAACTAAGTCTGATAATGTATGTCCCTATGTTTATGCCATATGACAGTTATTTTTATATTTCTTAAGATCCTAAAAATTCACTTTTTCGATGACCTCTTTAATTGAGGACAATAGAGTTAATCCTTGTCACTAACAAATAATCCCCTTTAATTCACTTGGAATGTACAAGAATGTGACGCAGAGCTTACTTAGCTTCACCAAGATCTGGATAAGAAAAACCTTAGGCTATAATTAATAATTATCTAAAATTATCTAAAATCTAACAAATTGAACCTCAAACATTAATATCAGCTTCTGACAGCAGTTTTAATTAGTGTTTTGATAAATAGTCTAAGACAGTTGCTAAGGATGGGTTGAAACTACTACAACTACTGCAAACTCACAAGCAATTCCAGATTTTGTAAATGAACCTCTGAGATTTCAGAATATAGTCTATGAGGATAATATTAAGAAGCACTGAGTGGACTGATCTCCACTGAGATACGTGATCTTTCACTGGCATTCCAATATCACAGGAGACATACTACTTAAGAGCAGAATTCATGGTTACATCAATTATGGCAAGTTACCTAGGTCCTGAAGTAGCCCTAGACCATCACACTATCACTACCATGTTTAACTGTTGATATGATGTTCTTATTATGGAATTTTTTTAGCTATACACCAGATGTTTTCCAAAAAAGTTTCCATCATCAATGTCTTCAATATGTTTCTTTAACTGTTGTATTCTTGCATTGATGGCATTTTTGTACAGTCTCTTTTTTAATGTGGAATCTTGCTGAACTTAACAAGTGAGGCCTGCAGTACTTTACATGTCAGTCTGGGTTATTGTGACCTGGATGAGTCGTCAATTTGCTCTTGGGGGAATTTTGGTAGGCTGGCCACTTAGGGGGAGGTTCACCCCTGTTCCAAGTTGTGTGCTTCTTTTTTGAGACTTTTTAGCCTACTTGACTTACCAAGACAGGTTCTATGTAATTGATGTTTAGATTCAACAAGGCTGGCAGTAATCATACTTGCATGCGTCTAGTGAAATTAAACCCAATTATCAATTAAATTTGGTTAAATTTGGTTAAATCAAGAAGGAGCAAATACTTCACAGTACTGTACATATACACATATATACATATACATGTACACACATACACATATGTATTCATACATACACACACATACTTACATACACACAGCACTTACAGCATCCTCTACTTCCCTCTTGTATGTTTCTTGTTGCCTCCCTCACTGTGCCACGATCCGATCAGGTTCTGCAACATGCAGCAATCATCCCTCCTCACTAACATAACATATAGTCTGATTCTCATAAAAATATTTCTATGTTCTGTGCTAGTGCTTTTGACTTCCTCTCTACTGCTATAAAGAGCTTGCAAGTCACCATGTAAGTGTTTGTGACTTCATATGGTTAAAAACCCGATATTTCTCATAAAAAAGATAGATATCAATCTGACTAGCAACCAACTTTTTTAACAAAGCATAGCCTTAAAACAGAAGATAAGTGTTTGAAAGGGTTTATTCTTAGCTAAAACATAAAGAGATAATTTCAGGGACTTGTTATGGTCATGCAGGGGACAGCAGCTCTGACAATAATCATAGTGAAGGGTGGCTTGAAGGGACACACATGGACTCAACAAGGAGGAAGATGTGAATATGGGCATGGGTGTGTAATTGTGTGTGTGAACATGGATGTGTGATTGTGTGTGTGTGAGCATGGGTGTGTAATTGTGTGTGTGTGTGTCAGCATGGATGTGTAATTTTGTGTGTGTAGGCATAGATGTGTAATTGTGTGAGGAGGGCATGGGTGTGTGTTTGTGTAAGCATGTATGTGTGGGTGTTTGTGTGTGAGCATGTATGTGTAAGTGGGTAAAATTGAGTGTGTGTTAGTGTTTACATATGTGTGCCAGAATGTATGTTGGAAGGGGGGACAACGGGCAACAAAGGCACAGACAACTTGTGAAGTTGGTGGGCCCTGGGGTTTCTAGTTACATCCCTGCTGCCAGTAGAACATCCTGTTTGGCACCAAGTCTGGGCCAAGAAACTGGAGGTCCAGACTTAGAATACAGAGGCTTTGAATGCAGTGAAGAAGCTATGATTTCCTTTTCATCTCCTAAAGTTAAAAATATGTAATTTTTCTGCATATGTAAATGTATTTTTATATGCACACGTTTGTATGGGTTGTACATGTGTAAGCATAGTGTTAGTGAGTTTTTGCCATATTGTATGTTTGTGCATATGATTGCATATATACAGTATGGCACACAAGTAAATAGGTGTATGTTGACACACTGCATATTTTGCATATCTATCTATCTATCTATCTATCTATCTATCTATCTATTTATCTATCTATATGTGTATTTCATTTAGACTCCATTTGTGTACAATGTGTGCTTGGATGTGTGTGGTGGCTCAACACCTTCATATAATTGTTCATATGTTCACACATGTATCAAAACAGTTCAACACTGTATTTGTTATTTGAAACATTATTGTCTGGATTTTATTTTGATAGCAATGCAATCCTCACAAGCATTAGGTTTGTAATAAAGAAAAAAAACAGTTTTGGGATTTCTGTTAAGAATCATACGCGTGAATGTGTCATTAAATGGGAAAGCTGGCTCTCTTTGGCAATACCTATCGCAGTTAGTGAGGAAATTGGCAGTAATCAAACGCTGCTGAGCTGTCGTGAGTGTTGAAAACTGACTATGTGAACTATACTATCTTCCGCCTAACATGCTGAGCCAAAGCCTTTATGGCATATTGCAACTTCATTTCCACACTTTTTATATTGTGCTTGTTTTCCTCTTGCATGTCTGAAAAAAGCAGAAGCAAAATGAAATGAAGTTTCCATCCCCTTGAGATAAGAAATACAACTAAGCAAAGAAGCAAAGCTGCAAATCTTCCTCAAATGTGACAGCGAAATATAAATAATTTGACTATCTATATACTTTTTTCAGTGTCATGAAAATTGTGATTTTTTTTTTTAGACAACATCGTAAAAGGTTAACCTGTTTTCTGGGGGTTTTTTGTTTTATATAATACATTTGAAATCAATTCCGTAGCCAGGTAACCTGAACTGCCCAGGGTGTAGTTAAGCAGTGTTCATTTAATCATGACAAATAGAGATGTCTAGAAAAAACTAATGAATTGTTGTGTGTGTGTTATTTTGCAAAGAACACTGTCATGCAAATTCAACGATGACATTTACCCAAAAGGCAAATATATTCTGGAATAAAAGCAGCAAATTTGCCCATTTCAGAATGTTCACATATGCATAAAAGATAGAAGGGAAAAGGTAAAAATTCAACGGAGGTTCTTGCTTCAAAACATCTGTGCTCAATTTGTAGACCTGGGGGCCAAGTGCAGCCAATTGAACCCACCACGGCTGGTGTATAACACACATAATACCGGAGACTTATCTCCAGCCATGATATATTGTAGCAGTACTCAGACAATTGACTTCTCTACGCTTGCCCACCTCCATAGCACCTAAATTCCTAATTCAAGGAGATTGAAAGGTAAGCCAGGAGAATAAGAAACCTCTGCAGTGATCAATTTCTTGTTATCTGCCCTAAAATGTTATGGGGGGGGAGCACCTCAACAAGTTAGTGTTCAATAAATATATGGGCTCAGGCTGTGTGGGCTGCAATATTTCTTTATTTCCTGTGTGAAAAATAAAATGTTCTGGCCATACATCGAAAGTAAAACAAAGATGTGGAAATTCTCTCATGACAGAAATATAGTAAAGTATACAGTGTGGATATTTCTGTGGGAAAATCCCACATTATGCCTCTAAAAGTGACTGTGCCGGATGTTCCATCTGGTTTTTGTTCCAGTAAGTGACCTTGCTGATCCTGACCAAAGGAGAAGTCATAATAATATGTGCTATTTTAAGAAGGTGTTATATTTAGATTTCCGATATTACGTTATTGTGTTAACAGATGTCATCTAAAAATCATAGTTCTAGTCTGTGGATGAGAAAAGTGGCAATGGGTTCTATGTATGCATTTCATTATTTCTGTGTGTAAACAAAATGTCTAGGAACAAGTCAATTTCACACAACTATAATACCTTGGTGTGGACTGTATAAACTAAGAAAAATAGCCTTTTCTTTATAAATATTTCATTACATTCTAAAAAATAATAATTTACAGTTTTTTTGATTATTTTATTTTTTAAGAGATCAGTGACGCAGACTGGATGACAGTAAATCATACCTGGGTACTTGTGGGCTTTGCCTACCCAGAGCCACGCTGCCAGGATTGCCCACTGACATCAGTCCGCCTTCCCGCTCACGTCTATAGGCTGCCCCGCTAACATAATGTTAAACGCTAACATTTAAATGGAAAATTGGCGGGGATGGGGCATGACAGGATTTGGGTGTCGAACTGCAGAAGTGGCACTTCTCCCTTAGTTCTCCAGGCGGAACCGGAGAGTTCCCAGGTATGTACTAAATGGACGACACTAATGGCATAGGCTTCATATACAATAATTGGAAGCAAATATGTTGTAAGAAAAAATACCTCCCACTCCAATGATCACATATAGGAGAGTGAAAACTATGAAAGACTTAGTGTCAAGACCTGTGCCAGGAGGTCGGGTAGGAGCCAAGTTCCAGGGGATACCTTGAGGCATCATGATGGGTGGGTAGGTACAGGCAGGGCACATGGCTTGGAAGCCCTCAGGCAGGGCACACGGTTTGGAAACAGCTGGACAGGTACGGAAGTCTGGGACACGCTGGGGTCTGGAACACAAATCTGGATCGTAAAGGTAAGGTCGCCAAGGGCATACACGGGAGATCAGAACAAAGTACACAGAGCTTTAGCTGCAAGCAGACTTTAGCTGCAAACAGGAACCCAATCCAAACAATACAAAGGCCCAGACTGACGGGCAGAGCAGGTATAAAAGGGAGGGTTGCACCCAGGTAAGCTGATGCAGCTGGTCAGGTCGTTAGTATACACAGTGCTGTGATCTGACAGGGGACCTCTAGAGGCTGCAACGGATATGACACCAATTAAAGGAATACAGAGTCCGGGCTGACAGGGTGCTAAACACCTAGTTTACACACAACTTGAAGAAAGTCTATTCCTAAATTTCTGTCTGAATTGCAAATCTAGTCCTTTCATGTTAAAATCAAAACTGTTTTCAGATGTTGTACTAATGTGAGAAACAATTCCTTTTTGAGTAACTATATAACAGAATTAGATGGATACCTCATTGCATGTAGATATTATAATATAAGTGACTGATAAAAGTTATAGAGAGCCAAGAGTCCTTGAATATGTAAACAATGTTCATAATTACACCCAAATCAACAGACAAAAATAACCTTTCCTTCAACATGTCTTTAAATGCATGAGCATTGAAATAGCTAAACATTGTAAACAGGAGGTAATTATGAACAGATGACTCTCCAAGAGGAGGTATAGTGGATATATTGTACCAGTTGTATTATTAAAATATACACAATGACGTGTTTGTGTGCTTAAAACAATAACTATTTCTGGACATAGAAACATAGAATTTGACAGCAGGAGCATTTGGCCCATCACTGCCCATCTTTCCTGATGTAAGACTTGGATATTAATCAGTTGTTGATCTTATCTTAGATTCAGGATAGCTGTATGCCTATCCCATGTGATTTATTTATTATCAATTGCCTTACTGAAATCCACATAAGCTTCTCCTTGGTCTATGATTTTAGTTACACAGTTTAAATAAATTAAATTAGTTTGGCAAGACTTTCCTGTAGTACACAAATGCCGTTTCCATCAAAATATTGAACAAGCATGGTTTCCATGCTGACATAAAACATATTGGTCTGTAACATGCTATCTTTTATGTGATGTGTTACCAAAATTGCAAAATTAAATCATTTTCTCAAGAGTTTTGCCAGGACACTCCAAAGCTCTTTTATATAACTTCAGATGTATCCCACCGGGTCTCATGGATTCCTAAACGCTATCATTTTATCCATCAATATTTGCGCCACATCTGCGGAGTCCCACAGCTTTAATACCACAGTGGTTTCCTTTAGTTTAGATACAAAATACTTGTAAAGCAGTGTATGTTGGCGAACAGCATCCAATACATTGACGTAATGTCCACTAAACCTATAAATAGAAAACTTGGTGCTATTTTTAGCCTCTAGCATCCATTGAGAAGAGCCAATGGTAAAGGACATACTTCATGAACAATTTTCAACATGAAAGCTAGTTTGGCTTACCTTGGCACCAGATGAAACATAGGTTATATAGGCTATAATATTACAGTATTATACTGACTATATTACAAGAGCTGCTACAAATACAAGCAATTCTTTACTAACCAGCCTGTGAGATTTTTGGACTACTAACTCATTATTCGCAATATTTATAGTACTGAAACCAGTGAAAATGAATATTCTATATAGAGTGAAATTATTATTTTTTTTAATTCTATGTTATCTTTTATTTATTTTTTTATATTGAGATGCTTCCAGTTTTGAGACACTACACTAGGTTAGATAATCAAAACGAAATCAAACTGAGAACAGGGGAGAGAATGTCACAAGAGCGCAACCAAAATGGTGGTGCTTTCACTGAGGTCCTCTCCTTCATTCCTCCAAACAGGGTGTTTGGAGAGTTTTTGTTAGTGATTGAGCTGCTGTGGGCCCCTAAATCAAGCCTGGATGCAAGACAGCTGACTCCATTGGTCTAACCTAGTGACTGGATCCATGAGGCTCAGAGTGGCTGTGGAAAACTTTTTTTTTTTTTTTTTTTTTTACAATAGTTTGGTGTTGAAAAATCAACACGATTGTTCCTTTAATCTTAAAAAGCATACCATATTTTAGAAGACTTCAATGTGTTTTATGTCTTTGAGACTTTCCAAAGATTAGTGCAGCTTTTCAAGGAAGCATAGCCAGCATACACTTCATCAGATAATCTTGTTCATTGGAGTTAAATGCTGATTTATTTTTGATTTTATTTCTTTGCTGCAGTTTCGATATGTGACTAAAATAAATAGGCTCACTCCAGATGAGGGTTTTTTTTATTATCCCAGAGAGGTGGTGTGTGTGCTAGAGAGTAAATGGAAACAGGGAGACAGTCAAAGTAGACAGAGGTTTTGCTCCCTAATACACATATTCAACAAGTTCATCTGTATTTTTTTATGTTAACTAAATAGGAAAGTTTTGAATGTACGTGTATTATACCCTCCAGCAATGTTTTATTGAGCTCCAATAAATATCTGTAAAAATTGATATACTAATACAAATTATCCTGGCTTTTGTCTTGATGACTGTCCTTTTCATATAAACAGATAGAAAACAGTAATGAATTTATAGCTCACAAATTTGCCAGACTACCCTAAAACAATGGAAATTTTTTTTAGAAACATGTAGAATTAAGTAAGAATAGTGTGTATGGGGACCTCTTTCAAAGTTTAAAGACTACCCCTTCAAACACAATAACGAAAATGGGTCTGGGTTTCACTAACATAATAAGAGCTCTGGTCCGATTACTACCATATCTGGTTCATATAAGGTAAAAAATATATTTCTGGACTTTGCTTCTGACAGATTTTATGGTCATGGGATTCTTAGAGTTTTTTTCTCCTCATTTGAAATCTAACAAGCATTTTTGTTTATACAATGGAGCAAGACTGGAAATTATAATGCACTGAAAACAGATTTTACATTTCTGAGTATGTGTTTTTTTTCCTCTTTTGGCCCAAAAGCAAAATACTTTCTCAAAAGGCTGTTGTTTCCACTTGGCCTCGTGCCACATTTTGATCATTTACAGATGTTGCACATGGGGCAGGGAAATGCTTGTCTGTATATTAACTATGTATTACCTAAATTATTTTAATGCTGTAAACCCTTGCTTTTTTGGCTTTAATTAACAAACTGGAATACAGAGAGATGAATGGTCTGGAATTTCGATGTACTTGCATTCTTGCATGATGAAAAAAAATATGCTTTCTTAGTTCTATAAACTGCATTGTGTTTACTATAACATTATTATCAATTATATTTTTTTATTATTATCCACTATTTACAGGGTACAATTACAATTTGTAGACATAATTCCATGTACCTCTCCACTGATCCTGTTATGCAAGTTTCAGCATGCAGTACAGGTGTGTATGGGAACCTGATCACGTACCTGTTTCTCTTGACTTTGTAATTCTACCAGACACTGCAATGTGATTGTTTTAGCAAAATTCAGGCAGGGGTACATCAGATTCATGCAACTCAGTGGCAGCAGGAGCACTTGAAGGGGTGTGGAATTCCTCAAATTCCATTTAATAATGCATTAGTCCTGCTGATGTTCCTGCATAGAGGGCCAGTTGTTGGGTAAGTGTGCATATGGTATTAGACTTTCCTGCAGGGTCCATAGTATGGCTCAATTATTCTGTCAGGGTCTCACGCATGGACACCAGGCCCGGACTGGCCATCGGGAACACCGGGCATTTGCGAGAAGGGGCAGAGGTGGTAGATAGTTAGAGGGGGTACATAGTGGAGAAGGGGGAGAGGGGGTACATAGTGATAAAGGTGTAACAATTCGACAAGAGACGGGTCCCGTTTGCAAATTGGTAGGATATCAGGACAGGTAGTAGCAGGAGGAATAGTGGGACAACAGCAGGAAAGTTCCAATAGCATAAAAAGGTCACAGTCCAAGGTCGAGGCAGGCAGCAAACAGGCAAAGTCCAAAAAGCAATCCAAAGTCAATCCAGGCGGCGATCAAAGAGTAGTCAGGAACAAAGCAGGAGTCAGGAAACCAGTAATTCAGAATATAGCACACTGAGACAGTGATAACGTTTGTACCACACAAGGGC
>VKOC01000001.1:14784853-14795563 GCA_009364415.1 Spea multiplicata | reverse complement strand
CCAGGTCTGGTACACAGGAGGTCTAATCGGCACAATAACTGAGCACTGACTGAATCTCAGTGCTCAGTTTTTAAATTGCCCGCTAGTGGACGGCACGCCCATGTCACTCGAGCACGTTCCCCACAGTCTGTGTAGGAAAAAGCATAAAGTTGAGTGAGGGTGCGCACGCGTCTAGAAGCAAACGTGTTGCCAGTGGAGGAGGGAGCATCGGCCGCGACGCGGGACCTGATGTTTGGGGTATTCCAGTGAGTAACTCTGCTGTGAGCAGAGGCCCTGACAGATGGCTTGCAGGATGACTTATGGCAAAGTCTATCATGAGATGAGGGAGAGCTGTACCTTTGAGCCCGCCTCCGGAATTTGCGTGTTTTTTTTTTTTTATGATGCCTAAACAGCTAAATTTGTTTTTACTAACCAAGAAAAAAAACAGTTACTTTTTTTTTTAGCAAAAGAGTGTCTTGCATTGATTAGTAAACCTTTATTTCGAATCAGTTGCATGAATGTATAATGCTTAATTTTAAGTGTGAAATCTACATAAACAAACAAAAAACTATATATCCATATTTTTGCTTTTGTTTTCTTCTGGTGTGGAATTTCAATTTACTATGTAAAAATAAACATGCATAAATCCTGTGATTTCTGGTGAAGATAAATGATTGTTCTGTCTAGATTACATGATCACTTGATCACGTTTTAATAAAGAATAATTGTTCATTGCATTGGCCGTATTTCTACTGTGGTTAGAAATCACTTAAAACACTTTATCTAATTGGTAATTTGTGGGTAATGATTAATTAATTAGAGACAGAGGGAAGATATAAGCCTCCCTCTGGGGAGAGCTAGTTACACCTCCCAGCTGTTCTGAGTGTCCGGCTGGAACCCAATCCATCTTTGAAACAACATGAATAGCTATGGTTCAGAGAGTCTTGCCAATGGCAATCTCAAAGAATTAGAATCTGCTGTCAATTTATCTCAGAGTAAGACATTGATGGAAAACCCTTTACCAACGCTAAAAACTTCAAAACCTGCTATGTACTACAAATGCTTGTAGTTGAGAAAAAAGGTGCTGACGTCGAATCGCTTTGTCTTTCTGTTTTTCTAATCCCATCATAAAAATAACATATTTGTTTTAACTGATGTATTAAGGTAAAGTTCTGCTCGAGGCATTTTTTTGCAATTTATGTCATCTATTGTATATCAGCATGGGATCTTCAAAGTTTAAAATATGAATAGTGTAACTATTGCTAATTAAATATTCTTAGCAATTGCAAGACCATAGTTACCCATCATCCCAGCTTAGTCAAGAAAGTCCTGACTGTAGAGTTCTACTTGACCAGTTGTTATAGCAGGCCCAATATCAACCACATTTCATGTACAATGCCTTTTTTGAAAATCAGCATTGCATGCGTAAAAAGCTGTGTAGGAATACATCAGGACGATATTGCATGGCCATTATAGAGCCTCAGTCGAGCACACGCCACTACATCTATTTTCATTGCCATATTCTTTTCCAAATAACTCATTTGACCTCCCTATGTGTAGCCTACTTTTACCAAAGTCGTTGAAACATGTAGTTGTGACCATGTGACTGTATTATATAGCATACCTAATGTAACTGTGAATTGTTTGGAATAAATAAGTAGAGCAAAGGGTGTCTGTATATATGGAAATAAGCATGTGTATAGGGTAAGATATTAGTGTATTACTTAGCATGCTTGTGTCTAGTGAAGTGTAACTGCATTGTGTAGGTTGTATGTGAATAAGGTAGTGTGCATAGCAGGGGTGTCCAACCCAGCGGCCCTCCAGCTGCTGCAGGACTACATCTCCCATAATGCTCTTCCAGCTAAGGATCTGGCAGAGGAGTATGGGAGATGTAGTCCTGCAGCAACTGGAGGGCCACAGGTTGGACACCCATGGTGTATAGGGTAGTAAAACTATTTCAACCATTTATAATATAATGGAGCCAGAAGGTACAGGTCTGTGGTGAAGTCTGAGGAAGGCTTCTGAAGTATATATTTTATTGGCACAGTGTGCTGTGGAGGTTCTTTGGTTATTGTGGAGCTGCTTTTGTCTGTCAATATGCCAGTATTTGTGTGCTCCCATATCTGGGAATGAATATAAAGACAAAACAAGAAATATGTTATAGGGGGCCCTGAGCAAAGAAAATATTTTGAGACAGTATTTTAGCAGGAATAATTATCTATAAACCAAGGAACCAAAAATTATTATAAATAATTGGCATTAAAAATGGCATTAAAAATAACACGTTTGTTGCAGTGGTATAATTTTATGGCAATCTATGCCACTCTTGTATTTATCATTTACCAAAGAGTTAACAGCTGCTTAATATTGTACCACAACCCCAAATTTGATGCACTTGGTGTTAGGCGAATGTGCTTCAGACAAGGCATTATACATCAAATAGAAATGTAGTGTGAAGCCCTCAGAATGACACATAAACGAAAAGCTATGATGACTTGCATAATGAATTAGTAGAGTTCCATAAGTGTATATTGATGTTTCAGATGTCAATTCAAATCCAAATTGTAATGCATCAAATGCTGTCATCATACTGAACCTAGAAATGTATCTGTCACTTGTGAAATTCCCTATGAGTTTGGATATTTAATGTCCTTGATGCTATGATTAGAGAACTAAATATAGTATGTACGTTTCATGGTATTTATGTGAAATTGTTTTGGCACCTTTTAAATTGTCTTTATGGCCTTTAGGAGGGCACCCTGTATAAGACAAATAAAATCCATTTTTTTTAACTTTTTTTGTATTATCATTTTTCTATACAGAGGAAGTATGAACAGATTTTATGACTTTATTCCAATTATAAGCTTTTCTTTGCAATACAAAAACAACAAGCTACTGTCTATATTAATTATCACCATGAAGGGTAGATCATGTTGTATTTTAGATTAAATAACAAATAATGTTGTATATGTTAACTGTATTGCAGTAGCTTGTTTCTGGTAATTTCATCTTAGTGGATCACTTGATAGATTCATAAATCATGTACATTTCTGAATACATTTATCTTAAAACATGTAACTAATATAATAACTTGTTCCATTGGTCTGGGTAACATAATTTCTATGATTGTGTTCTGTTCTGTACTGTTCTGTCTGGTATGTATTTGGGGACAAGGAGGAAACCTATATGAGTTGTTATACTACTTGAATATTTGTTTTAGCCTGATGGGTACATGAAAAGTGCCAGGTTGGTCCAGTGTGGTTTGGCAATCAGTTCCACTGATTTTGCTGTGTAACAAGACTCATCACATGGTGTGTACGAAGACTCATGTCAGATTCATACCTTAATTGAAGGAGACTCATTTTAATGTTCTTTATTCTTTTCTGGTACCATGTATCCATAATTGCAGAGGCCTAGAGTTTTAATGTACATTAGCACTACAGATATATGGTATAACAGTCCAATCCAAAGAGGCTGAATAGGATCCTTTTCTTTACTTGTACATATAAGTGAAAATAGATCGCAGCTAGCAAGGTAGTATACCATGCAAGTTCCTATAATGTGCCTGGCACAGTAGCTAAAGCCACTTTAGCTAACAGTATTGTAATTTATCCCTGTAGGACACTGTAAAAAATATAGCACAAAAGAGGTAGAGAGACTGTCACCCAAGCAATGACATTGATAGTCAGAATTATTTGATAGAGGATGGGAGTCTATTTTCATTTGTGAGTTCATTTGAATTGGCTTTAAAAGATACTTAACCAGGAAAAGGCTTGGTCGTGCATTGCTAAAGAAGGGGCATCGCCACGGGAGACCCATTACATTTTTGCTGCCCAGGGCCCTAGACTTCCTCAGACTGCCCCACTACATTTGCTTAACTGTATTAGATGGTGAAAATATCAGGTACACCCATTTTACAAAATACTGTTAAGCTTATTTTGTTACAGAGAAGCGCTCGTGTGCTGAAATCAAGCCAGAATTTCAGGATTTTCCTTAAACATGTATTATAGCAATTTACTTTTTGTCATCGAGCAAAGTATATGTTGAATCTTGTTGTTCTTGTAGTTACCCATTAAGTCAAATCGGATCTCCCTAACTACCAGTTAGTTACAGTATTTTAGTCTAATAATCCCAAAAGATCATTTTATCCTCTTAGTGGCATTTTATATTCCCTCATATACCCGTAATCAAAATAATGGTATAACAATACAAGAACAGTACATATATTTTCGGTAATTTTTGTTCAACATTAACTTAAACAGAAGAAGTTATGCTTACACATTTCATGCCATAGAAATTCTAGCATTGAAAAAAAGCGTGGTGAAGAGTTTAAAAGGTTGTATATATCGTATTAAAGTTAGATGCGTGAACAACTTAGATAGAATACAGAACTAGCTGTCAGTTTAAAGCATCACTCGGCATCTATACGTTGCAATGTGCATCAAAGATCACAAAATACATTCACCACACAAGGATCACATATTCTTTTCACCCGTGCTGGTCAGGGTTTTTACTTATTCTGCAAACATTTGTGTCGGATGGCAGTAGATTTATTGAAATACGAAACTACGGTATAAGTCATTCAAACATTGCAGGTCAGCAAGGCTTTAGAGTGCAAATAGGGCCAGATATTGAGAGCATTTAAAGACAAACTCAAGCACATAGCAGCCCTTTTCCATCTATGCACTATCCTTATTCTGCAAGTGCACTGTGTAAATTAGCCCCACTGAGACACATTGTAGGGTTTGTACGTGCTCACTGACTGCCAATGAGCTACTAATATGAACATGGTGCAATTCAGTCTATCCAAGCTGCCTTTAATGCTTAAGAGAAGAAAAATCTACAAAGCTAAGCAATTAATTGATTGGGTTTGTTATAAAGAACAGACAGATGATTTTCATCCCTATATATTGATAGACCAGGCATACTCAACTAACCTTTCACATATGGGATACTTAAGATTGTCACTTTCAAAATCGTACAGTTTTTCTTTACCACTTTACATTGATTTTGTCAAACCTCCTGGGATGAATATTTAAACAGGGTCAAGGGAGCATGCATTTTCTTCCCATTGACTCATAGCCAAGGCAATTGTCCTTTAATAAATACCTATTAGGTTCAGAATGCTCCAATTAAACAGATGGCATACATCACATTAGGCACATAACTCAAATACAGCTAATTATCACATAGCTAATGTCACAGGACGCGTGGAGGGTTAGCAAAGAGAATGTTAAAAGTAAAAATATTAGAAGGAATAAATAGTTCGAAAAACTATTTGTATTCATTTCAGTGGTTATACATTCAGTATATTACAGGAAAACATATGGTTTCATTAGTAGATAGTGAATTTATTTGTTATGAGTTTCACATATAATAAAATTACATAGTTACATAGTTACATAGGCTGAAAAAAGACATGCGTCCATCAAGTTCAGCCTTTCCTATATCTGTTAATTTGTTGCTGTTGATCCAAAAGAAGGCAAAAAACCCCGGTTTCGCTCTTTCCAATTTTGCACTAACCAGGGAAAAAATTTTCTTGACCCCAAAATGGCAGTCAGATTTCTCCTTGGATCAATAAGCTGTTTCCCCATAATTAAAGATTATATCCCCGAATATTATGTTTTTGCAGGTATCCATCCAGTTGCAGTTTAAACGTCTGTACAGACTATGATTCTAATTCTATAATTTCATTTATAATTTCTAAATTATATTCAATTAAACATTTTTATTTTGTTCTGATTCAAAATTCAGCCCATGTATAGTAATACATTAAGTAATAAATACCGAGGCAAAATTAAATTTCCATTGCAGTACACAGGAGACTCTCATGCTGCTGGTTCATTCCTATGCCACCAGAAGTAGAACATGTCCCCTTCCTTGTGCAATATGGTAAAAGAGGAACAAGCAGAGGTGTGGGCCTTACGTAGAATGCTTATAGTCTATTGACTCTAATGTATCTTATATGTTGTCATGGCTTTGGTAAGCAGGGGATATCTGAGGCTCTGTCTGTACATAGTGACAGAGAGGAAAATACAGATGAAAGACTAGAGTTGGTTAATAAGGAAATGTCTATATTGGTAAGTGTTGGCTGATCAGGGAATATAAACAGGATCGGTTTATTTAGGAGAACAGGTGAAAATACAGGCTGTAGGTAGCACACAGGTATAGAAAGTCTCTGGACAGGAGCACGGCTAGAACAGGCACCCCCAGACTCTAAATAGGGACAGACACATTGGACTCATATATGGGATAGGTACCTCAGACTTGGACAGGGACTTCAGATAGGGACCTCAATACATGCTGGATAGGGACTTTGGATCATCTTGGATCTTGGAGAACTTGGATAGGGACATGAATAAGGAACAAGCAGAATACCGAAGAGGAACTGCAAAATTCTTGGATAGGGCAAATGACAGGTTATCCCACTGACAGGGCACCGGACACATGGACAGGGTTCACTGTAGCCAGACTGGCGGGAGGCCCAATCTCTGTAGCTGGACTGATGGTCAAGCAAGCTGAGTCAAACAGTAGGACACAGTGGTCAAGCCAAATCAGGAATCAAGGTGAATAGTCTAAACCAAGCCAGATCAGAACCAGAAGACCACGTAGGAAGTTTCTAGCAGAAGTACAGGGCTAAGTACAGAGCAACAGCAGTAGCTGCTTACACTGCAATACAACTGAGATGCTCAGCAGGAATTTATGGAGATATGGTAATGCCGCCGTAAGCAGGTGAAGCTGGTCAAGTGATATGATTTCCAGGTTCCACATAAAGGAGAGTGGTCTTTAGAGGTTGCAAGCAAGCATGACGTGTTATAATTATCACATAGCTAGCAAAGTGGAACCCTGATGTATATTAAGCTGGTGTGTATGTGTTTACTCATAGCTGCCAACAGTGAAACAGTGAATTTACTGGTTATTCCAGCCAAGATTTGGATTCCTGCAATGGCCGGATTCATGATGCCACTCATAAAACATAGGGGAACAAATATACAATGCCACATATATTTTGTATTGCCCATAATGTTGCATTAAGATGGCCCACATGAAAGGTGTTTTACAATTTTTGTTGGGCAAGGTGGATCAGGCAGCTGCCTGGGGTGACTGGACATAGGGGGCACTGGCAGTCAGCACCAGACAACCTCATAGTGTGAACAAGTCTATCTGATATATGAAAGAGGTTTGACTGAACAATAGACTTGTGTAAACGGACAAAATTGATTCAGACAAATTAAGCTCTTCGTTGTTGGTTCATTTTGTTTTCGGAAAGTGGATTTCTGAGGGCCTTTCCAATTAAATGTGTTGTCATTCACTCACTCTCACATTCTCGCAATCTCTCTCATTCTCACTCACTGTCTCTCTTAAGACTGTCTTCTCCCACTGCTTCTGTATCCCCTTCTCCTTTTCCGCAGTTCTAGTTCTAGTCTTGCCTCTTGTTTTTTTTGCTGTTTCTGCCTTCAATATTCTTTTAAGATCTGAATCTTGCCGCTATTCAGGCCTCTTAAAGTGCCTCTTTAAAAGAGGCATAGCCTCCATGCATACCCTCTCCTCTGATTGAGGTTATGGGGGAGAGGCTGCCCCCTTTTTGTGGGAGGGCAGAATAATGCATAGGGATATGTGGAGAAAGAGAGGTACAGAAACAATTGCAAAATGGGACAGAACCGCTAACCTATTCCTCTAATGTAATATTTTGGGAAAAATTATTATAGCCCAGAATAAAATAGATTAAATTGTGATCTAGATTTACTTGTAATTATCAGCGCCACAGTACTGTGTAGTATCATAGAAAGTTTTTGAAACATACTAATAGCACTTAAGGGCATCTATTTCTTCTGTTTTGCACTGTGCATGCATTCTTTTGTTATAATCAATTATTCACTTATTTCTGGGTAGCTCCCAAACACGACACATATTATTCTGAGCTTTTTTTGGCTTCCATCTGGCATTTTAACCTTGCTGATATGTGCTAGTTACAGGGTGCCTCCAAGCAAAATGGCACCTACAGTAATTGAAAAGACAGATCAAGCACTAGAGCAACAAATGGAAATTAGAAGGCAAACTGAAAAAGAAAACTATCTAGTTTTTTTATTCACCTTCCCCAAATCCTTGATTAAATCCTGATCCAGCAGTTGTAAAGTGTCCAGGGGGCAAGTAAAGACAGCAAACCATGTTCCTTTTTTCCTGGCATGCACCCAGACTGAGCACAGAGTGAACTTGAAGTTCTTATTATGAAAGTCACATAATGTTGAGAGCATTTTAAGTAGGTTGAATTGTATTTATAACATCTCCAATGTAAATGTATTTTAAATCGTACAAAGTATGATGTCACAACTAGCATATGCAGATTTTTAGCTGCACCTGCTGGAGGGTATTATACTCTTATATGATAATTCTCTGTCTTCTAGATTTCCTTATCATTTCCTGTAACATACAGTATATTTTTTATCACGTTCATTGAACTGGTATCGACCATGAAAGCTTGATTTTTCTATGACATTATAAATGCTGATGATTCATTTATGAAGTCAGTTTGTTACTGTTAAATGTCAAATAAAGATATATAGTTTTATGCATTAGATATACAAAATTGGATATCTCTAAAGGAATTGAATGGAGTTTATCACATTGTGTAAATTGCTCCCACGCCTGCAATGCAGAGTGGATCGAAGAATGAAATTTGGGAAAATAAGATACATAATATCTTTGATGCAAATAATCAAGCACTATGGAAAATGTAAAATAGGTTTCTGCGTTATTACTTCAAATTCAATAATTATATTAATGATATAACTGTAAATGTTCCACATTTGTTTCTTAACACATAGAACAGTGCACTGTCTTTCTACTTACCTGATCATCATCATGATGTTTTCGCACTTTATTGTCTTTCACATATTTAGAGATGGGAAAGGTGTTAAATAAATGAATTGACAGTCGGTGACTATATTATATTTAATTGAAGTGCCTTGTTACATTAACCCTACTGCACCAAGTGCAGAAAAGAGTCAGTCGTATAATAGCAAAGCATGACATAAGCTGTTATTGGAGTAATCATGCTCAGCAGTCTGTACAAAAGCAAGCCGAAGTAAATATTAATACAGAATCGTGGAAGGATAAATTGTGTTTACTCAAATAATACAGTCTTACACTGTGAAATGAATGTTACTGAACCAAAGTTGGTTCAAAATGTTTAAAAATGCAAATGCAACACATAAGATAATGATTAGTATTGATACATATTTCAAATGTCTCATCACAAGTTATGTATAAAAAGAAACCCGAGAAATGGTGGCACCACACGACAAATAAATAAAAAAAGGATCCACCGAAAAACATGCTGGACACCATTTAAATGGAGCAGTGCTCATTCTGAAACAAATAAATAAAGTAGAAAACTCCGCACTCGCTTTGCTTCAGATATTTCATAAAGTGAAATGATGCTTACAGGAACAAATGGACAAGGAGCCTACAAGTTGAATAAAGCTTAAGTTTTTCCCTATAGGAATTTTAATTGAATTTTAAAATATAAGAATAGCATAGTAACTTTCATTAATATAATTGGCAGAGTTTTGTTGCCTACAGTTAAAATATAAAATAAATATCATTTAAAAGTATAGATAGAATTGTATCTAACAGTTAACAAATGTAGTACATATCCAGAATAAATATATGTAAACAAATTAAATATTGAAAAATGCACAACCAGTATAATTTAATAAAAAAATAATAGAAATACCTAAAAACTACTCACCTTTAATCTATAGTGGAGAGTAAAAGATACTATTTCAAGTAAAATAGGATTAGAAAAGAAACTTGATCATATACATCACCTCAAGAATGTTATAATTAGTATACATATTTACCTACATATACATGCATGTATAAATATACATAAATAGATACTCAACTCTTGTTTCTCCCCTTTTTTGTAGATGGATGCAAAAGAAAACCACGCATTGGCAATCACCCTAACAAAGATCATTATCAAGGATGACATTTGACAAATAAGCCCAGACCTGATCATGTAAAATGACCAAACATTGAATTGAATGAGTGATATATTCCATTTTTTTATATCAAATAGAATATTTTTTACTTTTATGAAAGTGAGGCACCATATTACCCTAAGCACCCTGCTAGATCCATACAGGTTTCAGAATTGAATTTGCCAACACCCTGACCAGACTGTAAGCCAGATCATCATTGTTTTATTTATTGCTATACAGGTCACTTCCCCCCAGATGCCAGAAAAGGTTACTTAAAATGTTTTGGATTGTACGTGTTTGGTGTTAAGTATTAAGAGCTTAGTGTAACTCTGTCTTAGCTGGTATCCCTCTTAACCATCTCATCCCTCTACAATTCACCATGAATGCTGCTGCCAGACTTATCTTCCTTTCTCATCGCTTCACTCACGTCTCTCCCCTCTGTCAGTCTCTTCACTGGCTGCCTGTGCACTTCAGGATTCATTTCAAAATCCTTACTCTTACTTTCAAAGCCCTTCACAACGGTTTCCCTACCTACATCTCATCACTCATCTCTAAATACACTCTTAACTGGTCTCTCCGTTCATCCAGTGATCTCCTTCTATCCTCTCCTTTGATTAGTAGCTCTCATGCACGCTTACAAGATTTCTCAAGGGCTGCCCCTATCCTCTGAAATGCTCTTCCCCGGCCTATTCATATTTCTCCGTGCCTTTATTCCTTCAAAAAATCCCTCAAGACCCACTTCTTT
>VKOC01000001.1:14766716-14784753 GCA_009364415.1 Spea multiplicata | reverse complement strand
GGCTGAACTTGATGGCCGCATGTCTTTTCTCAGCCTATGTAACTATGTGACTATTATTTACTGTTTTGTTTTTAATTACCATAACTAGACGTTGATCTACATGAAAGCCAGTAGTTGACATTGTATTGTGTAGACTTGAGATCATGTCATTTGTTTTTAGGATGAATTGCTGGTACTGTAATGTCTTTGGTCCTAAATGGCAATAAATTGCATAATAGGAAATGTCTTAATAACAATGCCTTAACAGACTGTTGATCTTGATATCTACTTGATGAAAAGTGCGTCGGCACCCAAATTGTTATTATTATAATAATACTGCCCATTAAAGGTTAACCAATAAAGTTTAGAATATTTTTATTGTTCAGGAATACTTTTGCTCTGCACTTGAAAATCATCCAACTACTGTTAATCTAACTAGATGTGTTCCAGTCAGAAACTTGGTTCCTTCTCCATTTTACGAAATAATAACCATTCACAGGGGAGTTTCCTGTGCAGTCAGCCATTTTATGAGAGAAGTTGCTTTTTTTGAAGCCAGAATGGAAAATAGTTAAACATGTCACCCCACAGTTTTAAGGTAAAATGCAATTAACACATAGGTACTCATTTTTATGTTTGCTCCAGAGTATACTAAGCTCTAAGAAAAGACTTTTAGCACTTTTATATATTCCAGAGATTTATGTTAAAAATTGCTTTTCCAATAATCCCATGATAGTGTATAACAATAAAGAAAACATGTCTGAATACCTTCATTGAAGAAAAATGCAATAAAGTCTGGAGTTTCCATTTCTCCCTCCTTTGCATCAATTACCTTTCTAACTAACTAACGATTTCTCAAGAAATATGGCAGACATCCATGGTATATTTTTCATAGACTTTACATAGTTTATTATGTCTCGGGTGCTGACCATTCTCAATACAATTAACATATGGTCCTGCTATGATGTAGAAAGCAGAACATTTAGCAATCAAAGGAGAAAAAAAAAGATTATTGAATATAAATCACATATCCAAGGAACCACTGTGGTTTCCAACTGAGTCAGATTCATATCAAAGAGCCAAGAACATATTCTAGAAACAAAAACTATGTACATAAGAGGTGGATTTAATTATATTTCTCTCTATGTTTAGAAGAGAAGAGCTCATAGTTTTTTTTATCTCTTACACTATTATCTGAACGACGTGCTTTACGCCTTGCCTTTATATCTAATTGATTTAAGTAAATATTGTGGATCTGATTCATATGCAAATTATATATATATATATATATATATATATATATATATATATATATATATTACTGTATATGCAGAGGATATTATTTTAACCTCAAACTTTTATTAAGGTTTTTGTTTGTCTGCAAGCACAGTCTTGCTTCTCTATCTTTTCCCCAAATTTGGTTCAAAGGGACCTGTACTGGAAGTAAAAGCTGTTGATGGCTGTGAGGACCATAGCTAAGAACTGCATCTCTACACAAATCAACCCCAGCTATTTCTTGTACATTAACCTCTGAAATCTATGGGGAAAAATACTTGCTATATTTATATTACATATTATCTCATTATTCACCATTATTTATACAAATAAAAAATATATATTCACACATTGCCCTATTAAGTGCTATTTGTCTCACAAATACTTCACAATCCTAGCAGCTGAAAATACATTTGCACAAATGGTCAGGTATGCTATTTCATTGCTTGTCGATATTCAAAGATTTTGCTTTGTCCATAAGACCAAACTAGGTTGCTATCGAAAGAGTTTATATAAAACGTATATTCTTTCAAATCCAGTGATTTTAAATTTGTGGATTCTAGTTAAGAGATGTTGGAAAATCATTGCTGACTGTGAGTACCTGGGAAAAAAAGTAAGCTTCAAGCTGCTCCATTATTACTGAGTATATATATCCCTGTCATATAAACAACTTCCATCTATAGGGCTACAGGGGAGAGAACAGAAGATTGTGTTGTATAATATAATTGATTTATCAATTGATTTTTTAATATAACTGTAAACATAGTTAAGTAGATTTCTGGTATTATTAATGTCCCCTTTATTTTATTTTATTACATAGCACCCCTTTAACTCTTGAGTTGCTCTGGTACTTGAAGAAGCATCATTAACAGTAGTGTGGCAGCTTTCCTATTGAAACCAGGGTAAGTACTGTCATTTTACAGAAATGGCTTCCTTAGGTTATTACCAGTGACAATCCTGCTTGCATCCAGTATATAGTAATGAAATATGTTTCTAGTATCTGTTACGGGAACCTGGGCTGCACTGGACTATTGGTCATAATTGGAAAATCTCAAAATATTTATTGCATTATTATCTCAATGTTTCTTCCTTTTGTTCCAAATGTTACACTACAAAACAGTATCTTACATTATTTATTCTTGTGTTTTCCTTCCACTCCAGCCTTATCCCTTATGCATAATTTACTATTATTCCTTCTAGTGGCATATTTCCATGCTGTAATATAGCAGCAAAACTATATAACTGAGTAATTACTTAGAATTTTTAAGATTCATTTACTGATTTGTATAGCACTCAGTTACACTCTCAAGATTGACCCCTGGTGGTCAACATTAAGAATTAAAGAAAAATAATAAAACTGTCCTACAAGTGATGCCTTGCTTTCACATTGTAATGAAAAGATCTTTTAGAAAGCTAAGCAATTTATTATTCCTATGATGTGCATATAGCATCATAACACATTTCTGTCTAAAAATCGAAACATATGACATATTTACAATGGGTAGTGGCATGGTCTGCTTTTGTCTAGGTGAATCACAGCAGCTAATCCTGATATTTTAGATGTAATGTAAGGATGTACTTTACTGAGAAGCTGGTAGATGAGTGGAACAGCCTCCCAGCAGAAAGAGTGGAGTTTGATACAGTGAGACAAGCTGAACACGCATGGGACAGGCACATGGCAATCCTGAATCTAAGACAATAATAAGGACTATGGTTTGAGGGGGGACATGTGCATTTAGTGATTTGGAAGTGAGATGGAAGTATATACGCCACTATAGCTGTGAAGTGATATGTTTGTTAGGTTGACACATTTCAGGTATTCAATCAGCGCGTCCTGACACTTTTATTCAGTATCCCCAATGAATGGCTGTGTGAGAGGCAACATAGCTCCACATGTGGTAGACATCTGAGAACAAATCACAAGTCAAATATTAAACAAGAACAGGTTGATGGGTGTCAGCATGGAAATGTCTATGGAAAAATAAATGTTTTCCTTTGAACATTGTGGCATAGTAGTTTACAGCAGAAGAAAACAAATAATGTAATACTATTTATAACCTACCACCTGCTCTGATTTTTCTGAGTTTAACACCTTGATAACTTAATGCATCAATTCAAATATTGGGGTTGAGTCAATAAACCAACTAAATTCAAGCCCTTTTCTGGAAAAGCAGAGTACACAGTAAGCAATTCCACTACTAATGCGCAAATCCTCCAATACAAAAGCTAACTGCTCAATGTATTGTACACATATAGATAGCATATCTCAAAATCATAGCATAGTTTGTCCTGTCTTCATGTCCAAGACACTGTGAATCTGATGAGGTCATAGCAAGCAACGATCCTCTGTAATTAATTAAGTAAATGTGTTGGCTAAGCTAATAATTACACAATAATAACCACATTGCAAATAAAAGTATAATTATACTGATTAGTGGGCCTAATGTAGTATAAGGGAAGTCTGGATTTAACCTTTTTTCATATTGTCTTTGTACCAGTAATTTGTTCCTTGGATATGATTAACAAAAAGAGCTTTAATACAATTTTTAAGAAAAACACAAGAAGATTATGAGTTGAACTTCTCGACACAAATGTATCAATTTAAAGTGTGTTGGCAGACGTCCATGTTTCAGAAATGTATCAATCCCACTTTGTCAAGTAGTTATACCAAGTAGTAAATACCTATGGAGATAAGTCCAAAAGAGATTAACCACGGCCAGCATGGTTTAACAATAATTTAACGGGAACTACTAAGAAATAAGCAGTATTCTAACTAGCTTTAAACCTAATGCACCAAATACATCCCTGTTACTATTGTTTCTGGTAGCTTACACTAATGAAGTACCTATGGTAGTCCATTCACACAAAAACCTACATATAACTTCATTTTAAGTACTTTTAAGTACTTAAGTGTCAAGATGTAAGATTAATAAAACCATCATGGCATTCACCTGAGGGTTATTTGAGAGCTTGGGTTTAGACGTTTCTATGTCTAGTTATTAACTTAAGGAGGGCAGGTCTATTAAATGGTAGATTATTACTTTTGCAGATGACATCAACACTTGTAGTGCTGTAAATTCGGGGCTTGGTGTATGTGCACAGTGCAAAACATCAGCTTTGCCAATGAGGAAGCACAACAGGAGCCACATGATTGACAGGTAGGACATGTGTGTATGAGAGAGTGAGAGAGTGAGAGAGAAGGAATGGGAAGTGTATGAATTAGTAACTGGAAGGTCTTAAGACAGCACTTTATTAAAATGGGATTATGCTTCTGTACAGAGTCATAGTTAGGCTGGATGTGGTTCAGTTTGGGGGACTGGGTAAGAAAAAAGTGTGATTTAATAGGAAAGTATATATGGAAAAGCTTAAAAAATAATACAAGGAATGGAGGCTTTAATGTTTAGCTAGATTAGATTTAGTCACTCTAGAAAAGAGGTGTCTAAGGGGCGACCTCATCACAATATAGAAATACATTCAACAGCTGTACAAGGCCCTTTCAGGGGAAATAATTGTACCACGGATAACACACATAACAAGTAGCTAATTATTAAGATGGGAGGACACATACTTCCTTTTAAATAGACATCCCTCACAGTAAGGGCCATAAATCTCTCAAATGCACTACTTATAGTTGTAGTGACTCCAAGGATTGTAAATGCTTTTAAGAATAAACTGGATTGTTTTTTGGTAAGCAAGGATATTCCGGGGGATGTATAACTACTTAAAAGATGTTGATATATGTTTAATTCTGACTGCACCTAGAATAATGTCTTAATGTCCCTTAAGAGAAAAACCAGCATGAGCTTAAAAGGATTTTTTCCCTTTTATGGATGTAATTAGCGATCTCTTGAAAAGGTTGAATTTAGTGGACTTTTAATATGTTAGTAAGAAGAAAATTATGCCCAGATTGTTATTCCATAATGTCCCCCCACAGCAAACTCACAAAAAAGTAATTTAAAAATGAAAGTAATAAATAAATATGCCTATTTTTCTATTCAATTTTAACTATGATCTAAAACATTTTACAAAGCTAGCTCAATTGCCAGGTCTCATTTAATTATAAAGAGTTTGTAAGAGAGTTGTACATTTTGGCTTCCTTGGATCTTTCCCTGCAAGAAGAAGTGTGCAAGCCCTGTATAATGAATAGTTAAATTAGCAAGGAAAGTCTTACAAATCTACCACTTTACATATGCAATATGCATGCCTGATTCAGACCTTCTTACTGGAGCAGAGCAGCCTTTGTGGGTTATAGACTCGGACTCCTAATGGTTAGTTAGTATGTTAATGTACTCCATGAAATGATTAATAATGAGTATTTAAACAAAATATCAGTATAGCATGATTTAGCTTTTTATTGGAGTGTTATATATTGTGTTTCCCAGGACGAAATAATAATGCACAGAAAACAAAACCACTTACAAATTACATGAATGTAAAGGTTTTCCCAATATTATTTTAGATGTTAATGATTGCATAATACATCTATTCTTGAAACCAGTTTAAATCCCTCGCCAACCATCGGTTTACCACAAAGGTTGCAAGCCAGCCTGCGTAGCTCTATTTTTTACCTTCAATCAATAGCCCTTAATGAAAACCTTTCCTATTAAGTGAGCAAATTAGTTCTTCTGTATAAATCAATATAGCAAGATCATGATGATATAAGTGAAAATATGTGTTAAATAAATAATGTGCTTACACAAGAAAAGAGTATTGCACCACAATAAAAAAAGTCTATTAAAATGGAATGCAAAAATTAGTTTCACTAAACTATAGGGAATTAAATATATAAAAATTACTGTGAAAGTTTGGATGCAAGATATTTTTGGTTATTGATTTTTTCCATGTATATCTTGAGATCAAGGTTTGTTTAGCCCCCAGGGCCCAAGTCACCACTAGTCAAACTGCAATAAAATATTTTGTCTAAATCCAAAAAGTACCATCGGTTTCTTTTTTGATAAAGAAAGAGTAGCTGAACATTTTGATTCCCCGATTTCACTAAACATTATTGAAGGTTAACACCAGTGAACTTATCCTGTAATAAAGGGGGATAACTCTTTAAAATGTATAACTAAATTAGAAAGAACAGTTTTAAAATAACTCCCACGTTCATATGCATTATTCAGAGCCAACTTCACCCTTTTTGCAAGATAAGCTCACTGGGGTTGACCCTTAATACAAAGAGATATCAGGCAGTTGAAATTGTAAATTACCGGTATCTTGCAAACTCCTTTCTTAGGTCCCTGGGAATTAGCATAGCTTAATGTACAGGGCACATGTATGAGTGTGGGTGAGCGTGCTGTGATTGGTGGGTGCATGGCAGGGGGGCATGCATTCAGAGGGGATATAGGGGTGAACTTTGGGTGACCTGGGTCATTGTCATTGTGTTAACTGGCTAGCAGTCACTTCCTTCCCTCCCTCCCCTTGTTTTCTTTTGTCATTTCCATATTCTAACTTTCTTTTCTTTGTCACAGCATGTGGGTGGCGTGTCTTTGCCGGTCAGGAGTTGGTGATGGTGCATATGGAAGGTGGTGTTAAACATGGAAGACGGATCTCAATCCCCTAAACTCTTGTGGTTAGGTCAATGACCTTGGTCGTGCCCACCGAGCTTTAGGTCGGTTGGTAGTTAGCACTGGTAGATGGCAGCACAGTGAGTATTATTAGTTATATTGATTTCCTCAGTGGTTGCAAGTATGGAAGCTAGGCCAGCAAGAACGGAGTTAATTTATCCAGACATCCATCCCTGGTCTTCATGCTGGCAATCACTAATATCTCACTAATATCTTCATATCTCCATATCTCCTTCTCTTACAGCTATGACTCACACCTTTCACCTAAACCCCTCATTTCATGTTGTTACCCCTGCTTTCCATCTGTTATGGCTTACACCTTTCACCTGGACCCCTCATTTCATGCTGTAACCCCTGTTTTCCACCCAGTATGTCTTTATCATGCATGTCTCCATACCCTGCTGCTCTCTAAGGGTTAAATTTGGTGCCCTCTAGTCTAGCTTAATTGCATTTGCTAGTGCTGTACACCTGTTAGATGAGAGTGGAAACTTGTTGGTAGGTTTACCAGGCGTCTAATCGTGGACCGGACAGTTCACTTTGTGCACTCATGGTTTCATCTGGGTAGACCAATATTTGGGAACACAAAAAAGAAAATGACTGCTGTTATTATATCTCACCAGGAGTGTTTGTTTAACATATCTTATTATTAATTTTGGTTGCTCTGGAATCTAACTGGAATCTAGCTGTACATAAGTATTCATGCTCTTTCAAAGTGGTATTTAATTGTGAAGGGTGCCTTCTTTATATATTATTTTTGATATTACTGCCCAATTGTAATTTACACAACGCTACTAGTGGTATCCTATAGCTGCCCCCCTCCGCATCCTGAATCCATTAGAAGGAACTGTGCATTTTTAAGACACTGCGCACCAGGATATGACATCAAATCCCGACACGCTGTGTTTGAAAGACAAACAGCTCCTTTTAATACAGTCTTTGGAAGCTGCACTGAACATATACGTAAGCTGGTTGGGGAGATGAAGGATCTCCTCTGTGGCCGGCCCATTGTTCAGCAGGATCTCAGGGGGCTTGAAGGCAATCCTCTCCCCGATTTGTAGCAGGGCTACTGATGCCCCCTAGACCTGCTGCCCAAGGCCTAGGCCTGGATATGTCATAATATGATATGAGTAATACAGTGGAGTTGTTTCAGTGTTGATACTAGTTTTCCTCCGTATTCAAGTGATTTCTTTGAAAAGAGAGGATTTTTTTAAGGCAATTTTGGTGCAAACTTCTAAATAAGATGCAGTCAACATTGAAAGCAATGGGATATTCTTGTTGGTTATACCATTTCAGCACTTTCTCCCCACACATAAAAAATGGGGTGTTTCTTTCTACAGTAGAGATTTTTACAAAATCCTGTGAAGGTAAACAATTAAATTGACACTGTTGTATACTATACATATTAGTTGATTAGATTTTAGTGTATGGATATAATAATAAGAAGAAGATAAAGTAGTCCAATGCATTTCACATAGAATGCACAGTATCTGCAATTTAGGAGGTCCAATCCAATCATTCAGATTTCAAACCCAGGCATAGCACTTTAATCCTTTATGTACTTATGTACTTCTCTATTCACTATTATCTTCTGTATTGTCTATTGTAACCACATCTCTAAAGCCTTTGGTTGGTTGACTGGAGCTATAGCAATAAAATGAAAAATACAATGAAATCCTACTTTTATAATAATGCACTATATACCTTTAATATAGTTTCTTTTATTGTTACATAGTACTTTCAACGATATCCAGGAGCCAGAGAGGGCATTACTGGGTGGTGCCAATAAAATGATCCATTTGTACATTTAAGAGGCCAAAAAACATTGGCCATCCTCCATCACCCAATGTACCTTGAATACAATGATTAGCGCTTTTGACATCAACCACGGGTACTGCCAGCTTCTTATAACATCCTTTCCCTTTTGTGAAGACTTGGTATTTTAACAATAGCTGGGACTCTTACAGATGCACATTGTTAACTTCTAATCCATAAGTGACCTCCAGTATGTGAACAAAGCTGTAAAACTTCTAGAAGGTGTCTGCCTATTTCAACACTAACACGTGCTGCCAAATGAAACAGGGAAATCAATGAAATACTGTATTTGCAATGCTTTACCCCTTCTATACCAGGGTTTTCTCGTATTTCAAATACCGGAGCTGTTTTGTATTTTTTGCTGTTTTTGCCATATGTCAGTTTAACCATTAATCCATATTACTGTGAATATTGTACCCATGTAAACTATATATTGTTTTTTCAAGGAGAGAGAGAGTTGTCTTTTAATACCACAGTTATAAGATTAGCCGAACATTTGGTAGGGGTAATTTAGTAAAAACCAGAGAAAATATAAAAAAAAAAGTTTTCAGAACTGCTGAATTTTCACATTTTGGTAACAAACTAAATTTGTACAACAAAACCAAAAAATATACCCACAAAAGTATATGTTTACGTAAAGCCGACAACCCAAGGTATGTTGCTAAAAGCTTCTAGACATTTGTCATGTAGCTGTTTGGCCACCGATCACTGCCAAAGTCAACCATAACAATAATTTCCTGTGCTTTTTCATCACCACTTCTGTTGCTTAGGATTTTTCACACAGGTTATGTGTTATTGCAGAGAAATGTATTCAGTTGCATCTCCTACCCCATATACATAGGTTTTTTTATGTTTTGTTTAATTTGCAGGGCAAAAAATTATGGATTTGTGTCAATTCAAAATACCCCAATTTTCTCACCCTGACTCAATGTAAAATAAGACAAATATATGATATAAAAAAACAGGTGGATTTTGTTGTTACTATTGTATGTAAATTACCCCCTTGTACTGTTTTACATACCAGTGTGTTTCCCATTAAACACCGTTTATGATTTTACCCTTAAACATCTAGTCTCGGCTGGTATTTTTTGAGCGGAAGGTGATAGAGTGGCCCATAATAAGTGAGAGGTTCAGTGGTTGGAGTAGCGGAAGCTGACTTTAGCGGATATACCCATATGGGGTACCAAGATCCGTTACGGAGAGAAAAAGAGAAAGGTGGGTTGATAAAGAGAACGATTAGAGGTAAAAAAGCAAAAGGAAAAAGGTAAACAGAAGAGGAAGGTATAGAAATGAGAGATAAAAAGAAAAGAGAAGGAGGGATAATGTAAAGGGGAATCAAAGAGAAGGGGGAGAGATAAAGAAAAAGGGGAGAGATAAAGATAAATGAGCGAGATAGGGAGGAAATTGAAATATAACAGGGAAGAGAGGAGAGATAAAGAGCATAAGGAGAGCTGAGAAATAGAAGAAATAATGAGAAAGGCGAGGATCAAGAGGAGACTCGAGACTTTGAGAGACCACTGTGGGTGCAATCTGCGTGAGAGGTAAATTCTGTGGATTAAATCTCTGCGAATCATCAGTTTGCAATCTGGGTGCTGAGGCAAATCTTGTGGTGCGATCCGTGTTCTGGGGCAAGTACATATGTACATATTATATGGTTACTGTAAATGGGATGTCTAAAGCAGATAGACTTGGTTGCATATTTCACAGAGATTGCTGGAAATTAAAGAATCAGACATGTGAGAGACTCCACCTCTATAAAATCTGCTGATGGCTCTGGCCCCAGAACTTTTGGAGAGCTAGCAATGCCCCTGGCTCTCAGTGAAAAATCAGAGGAGTGTTACTTATGCAAGTTTAAGACAAAATATATTCGATTTGATCAAACAGTAAAACTACAGATTTGATCTCTAAATTGTGTTGCTTTCTAATAAATACAACGAAAAGGGAATTTATTTGATATTAATCCTAACCTAGTTGCAATTATTGATAAAGTGCAAGGTCTTTAAGATGGGCTCTTTATTTTGGCACATACGCCTTTGTTCATTTTCCTTTGCTGCTGCTGCTGCTGCTCATGGAAGTTGCAGTAGTTCTTATAAGAGATTCTTTTGGAGTTTCCTGTAATACTATAATGGAATTAACATCAATAATGTAATGTTTATTTCCCAGAAAAACAAGCAATACATTTCACAAAACATTTTTAAATATGACACACATAATTCTTTTATGTGTACCTTGAGAAACATTCCAACAAATAGTACTGAATAATGCTTTCTCTTACGAGGACTAATGCAGGGCATATTGTTGTGAACAGCTTTCCATTCCAAGGAATAGGTAGATAGATAGATAGATAGATAGATAGATAGATAGATACTGAATACTTAAATGGAGAGTTTAGTGCCCCACAAACAACAGATGCATATTAAATTTTTCCCACTAGGAGACCAGGCCAATGTTTGCAAACTCCACTCCATGGCACCTGATCACCTAGGCAAATGGGGGGTTGCCCTATACCCAGATCTTCCATTTTAGGCCTTGAACTGCACTGGCTGTCTGGAACATTTGCATGAACCCACACTAGAACAAAACAGATTAGCATACAATTCACATGAAAAAAATATTAAATAAAAAATTGGCATGTACTCATTGATAAAGAACACATGTTATAAAATATGAAACACTTGTCTAAGTTAGAAAGAATTTTTGACATGAGTTTATTACAGTTTGGTTATCAACATTTTAATCCCTTTGGGCTCTTTCTCAAAATTACTGGCAATCACATGACAGTATTTAACCAAGAACAAAAACAGGTAACACAATGAAGACTTCATGGCTTCTCCATTTTGGCTTTCTTTTTGTTAAATAATGCATGAAACAGTGTAATATGTCAAGGGTTGTTGTTCATCTGAGGTTGTATTTACCTAATTTTTAGACCTGCTAATGAGCAAATGATTGCTATTATGTCCTGATATGTAAAACCATAGCATTAAAAGAGGGTGTACTTTCTTTTTCATATGACTATATCAAAATAACGGTACCTACTGTATATTTGAAGTAGGCTCTCACCTTAGGGTTTTTACATAAAGGACTCCTACGGAGTGTCTCATTAGATATCTTTTATCATGCAAGAGGAAGTAGTGAATGACAAAACACTATAAAAGTCACAGAAACTTTCTTCCGAAAGGTTTGAAGGTCTAAATTGTCCACATATCGAGATGATCTTGTCTATTGGAACTTCTTTTTTCCCCCTGCCAGCTTTTGTCTCTAGGATCCTATTGTTAGCATTAGGTTATTTAGGAAACAAAACTGTAGACAAATAACACATTTTCTTTTATCAAACACTGTGTATTAAAATTATTCTGTTTTATAAAATTGTGGATAACTGCATGTTTTCAAAGTTAAATTCATTATACAACTGTCTCTGTTTCTTTCTAGCTCTTACTCTTAGTATGATTGATGAAAAAAGTGAAAAAACCCAAAAGTGGAGAGAAACTTTTATAAAATGTTTAGTTCATATATAAACTTGGCTCTCACTAAGAAAATATGCAACAGTGTACATTTGTGCATAGGAGTACAAAACTGCGATTTCTTACAGCTCAATGGTTAAGCAAATACATTTTAATAACACATTCTGCTGTTCCTGTCCTCTGTAATGTATTGAAGTGCTTATAATTGTGGCCCTTGGGATGATAAGTACTGTACAAGTTTTTTCGCAAAGTGCTGAATTGTCTTCGAAATAAGTGTCTCAGCTCCAACTACTTAGTAATAGCAGTGAGAACAAATGGAATACTAAAACAAATTACCTTTACTATGTTCTAATATTTCTATTGAAGCCATTATAGTGAACTCCTAAAATCACAAAGCAAATAGAATTATTGTCGTTATCAGTATTACCCACATCCCATTTATTTATTTCTTTTTAAAGATTTTATTTCTTTCTGATCCATGTTATTGGTTTTTGTGAACTCTGTAATGTTTGAACTGGCAATATCAAATATATTACATAGGGACTGCGGCAGACATGATTTTTTTTTGTTTTTTTTTCAGGTTTTAGCAGCAAAAATCAGAAACTGAAACCAAAGCTTTCACTAGCTATTTAAACTTTAATCAGAATCTCTAGAATATAAATGATCAAGCAACATAGCAGTAGCAGCTGCTTTCAAAGGGAGGTTAAGACAAATGGGATCTATAATGGTCTTTGAGGCTGAAATTAGCTAACAAATATTATTTTGTGCTGTGCAGTTGGTGCTCTGTGACCTCGATAGACTTGAAGCCGCATTGTACATGTATTTAACACGTTAAATTCCATTTGTCCTGTATCACAGTATTTTGTCTTAATAAAACAGTCAGCTATAATAATGATATTAAAATACATTATCACAGCTACCCTATAATTTTCTACAGTAGTATTCATATGAGAATTATTGTTCTTTAAATCTGTGTCCCTCCTCTTTCAAGGCCTAAGAGCTAGCACAGCTGTCTTGTAGCATGACACTTTTATCATCAGCAGAGTTTTCCAGCCTCTAAGCCTAAAGAAATATATACATACAGATTTTATAGATATTGCCATATTAACACAGGGAGCCATTGATTGCTGCCCTGTAGTAGGGAGAGCCATCAAACCTGTATCGTAGTATAGCCCGATAACTAGAGGTCCCCAACCTTGCCCTTAATCCATAGAGGACTAACATTGGGGCAGTTGGCCCAGGGCCACTGGTGGTAAGTGGTTAGTTACTGCTTACTTGCGTCAGTGTAATGTATATATGTGTCTGCGCTGCACAGCAAAACCACATTACTTGTTGTGCTTGGTGATGTGAGGGCGCAGATGGGGACCCATTTAGTGCACGGGGCACCTTTCCTGCAGCAGGGATATTTGCAGAGATACAGATAGACCCGGTAGGGCCGTCAGTGATGAAAAAGGCAAGGATCTTGGTTGCTGTGTGAGGATCCTCAGCCAGCAGCCTGCTGCTACAGGAAAATGGATACTTTGAAGGATGAGATTTGGCATTAAGAAGGTCCCCTAGACTTCTATCAGATATACTGGTAATACATTAAATACAATCTTGAAGAGGTAGCAAGAGTTTTAAGATTTTGGGGCAAATTGGTTAACAAATTAGCCGGAGGGTTAGTTGGTGGGAACCCTTTTACAACCACACCCCATAAAGGGCTGGACTGGACGCTGGCTTTCTAAGAAACTGATCGATTTCAATCTGTGAAATTACTTCTTGGGGCCAGTGTTATGCCCTATAAATCTTATTGCTGGATTCCTATCCAGCAAATGTAATTTCACCACATGCATACACTTCCTATAATTTAGCATTTTGTTTCTTGTGTTACCTTTCTGCCAAAATATGAATACTCTAGATGAGAGAATAAATAAATCACTTTTGTTCATTTTGTTAAATGTTGCATTCGACACTGTATTAAATGTCTCAGCTATTTTTGTTACTGTTCAGAAACAGCGGCTGTGTAAATTGTTGCATTTCACAATAGGGTATTTACTTTGATTTTCCTCATTTGGATTATCTTTATCTTGCATTAGATGTGCACTGATATTTTTGTTACTTTGATCTAAAACTGTTGATATTTTGGCATGCTTAAAATGTTTATGGTAAATCTAATTCAGCTACTACTCAACTTTGTCTCATCCTCATTCAGTTGAATAGCATTGGAACGTAGGATACATGTATTTATTGCACTGCTTCACCAGGCAGTCAAATGCATCACATTCTCAATACTAAATGACTTCTGACATTCAATTTAAACCCAAAATAGCTTGTAGTGTAACTATCCAAAAGTAATAGCAATGAAGCAGCAGGGTAGACTGCTTGATGCAATGGATTTTCAGAGCACTTAAATAAAAGAAAACTAGAAAGTAGAAGCAAGTTGTTCACTCCTTTGGTATTTCACTGAAAATAGACATTCAGAAACATTGAGAAGTTATAGCAAGAGTTTCGTTTTCTGTTCGTGATCAGATTAGCATGGAAAAAAACGTGTCCTCACATATAGAACTGGAAGTGGTCGAAATTCTAAAGCTGTTTTTGCGACCATTTGCTTGATTTGTGGCTCTTGCCGTCATTTTCCATATTTTTTATGTTGGATTTAGCATTTATCACAAAATGTCACCAAGCTATGTTCAATTATCCAAAATAAAGTTATCTTTGGTTATTGAATACCAATGAACACATCTCGCAAAAGCATTGTGTATAAGAAGTTATTCAGCCATTTTTTCCAAACATACATATCACATGTTGCTGACCAGCACAAGATTTTTGGGTAGATCTGGGGCAACGGGGCAATTTCCCCATCTGAAAAAGCTGTAGCATTACTATTTCCCTAGTTCCAAGGGGGAGGCTGGGTTGAGCCGGGTCACATTGCATGACTTTGTGGTAATAGCGGGGCAGCTCACTTAAAGGACAAAGTGAGGTTTCCCAGTAGAGTAAGTGAGTTGTATGTGACTGTGTGTGGGTATGTTAGTTTGTGTGTTTGTTCATGTGTGTATCTATGTTTGTCTGGGTACGTTAGTGTGTGAGCTATGTGTGTGTCTGTGTATGCTGGTGTGTATGTGTGTCTGGGAATGTTAATGTTGGTGTCTGTATGTGTGTGTGTTTATGTGTCTGGTTTTGTTATTTTGGGTGTCCACACATAACAAAGGATCCATCATACAAAACAGCATAAAAGGAAATATCTACAAACATCATGGTCATGAAAGCAGAGAGAACTACTTCATTCCTTATACTTCTGTTTTAGTGTAAATACCCCTAGAGGCAACTTATGTATCAACTAGGACCCAGTCTATGCCCTTACATCACCCAGCACAAGTACTCTGTTTCTGATGTGCAGTGCTGGCAAATACTTAAATTACAGTGCACCCTAAGCGTGGGCTCCTTGATAACAGAGGTGTTGAGATTTTGCCCCTTTAACCCAATGTTTAATCCATGCCTGACAAAGCATGGATTATAGTATATAGTAGACGTGAGCTGATGATATATGATATCAGGATAGTGTTAAGTGCAAGATTTAATGCACATTCATAGAAAACAGAGGTGTCAAGCATTCCAATGAGCTAAAATAAAGTATGTAGCATGCCAGTAAACACTCTTTCTGATTGCACACTGACAGAAATCATTTAAAACATTCCAAAGATTTTGCTTGTGACGTTCAAAAAAATGTTAAACAGTTAAAGCACACATTTTTCTTTACCGGAAAATGTCCATAAACAACACAGTGGTCTGGAGTCTGAGGGATGAAATAGCTGTTATTATTTCAATTAAAATATATGCAATTGTCGGAAAAGCATTTGTTACAAAATTATTTATATGTCATGTTAAATATTTTGTTTTGTGTCCCTCGCTTGCCTCAAGCAACTGCTGTAAATACCACGTGTCTGTTTGTTGTATAGCGCATTTCAGTTGATATTTATGTTCTAAGCAACTTACATCTGTTTAGATTTTAGTTATTTTATTTAATATAAAGTGAATGTTTATATAGTTTATATACTGACCTTTTTATTATGTTTTGTTTTTCACATGGGCAAAAAATATATAGCAATTAGCCAATTGTTTGTGACTTGGTGATACTTTGGAGAGCCTTCACAAAGATGCTAGCGACACGCAGAACCAGATTAAGAGCCTTTGGAGTCCCTAGTCACACAAACACACAAGCCTACATACTATATGCATACTAAACCAATCTGTTTGGCTCCGTTCCTTCTGGGATACACTGTACACCCAGATTTTCCATTAAAGCACCTGGGCACAAGAGGTCAAGAGAGAGAGAAAAGGAGAAAAATCATTGATTGCAATTTGATTGCAAAATAAATAAATAACAATAAATAACCATGAATAAATATCAAATTGATATATCTATGTAAATATATTGAGATATATATACATTTTAGAACAGGTGGACTCTAACCTTAAGGGGAGCAATCCACTGCTCCTGTGTTGTTCATTGTGGTGATCTGTGGTCAGAGATGAGATCTTCCACGTAAGTATTTTTAACAGCAAATACATATATATATATATATATATATGGACCAGAAGCTCAGTTTTCAGCATGGTATTTTTCATCCATATTTTTCAGCTGTTTGAATTAGCTAAACAATGGTAAAAAAAAAAATCCTTCTTTAAGAGCAACTATTTTGAAATAGGGTGCAATATGATTTTCTGGGTGATAAGGTTGTGATTGTTTTATGTTTATGCGTTTTGTATTCGTGTCATATTCTGGAATATAATGATAAGAACTAAGTACAAATATATTGCAAAGAGCAACTACACCATATTGCCAAAAGTATTGGGACGCACTTTGGTGGATGCCCAACATTACCTGCCTGACTGCATTGTGCCATCTGTAAAGTTTGGAGGGATAACAGTACTAGGGGACTGTTTTCAGGGGTTGGGCTAGGCCCCTTATTTCCAGTGAAGGGAAATCTTAATGCTTCAGCATACCAAGACATTTTTGACAATGCTATGCTTCTAACTTTGTGGGAACAGTTTGAGGAAGGCCCTTTTCTATTCCAGCATGACTCTGCCACAGTGTACAAATCCATAAAGACAAGGTTGGATGAGTTTTGTGTGGAAGAACTTGACTGGCCTATACAGACCCTATAACTTCAGAGGGGTAAAGGGAGGTTGAAATAGCAACCATGTGTATAGTAGGTATTACACCTAACCGTTACGCCACTGGTTGGCTGGACTCGCAGTAGTCCATCATTCCCTTAATCCCTTAAGGGAGTATTTAATCTGGCCGTGCTCTAAGCCTATTTGCCAGAGCATTGCAGTTCCTGGTTTTGTTTGTTGATCCTGTGGATTTTTGCATATCTGATTATCTGGCTTTAACCCCTTGCATGGACTTTGACGACAATCTTGATTTCCCCTTGGTAATATGTTGATTCTGACCACTTGTTTATCGACCCCAGCTTGCCTACTGACCACCATAGTAGTCCACATGTTCCTGCCTGCCTGCTATACATACCCTATTGATGTTAGCATGCTCCAGACTTCCTGCTTCTCCCATTTGTGTCTTCAGATGGTGACAAAGGGAAAGTCCAAGGCTATAGCAGACAGCCGTCTGGTAAGCCAAATCCTGTACATGCACAAGGACTCCAACCTGACCTGGCACCCGTGTTGCTGACAGAATGCTCAGAATGCACCCTGTGGAGCCTGCAGGGACTAACCAAGCCTTATCCCTAATTGTGCAGCAGGTCGTTCTGGAGCAAGAAGTTGAAACACCCATGATCCCTGTTTAATCGGATCCAGGTGCCTCTCGTTATACACAATGCGGCTTCAGCTCTAAACCTTCTGCATTACCCACTAGCAGTCACAAAGCCCACCATCAAGACCCCAGAAATCCAGGGCTATTCATTAATGAAGTACTAAAGTGTATCTCTCAACAAATATACACCAAATAAA
>VKOC01000001.1:14723699-14766616 GCA_009364415.1 Spea multiplicata | reverse complement strand
ATTATTCTCCATGGGCATGGAGTTCACCAGAGTTTCACAGGTTCCCGCCGGAGTCTTCCACTCCTCCTCAGCTCGCCCCGGGCTAACTTCACTTATTTACTGAATCACTAAATATAACACTTTTTAGGCTTGCGTAGTCCATTTTCTTATGCAATGGGGAAAAAAACATTACTGGCACTTTAAGGTCTCCAAAGAGTCTGAAAATATTCTCTTTTATTTTACTCTTCGGAGTTTGTGAAAATTACAGGGAGGAGACGGTGGATTTCATGTATTCCGGGCAGCCGATCACATTTCACTAAGTATAGGGTGCAGTATAACTCACATCCACCCGAGCCAATCGCAAAGTATAACATTAAACCGATGGTGCCCTTTGCCTTTATTAAAAACAACCGTTCTGACTCATGGAGTAAAAATCTGAACAAATAAAAACAAATCGGAGGCGCAGAATGTGTTTTATTCTCTTCTGATTGCAGGCTGCACCTCTCCTCTTTCTCCGGGGAACCAGGAGAGGCGGCCCAGGCGAGAATAAAGGCATCCTGCATTGTTACGCACTTATGGAGGGCGAGAAATACGGGCGACATCTCCACCAATGAGTTACTAAAAGGGGTAGGTGGTCGATGAGGCTTGCTGGGCAATTATTTGTGGGGTGCTGCATGACACATATGGGGGAGATTGCACACACTAACACACTAACATGTGCACTAACATACCTACTAACACAACAAGACACAGTAACACAACCAGACACACTAACACGACCACCCACACTAACATACACACACTAACGTAACCAGACACACAATAACGAACCCACATACCCACTTGCATACACAGACACACACTAACATACCCCGAAATATATTAACATAACCACACATGGATGTACTAACTTAGTTAGTGCCGGCCCGACGTACATGTACTGCAGTGTCTGCTTGTCTTTCTTTCGACTGTCACCAAACAGGCCATTAAGCTCTACGTATAGTTCAGCCAAGGGACTGTAAACCCTCAAGAGCCAGAGGGGTAAATTATAACCTCCTTTTATCCCACAAAGGGAGGGCTGGCAACGTTCAACTCAGATTTGGAAGGAAACGCACTCAATGCCTACAAACCAGTCCTGTTCAAACATATAGACTGTAAGAAAACCCCATAACTTGATGTTTTTTGTTTTGTTTTACTAGATTTCCTTTCAGCTCATTTGTTTTAACAGGACTGGTCCATTAGGGAACATGGAAAGAATCCAGTAAGTGGGTAAATGGCCTAAAGATCTCACTACTGGTGGCTGAATGTGGAATTACAAGTAAAACCGACAACAAGTCTAGAATCTTTAGTTCACAGCCCCCCCCCAGTCCCCATTTCTTTGCCACCCACAGGGCTTAAGGTTAAAAAATGATTAAAATACATATTAATATGTGAACTGAGCAGATGAAACATTAAACCCATGAAAGTGTTTTTATTCCTTATTATACTTTATACTACAAAGTAATAACAATTGAGTTTAAGCTGCAAACCTTTCCATTTGCCAAGTTAGAAGGTGAACAAAGAAGGTGGCATCATGCCATGCAATTTCAAGTGCCAGTCATTTTAACGCTTTGATGTACCCAGTTTCTTTTTTTTTTTTTGGCGTTTTTAAGTAAACGCTTTTTTTTTTATAGGTGAACACACATTGCACGGCGCCACTCCCTGTCCCCGGACCGCACTGTGTTGTTCTAGCGCACAACTTGTATTGCGCAACACCTGAAGACCTGTAGTGCAGCGCTGCGGAATATGACTGCGCTATATATATATATATATATATAAAAATAATAGTGCAGTAAGATACAGCTCTGATATGTTTATTTAACAGACCCAGAGGCAGTTAAACGTGCAATAAAATTAGAAACAAGTACATAGGTATAGGAATGATGATTCATTTTTCTCTTTTTAAAGGGAAGCTTTTACTCTCGCGACTTCTACTGTAATTTGTTTATTGCAAATACCTAGAGCCTGCAGGTGTTTTGGGGATATTAAGTTTGAAAGTTCACTTGAGAGAATCAGCATTAGCTGATACATTTCCTGGCCCGAGGTTCTATCCCTTCTTCTCATTCATCCATGCAAAGGCAGTCTGAACCAATCAACAACTACCAGCAACTTCGCAGTAACGGATTATTAGGATGAAGATCCCAAGAACAGGACAATGGTCAGGACTGCTCCCACAGTATGCTAATTATCAGACAGATTATCTATATGCACCATAACATAGGTTTTGTCACATAACATAAGTTTGTCTGTTGAGTGACTCGTAACATCTCTCAACAATATAAGACTTTAAATGGGCCGAGTACATCCTGCATATCATATACTAGACTTGTGTGTTCGGATTCGGACGAATTGCAAATGGCTAATTTGATGGTTCATACAAAGCGCCAAAAACGAGGCAACTTGAACTGAAGGCAGGAGGATTGGGGGAGAGGACATCAGTGGACCACTGGCCATTTACCCAGGGTGCCAAATGACCAGTCCGGGGCTGATCATTTCTATATGTATGATACAAGTGTTTTTGGCTCCTTTCAGATACCTTACCGCGCTTATAAATAGTATTAATGTGACACGAATATCCGTACCTATTAACCGCATTCCTTTTGTACAGTGCACCTATTAATCTGTGTTCTTCTAACAAAGCAGACAGTGTATAAAATTACCCTTGTGCAATAACGGAAACAGGTAACCAAAATAGCGTTTTATAAATAGTGTGCAGCGTACCTGGGTAACACTATACCTTCCTCTTAGCTTGGCAAGGATTCTTTTAATTCTTCAACATTCTATCACTGCGGTTCTTTAGACACATTCTTCAAATTAATCTCACCCGATGACAAGGTGTCAGGGAGTCCTTCATACATTGATCAAAAACTAGTATTCTCGGAGAAGTCTTGTGGGAAGGTGCGGTGTGCAGAAATGTGTATTTCTGTTCTGTTTTTACATTGTTTCAAAAAGCTTTGTTTATCACAATAAGAAGACAAACTGGATAATGGAACCACTAGCTCAGAACGTGGAAAACACACTCGGAACTGGAAGTGGTCCAGGCTTTATAGTCACCAATGTTGGTGCAAACCGTGAGCGAGTGAGCACCGGAACGCGTGTTTGCACACGTGTGACACGTCGAGGTGCAGCATGTCAAATGAGCGCCATCAGGTAGTGGAAGGATGGCACCAACCAAAGAATGGGACTGGCGTATCTTCTCACAGCAGCATGCTGGCACCTTTAGTTACCATTGTAACACATGGCCATAAATGTGAGCCATCATCTTATTTGGGACTTCCTGGCTCCGGGAAAGGATTCAATGGCTAAGCGGAAAGAGTATCACGTGTATTATAACTCATATTCTGCAATTGTTAAGCTTGCGAAAGAGAACGTTCTGACCACGTTTCCTTTTGTGGGCTCTGTTTGCTTTCTTTGCACTTTTGCAGTTGAGTGGAACCTCCCGCGTGGTAACAGAAGGCCGTCTATGGGTCCACCGAGCCTCTGTTTACCGAGTGATTTAGCTGCGGTTCCGTGGATTATAATATGTTATACTGTATACACCATTTGTAAATCACTGCTCCCATCACTTTGCGTTGAATTTTTTATGTCCCATTCGAAGTTTAGTATTTGTATGTATATTTTTGGAATTTTCACTTGGGTATATTTTTATTTATTATTTTTGTGGGATGATCGTTTTATGAAAACAGTCAGGCCACAATAGCTAGGTGAGGGCTGGCACCTTCTGGCCTGAGGGGCAGGCAAAGCCAAGGGGCCCCTTCTCTCCATCTCGTTTGATAATAAACATAGATATTGACACATATATACACATAACATACACATACACACGCAGACTTACACTAACAGACTCTCTAACACACACTTACACACTCATGCTAATACACACTAACATACACATGGTAACACACACACTCCTTCTAATACTTACATATACACACTCATGCTAACACACACACCTATGCATACACACTAATGCTAACACACACTCCCTTTCACAGTTACACATACATATTCACGCTAACACACATACACACTCTCTCCTTAATTCCCTTTCCTTGTCATTCACTCGCTCCCTTCTTCTCTACCTCCTATACCCTCTGTAGATGCAAGCTACCTCACTTTTACCACAGGGCCATGTAACATGTCCTTCCTCCCGGTCCAAGTCAGAATGGCCCTTTTTGGAGAGTTTGGTACTGTCTGGGAGGGCAATTATCCCACCATCCGGGTCAGCCGGCCCTTGCTAAGAGCACTGATGCTCTATAAATGTAATGTAAATTATGGAGTCGCTATCCGTTTACTATTATCTCTATCTGCTTTATCAAATTTTAATATTTATTAACCTTATATTACAGTTAGAGCTCCAGCAGATTTCATGGCACTATTAAAATAGGTGAGAATGAATATGAACAAAAGACCGACAATGCACAATATTGACAATATTATTAACACACATTAGACATACCGGTGCAGGAGGAGAAGAGGGTCTTCTTCTTCTGAGCTTATGAATTACAAACTGGTTTTCAGGACAGAAAGGGCTTTTTTGATGTTCCTCAAACATCATACTTGTATGCGTGACCTATCATTTAGTATGAAGACTAGAGTAATACATACTAGTCAAGCTACACGGTAGCGGGTAAATCTGTCTCAAACACCTGTACGATGCCCCTAACTTCATGATGTCCTACTTGAGCTCCACCACTGCAGGAGAGTGAGTAGGTCGAGGTTCTATAACGTACATTGATCCCGGCGGCCCTGCATGATACGTTCCTTGTAAGCCCCACAGATTACATGATAAAGCGGATCTGGTGAGGGCTGGCATCATACAGCTCGAGGGGGGGGGGCAGGTCCAGCTAAGTGGTCAAGTAGTAAAGTAGCCCAAAACATGTGTACTGAAAGGGGACACATAGCAATCCCATAAAATAAGCAGAGAAAGGATCCAGTCATCATGTGATGACCCCTAGACTCTTACACTTGCGCAGCCATCGGCCCGCAGGTATCCAGCCCACAACCCAGTTCCAGGACCTGCTGTCACACCCTCTGGCACCGGCCCACCGGGCATTTGATCCGGGAGAAGATGCTTGTGGCTATAGGTGGTTCTGTTATCCTGTAACTTAGTTTTCCAAGTACTTCAGTGTTCCGTCTGATTATTCTAAACGTTCCTTTGAAGTTTTCTGGAGTGCATTCAAAGGTGTTGTCTGTTAGAGTTGGCCAGTGATGGGGATTTATGAATTCCCACGAATATAAAAAGCGAACGCTGTTCACCATTTAGCCTGGTAACCCGAGCACCCGCTCTCCATTTCTATACAATAATATTTCACAGGGCAGCAGAACTTTGGGCCCTCTAGCTGTATGAGAACAATGGAACCCGAAGCAGAGAAAACAAACAGATATTTCAATGGTCTAGACGGTAAGGCTGTGAGGAGCCCCGATAGAAGCCATCTCTCCCTGTCTTCTGTGTTGAGTCCTGGGATATGAAATCACACCCCGGTTCCCCCCATAAGAAGGACGCATGCAGGTGGTAAAGATACTATGGTGGCTGTGAAGGCTGGGCACATCCCTACATGGTGTAAATGGGGCACTTCTGATATAGATCTCTTATCTCTCCGACCATCCCATTGAGCAACATGCCATCTGGGAGCCAGATAGTCCAATAGGGTGATCGGCCCCTTGGTAATGCGGCACAGGGGCTGCCCGTCTAGGCCAGAAATGCAACACTGGCCTTGATGGGGAAATAAATAAACTGTTATTTTATGTATATAATTCTATTCTATATAATATTCTGAATTCTAGTTTAAATGTTGAAGTTATTATAATACAGCCGAGGTATCCCAAATTAAGGGGCGGCGGGGGGGCAATAATTATAAATTATATTCCTGTTGATTCCGTGTCAAGTTTTTTTTTGTAAGATTGAGCAAATACATGTGTGTGAAAAAAATTAATTCGACTGGCAGGAAACCAACAGCGCGACAGACAATTCTTTCCCCCAGCCGCGCAGTCTCCCATGTCCCGGATATTGTGAATTTACACTTGCAGGGGCAAAATATCCTTTCGTTTTATTGTTACCCTTGGCAAGAAGCAATTACACTGTTCCACCCCAAAATTCTCAAAAAAAAAAAAAAGACTCGCTCCTGTCATTCTTAGGATCTTGATTGCTTTCTAAATTGCCATGGGTGTGTGTTTAAAGACATGCTAATTGGCGAAAGAGGCTATACGGACAGGATACTGCCTGTTGGATATACCTTTTTACAATTCGCACTAAGACTTCAGCTGTTAAGAGCTTTTCATGCACCCTGCCAGGTTAACCTCTTCTTGGCCATTGTGTGTGAGTGGGTGTTCTCCACTTTGTTTTTTGGGAGAGGTTACCTGCAGGGTGTGTTTGTTCTGCTCAGGCAAGACCGTACTTGCCGCTTATGGCCTTTTAAAAGGATTCACGTGTGTTTCTTGCTCGTGGTGTTTTTTTTTTTTTTTAATGAACACAAAATATTCCAAAAGAGTTCTCCTAAACTTTTTAATAATATCATTAATAATATCACAGTCCCCTTGCCGGAGTGAGTTTGGTCTCTTTAATAACAGTATTTTCTAACTAGATACATTTTAATTTTCGTACGTCCTTTGGAAACCTGGGGACCCTGTGATAGGCTTTATTTTTAACCCCTTCATGACAAAGCCCATACATGTATGGGCTCACAATGCATTAAGGACAACCCATTGTCCTTAAAGGGTTAATGCAGGCCAAGCATATAGATAATCTTTTTTTTTGTATCTGCTTCTATTAAATACATTAAGTGTGCACTTACATTTAGGAAGGGTGGGATGATAATAGAGGACAGTATACTTACCTCTTTATCCCATACCTCCCTAATATGATCCAGAGTCTCCGGGTGAAAGGCTGCTTCCCCGGGTCTCCAGGTCACTTTTCCTTTTCTCCCTCGTGTGCGGAGCAGCCTTTTAAGCATGAGGCAGGGTTAGCCGCACTTAGATGTTTATGGGGTTTGCCAGCCTTAGAGGGGAAAGGGTAGTAGGAAGGGATGAAGTGGGCATCGACAAACCAAGAGGAAACTGACCCAGGAACCCTGGGAAGCAGGGCTTCACTCGGAGACTCCAAGTCCCCACATATGATTAGAATGCCAGTTCTTCCAACATTTGTCACTGATCTTAACTTCAATAATGTAAACTAGCCATTTAATTTAAACACAAAAACACCTTAATAAATGAATTTTGTTATACTAAAAGGTATAAAGGGGATACATTTATTTCAGTAGGAAGGCCCAGCTTCCTGCTCTAGGCTGGAAAGTCCGGTTGAGTTATCAAAATAGCAACGTCTTCTGCCATGGCGGCACCAGACATCCTCAGGAGGATTGTACCTCCTCATTACCTAAATGTCTCAAAAAAAGGGCTGATTTTTATCATTTTGCACCCACAGAAATGCGTATTCATAACAACCTCATAATTAAGGTATATCATTGTCTTTCCTTATAACCCAACCCGAGATTCATGTATGCCCAGTGGTGTAACATAGGCTTATGGTGGCAGACCTGGGGGGCACATTTACGGAGGCACCAGAATGGCCTGCTTTGGCCTGGGACACTTCCACCGTGGACGCTTTTTAGCTTGCTTGTTTTGCCTCCATAGTATTTCTTGCTCTGTGCTATACAACAAAGAATGCAAAGATATGATGGCGCTCGGCAGAGACAAAATGCCGCTGGACGACCTCTTTGTAAAACATCAAAAAAATTCCATAAAGTGAAATCAAGTTTAGCTTTCCCAGAGAAAAAGTAATTTTGTTTACAACCTTCTTGGCTTCATTCACACACATTTTATTTTTCTTTGCCCTTCGAGGCACATATGCGGAAAACAATAGCATGGAATACAAAGCATCTTCAAACAACCGAAATGTACTTTTGTTAAAAAAAAAAGGGCAGAGTCTGTTTTCCACGGTGTTTCTCGTAGTGTTTTGTTTCAGTATTTTCTCGGGCTCTTTAACTGATTTACTGTAAGTCACATGTAAATTTCACATTCGCCGAGCTTTTTGCATCCCCATTCTTCCAGGTTAATCTGCATTTAGTTGTTGTTGTGGAGCGACCTGATCACGCGCTGTAAAAAGAAGCGTCTGGAGAGTCAGATCTTGATTCATTCACCCGCTTGTGCACTCGGCTTTACTTCAGCTGTGCCGGGAACCGGAGTAGCTGTTATTGTTTAACAGGATTCCGTAATGACAATGAAGACAGCTAGACCTTTAATCTTTAAGGGCACAATTCACGAAAATTGAAAAGTTCCTTGACCCCTGCAATTATCTTTACAAATCGGTCTAATAGTAAAAGACCCATTGATATTAAAATAAGACTGTGGAGCTCAGCAATTGAATTGTTAATATTAATACCTCTCTAGTGTAGATACAGATTACAGATAGACCTACAGGGAGATCAATTGTCAAGTCATTAACGTTCCCAGGGCTTATCTCATTTCTAATCAAGATAGATTTTCACTCTCCATGAAGCTCTCACGTGGCTTCCCTTCACCCAGAAGACAAATCGTACAATGAAGATGCTCAAAATGGGTCTTCTTCACTAAATGATACGCCAATCACCTGGTTAGAGAAGGCGTCGCTTCAAAGGCTGAATTTTTCACGATGATTTACTGCTTTGCTTTTATTATTCTCTTGAATAAGACTGGAATTAGAGAAAAAGGGTGTGCTAGCATTAAAAGTCTTGTCCCGAGGCCACCAATGGCTTAAAGCGTCTCTGATGTGTTTAGGTTAGTATTAGTATTAGTTAGGATTTTCATCTTGTGTGTCTCCAAGCACTGGAACATTGGTGAACTCCTACCATTTGAAGACAAATACACACCTTGGGCATTACATTTTAGCTAAACTGGGAGAAACACCGATATCCAACCATCTTTAGCACTTTAATGGTCTATCGCAAAGATTCTACTGGAGTGACTCGCTAATGGCGGCAATTAAAAGGTTCCAATAATGATCCTTGTAAAAATGATGGCTTGTTAGGACGCATTCTGAATCAGGCCGACTATATTTGAGAAGGTTGTGATACACCAATGAGAAGGCACCATTTCTGATTTTCAGATCATTAAATCAGAATAAAATATAAGTCTTCTTCAGATTGGGTGATCCTGCATGAGACTTGGCCATGGTCAAAGCTAATAAAGTTCTAAGCAGTTCAGAAACAATACTTTCATCATTATACCATAATCATTCATTCACCAAGCATTAAATAGCGTTACATACCAATATTTGCTGATAGCCCATGGAGGCTGAGTTGCTTGATGCAATCTATACATTCTCCTTGTTTATTGTATTTACTGCCCTTCTTAATAATAATTACTCTCTTGTTGCAACTTCCATTGTTGTGTATTACACTGTTGTCTCCCCTGCACCGTCCATAGGCTTGGTTCATTGATATGTACGCGCGCTGACTACGTTGGCCTCAAGTCAATGTCAGGTTGTCCAAACTACAAGGAGATACTTATTTAAACTTCTAATCTTAAACACAAAACCAGCCGGAGTGGAATGGGGAGGGGGGCAATGGGAGAAAACCATTCACACGCTCAATCTCAAAGTTGACTCAGATTATGGTGGTTGCTGGTCTGTCGATTAGTGACCAGTGGAGTAGTTACCATTGGCGGTGCCCTAGGCATGACGTGCCCTAGGCATGACGCGCCCAACTGCCTCTTCCGTGGCTTCCATCCTCACTACAGCTGGCACAGACTCCAAAGTGAAAATGGGTCCTGCGTGACTGGCCCATTGGTCACTGGCACACCGGGACTGCCAGCCCCATGGACCTGCCACCCTAGGCCTAGATTAGAAATAATACTATTATTATTCTACTAATAATGCTAATAATATGTGTAAATGTACATGGTACTTCCATTTTTTTTCTATAGGACAGATTATTTTAGTAAGTTTGGTAATTATTTCATACATTTATATTTTTGGAAGGTATTACTACAAGAAAATAGATGAAATATTTTTCGTGGACCTGTAGGTTTTAGTGTAAAATAGCATTATATGTAACAGGAATCTTTAAGTCGCCTATACGGGGAGAATATACAGAGGAGTCGTCGGTGTTCCATTACAAGCTGTTACTTGTCTGCGATTGTGAATTTGCGAACGATGTTATGAGAGCGAGTGATGATGAATTGTGACTGCGTGGAAAGGTGAATGATGCGATAAGGACTAATAGATTAGTAAAAGTGAGATTCGTGTTAGCCGGTATCCCTGCGGTGATCTGGAGATGACACACGCTGGGGGTAGACTGGGAAATGGTTTATAAATATATACGGTGAAGCCCCGAATGTCTCATCGGGCAATAATGATGAACCTTTACATACATTTTTTACGCAGTTTTTTTAATGTGAATATATTAATTTATGATCATTAATTGTACATATTTATTAATATGGAATTTGATGGTAGAGAAGAACCATTTGTCCCAACTAGCCTGTTTTCCCTGCTTCAAACCTTAAACCACTCTGTGGTCCTGTCTTAAATTCATGCATTTTTGAATTCCTTTACTGTATTAACCTCTACCTTTTCTGCTGGGAGGCTGTTCCATGTACCTACATCCCTTCTCAGTAAACATTGCCAAGTGGTTCAAAATTTTGAACAGTAATATGGTGGAATGACTGGACTCACAAAATCGATCAGCCGAAGCTGTCAGGAACTGTCACATATTAGACAAACTATTAAAATGATGGAAAGCGCACCAAAACACAATACGGGTCAAAAAAGTAAAAATAGGAAAGATCGTGTGCAGAGGCGTATTTACTGAAAATAGCGCCTATGGCAAGCACTGAAATTGCGCCCCTGTCCAAATATCTAAAACCCATTTACTAGCCCCTGATGCCCATATATATATATACAATGCATCCACACATTAACTCATGCTCTCCCTCATTCAGACAATTCAGCCACACATTAACTCTGCTCCTCTTTTCACTCAATGCATATCCACACATTAATGCACACCTCTTTACTTATATCTACCCCCTCCTCTCCCCCTCCTTTGATATCAAAACTTTTTAACCCCCTACACCCCTTCCCTTCCTTATCAACTTTTTAACCCCCTTCACCCCTCCCTCCTTTGCATCACTTTTTAACCCCCTCCCTCATCACCTTTCACTTTTTAACCCCCTCCCTCAACCTCATCACTTATCACTTTTAACCCCCCTTCGCCTCCCTCCCTCCCTCATCAACTTTTAACCCCCTGCCCTCTCCTCTCCCTCATCACTTTTTAACCCCCTCCCTCCCCTCATCACTTTTTATACCCCCTCCCTCCCTTCATCAGGACTTTTTAACCCCCTCCCTCTCTCCCTTATCACTTTTTAACCCACCCCCCCTCTCCTCACCTTGAAGTCCAGCGACGGGAGGCACGATGCTGGAGTCTTCCTGCACTGCTTGCTGGTGCCCGCTGCTTCACTGCTGAGCGCCGTAATATGACGTCATATTTCGGCGCCCAGCAGTGAAGCAGCGGGCACCAGCGAGCGGCTTTTAAACGCTGATGCGGAGGAGAGAGAGGGGCCCTAGCAACCGCTCGGCGCCCCTATCTCTCCTCCGCATCAGTGTTTAAAAGCCGCTTGCTGGTGCCGGCTGTTTCACTGCTGAGCGCCGCAATATGCCGGCATATTGCGGCGCTCAGCATAAAATGCCGGCACCGGGGCGGGGGTAGAGGGCTCGTGGAGGAGAATGAGGGGCGTCGAGCGATTGCTAGGCGCCCCTTTCTCTCCTCCGCATAAAAAAAAAAACGGCATTTAAAAGCCGCTCACCGGCGCCCCCCTAGGGATGGCGCCCATGGCACGTGCCATAGCTACCATACCCTATATACGCCTCTGATTGCACATCAAAGAAAAATGAGACATATGAATGTTTTGTGATTAACTCTAGGGTGGTTACCACATGTGACTGTGGAGAAGTTTGTCACTGACCTCAGATTAAAAAGCAGGTCTTGGAATTATGGTTCTCTGCAAGAATTTTTAATCATAGATGGGCTGGTAATAGGCTACAACAGCAATACAATTATCAAGAGACTACATAAAAAGGCTAGTCACTCAGGTGATGAACCACTAGTATTTTTGTTTGATTATAGAGCAACACGTTTGGAGGGGGGCAAATCTCCAGCAGAATTATTTTTTTGGCATCAGATAAAGACAAGGCAACCACAAATGAAAAAGAAACTATGACAAAACTATTTTCAGATGCTGCACATTGGGGACACTGTAAAGATCTGGACAGGTCAACATTGGGTAAATACATAAAGTCTCAAACAGGTTAAAGGAAAGACAGGCAACTGTGCGGTTTTGAGGCATAATCTTAAGCATTTATTGAAGATACCAAATTGTTTTCTGGACATGGATTTGTTAAGCGATACTGAGGATTCAGACAGGGTTGCTCTGAAATGCAATGTTAAGGCATTTCTAGAGGCAGATTGGCATAAAGGGGGTTAAAAGCCATATCACGGGGCACTCTGCCTCCAGAAAAGCCTTATTCCCTCCATTCAACCCCCCCGGCTTACCACTGCTTCTGCTTCCCTGGTGTCCGGTAACGCTTAGCGGCTGTTTTGAATGTTGATCTGCCGGCCGCCAGGCCCACATACCGACCGGCCCACTGGGAAATGTAGCAGCAAGGCTATTACCAAATCAGCACCGGTTATGCCATGTCACGCCTATTCTCCTCTCTCACCATTGACTTCCTATAAATTGGAGAATGTATTTTAAGATGGGCTTATTGATGTTTAAAGCCCCCCAAAAACAGGGCAGCTGTTACCTGAAAGTTATTATCACCCTACATCCCAACTTGTCTTTGATCTACACATCTTTTTGTTCTTTCAGTGTCCAAAGTGTGCACAAAATCAGGCTCCAAATGCATGCTGCTCCTACTGTCTGGAACTTTCTGCTACATACAGTTAGGGAGACCCCATCTTTAGAGACTTTTAACCCCTTCACGACAAAGCCTGTATATATACGGGCTCACAGTGCATTTTTATTAATGGGTTTAAGGACAACCTGTTGTACTTAAGGGGTTAAAAAGACTTAAAACTCATCTTTTCTCCCAACCATTTAGCTAATTCACTTTTATTGTTCCACATTAATGTCCAATTATGTAACTACATACCTGTAAAGTGCTTTGAGTCCCACTGGGGCTATGAAAAAGACCTGTTGTTGATGGGTCATCATTTGAGGATACTGACAACGCAGAGGACACTCCTGACCCACTACAGCATGGAGGAAGAACTCTACAACTGTCGTTACAAGATGACCAACATACATCAAGTGGCAGAGCTGTTAGAAGGCCACAAAGACACATTGAAGAATATTGCAGATTGGGCTATATTCAGCTCATGTGTTCTATGTTGATTGTCATGTCATAAAATGCAGACATCTTGTTTTTGCAGCAAACATTCTATTGTTTTATATATGAATATGTTTTGTTGTTTGTTTTTGTTCAGAAAAGCAAAGATGTGCTGAGCTGAGGCTGTAATTCATATTCATAAAGGTCGTGCAGAGATGCCCCAGGGAGAGCTCTGTCAGAGTGATCCAGAGAGCTAAGTGGCACTGTGAAGCAGCTAAAGTGTCTAAGCTTGCAACCATTATAAATATGTTGATTTAAGTCATGTGCAACTCAGTACAACCAACAGGTGAATAACACACAGATGAGTTATTTTTTATATTATCAAAGTACACTCATTTTGTTGAGTCCTATCTAATTTTACATGCCTACGTTGCTGACTAATGAGCGAAATCTGTGTGCAAGTAGTATTTGCTGGGTGTGCACTAGAATGGATGGCAATGAAGAACGTTAAAGGACTTTAAACATGGCGCTCTCATGTGATGTCACATTTGCCATTCATTGCATTTCTTCCCTGCTAGATCTGCCCCAGCCCACGGTAAGTGATATTACTGTAAAGTGGAAGTATCTAGGAGTAACACCAGCTCAGCCACCAAGTGGGAGACAACGTATAGTTGCTGTGGGTTGCTGAGTGCTGAAGCATGCAGCACCTTTGTGGCACCAGTTTAGGGAAAGCCCTTTCCTGTTTCAGCTTGTGCACAAAGCAAGGTTCAAAAGGACATGGTTTGAGGAGTTTGGTGTCGTGGATGTTGGTTGAGTTTTCTGCACAGAGCCCTTAACCTCATTATCAGCTGATTTGATGGCTATCCTAATTTCTTATCTCAATTCTGCAAAAGCCTTTTCTTCCCCCTTTGTTAAATTGTTGTTAAAATATGTAATTATATATATTATACATTACATATTACATTATGTAATTATATAAATCCATTATAGGAATGGAATTGTATGACAAATAATAAGATAAAGATATCATCTTTAATTAGGTATTTCTAGAATCTGCTTAACCATTTATTTGATAGGTCACTGAAAGGAGAACTCTCCGTAAGTAACACATACTTAAAGCTTTATCTTAAAAGCAAAACATGGCCCTATTTTCTGTAAAGCATTACTTCATGTATGAGGAGCCTGCCATCAGTTCTAGATAGTACATCCATGCTTAGCCTATAGTTTGGCTGGGAGAGGTGTCAGAGAACTGCTAAGAAAGTACCCATTAAAAGATGACCCCCCAAAATCTGAATATTAATTTAATAAAAAGAAAAAGCCTGAATATAAGACTACCCTATGAGAAAAAAAAGTTTTACTAGTAAATGTTAATTCACATGTAAACTATTTTTTCATATTTAATAAATACCATGATTGAGAAAAATGCAATTTTTGTTTTTATTTCCTTTTATTTGCCACTCTGCCCCAGTTATGCACATCTGCCACCCAGATATGCCTTACACCCCCTTATATGCCACTCTGCCCCCAGAAATACCTTTATACCCCCTATATGCCACTCTGCATCGCTAATAAGCCACTCTGCCCCCATATATGCCATTTAACCCCTATTTGCCACCCCCCAGATATGCCGTATACCCTTATACCCCCTATATGCCACTCTGCCTCCAGAAAACCATTGACCCCCCCAACTTACCAGTACATCCCTTTACTTGTAGCCTGTGCTTCAGTATTCCTGGTGTCTAGTATAGCAGCCGGTGGAGGTCTGTGTGATGCAGACCTCCGCTGCTGCTGGCCAGTACTTCCGCCGGGGCTTCTATGATGGAAGACGAGCTCGAGTATAAGACGAGGGGTATTTTTCAGAGCATTTGCTCTGAAAAAAACCTTGTCTTATAACCGAGCAAATACGGTAGTTACAACAGCCTGTGCACACAGAAGAACCAGGAACTTACCTACTAAGCACACATTACTAGCTACCCTACTGGCTACAGAACATAGATGCTGGCTACATAAGGTGTTCATCCCATAGTGGTACAAACAGATGCATTTATTTCAACATAATTTCACAGCTTCAACAAATTGTTAAGCTTACTATGCTTTCATGGATAAAGGTAATGATTTACCTGTTATAATACTATATATATAATATATTTATTTTGCAGATTTAATTAATGTTTTTGAAAAGCAACCTGCAACCTTGGTTCAAGGATATTTCATTCAAAGCATCCCACAAAACCTTACTTTTATTTTTTTTTGTTCAAAAGACTAAATCATTTGTGAGAAATTGTATAAACTTCTTTCATACTCCTTGTATTAACCAATTTTTTTTCTTTAATTAATTCACAGAGCATGAATTAAACATTCTTTAGGTCCCAAACACGGCCTTATTATAGCAATTTATTAGATTAAAAGTGATTATCAAAGTCCATTTTCTTAAAAACATTTACTGTTTAACTTACTATTCTTGTACAATAAAGCACAGTCTGTAAGCTTAACCACAATGAGACATTTGCTACATTTGTATTCAGAATTAATTAAGGATTGCATAGATAAAAGCAAACTTTTGTAGAATATATTGCAAATGTTTTAAAACCTTAAAAAACATTAGCACAAGTAATAATTTGGAGGTCTGTAAAGAATAAAGCCATCATGTATTTCATAATTAGTCAAATTCTATTAAGGACTACATAAATAAAATATCACAATTTGCTTTATTAATACGAAAACTTATATTTTCTGCACGTTAATAATCCCCTTTAAGGTAAACGATAATGTTGTGTAGCGTTTGGTACCATTGGAACTCTCTGATGTAAGAGGATGTGGTGTGCTAGAGAAGAGAACTAGTTGGACTGTGTCTGAGATCTAGATGCTAACTACCGTATTTATCGGCGAATTACACACATTAGCGTATAACACGAGCCTTCATTATGCCTCCGCTGTGGTCCGGCACTCAGTTGTTTTGGGGCAAAGTGCCGGCGCTTTGCTCTGACTCATTAAATGCCGGGACGCTTGCGCTACTTCAGTGACATCACCCGTACAGTCTGGTGTGTAGTAATGAGTCAGAGCAAAGCGCCAGTGCTTTGCTCTGATACACTGAGTGCCGGACCACGCATATTGGTGTATAGCATTCAGCTACGATTGCAGCCCCAAATTTTTGGGAAATAAGTGCGTGTTATAGGCCGATAAATACGGTACCTTCGGGGTGTGCGATGGCTGTGGCAAGCAATGTTTGATCAAAGAAAGGCCATGAGTAATGGTCAGAACAGAATGAATTCAGTCATAAATCATACTCAAAGTTCAAGGTAGACAGAGTTCCAATGAGTTGCAGGGTCATAGTTTAAGAGAGAATATAGAATTCTTGGTGCATGGAAGAAAAATATTGTCAGACACATATTTACAAATGACGACAGCATTTTATATTCTTGTTGTTAGTTTATAGAATAAGAGGTCATAATCTAAAACTAGAGGGTAAGAGGCATAGATTTAATGTAAGGGAGTTTTACTTTACTGAGACGGTAGTTAGGTAACGGAACAGCCTCCTAGAAGAAATGGTAGAAGCTAATTCAGTAAGGAAATTTCAACATGAGCAGGCAGACTAGAAGGGCCAAATGGTTTTGATCTTGAGTTTATGATGAAATGTTGAAAATTGTATTTATAGATTTATTATGTTAGTGTCTGTAATATGTCTGTAGAATTGTTATTAAAAAATAATAATAATAATTAGGAGACTTTGTGAAAGCAGGATAACTGGAAAAAAATATCTGTATCGATAAAAAAACATTTCACTGCAGTGTGCTGAATAGCTTTAAAGCAGTCATAGGGTTAAGCACCTTATTCCAGGTCTAGGAAAAGGCCAGAAGCTGACATGTATCTAGTATGCCACATCCAGCATGTCCTTCACAGCAGTGTCTTACTTTAAATTATGCTGACAGTAATGTTGATCCTGTGCCCAAAACGATGATGTGATAGATATCCTCTGCTCATGTCTGCCAAAGTTTTAGTACCATTATGCGACTCCTCTTAGATCCAAGCTTTAATGACTGTTAATTTGTCCTCCAGGTTAATCCCATTGTGTGCTTTGGTAGTGTCAACAGCACATACCATCCCAACACACATGAGAAGTAGAGAATCCGTGTTTTCTCTTGTTGATGTTGAAGAACTTGTTAGTTAGTCACTTGGTTTTTAACTGGAATGGTTTTCTGGTGTCTGCACTACAGTCCGATGTGTATGTGAAGGGTGAGTAAGAGTCTGGTTTGGCTTGTAGGGCATAGCCAAGCCCTTCTTGGCAGAAAGAGACCCTGGCCCATGACTGTGAAGGAACTGCAAATATCTAGTTTATCTCATAGGTCCAAGTTAAGCATCTGGCTCAAGCCAGTACCAGCCTTCCCTATCATATCTATATAGACATTATGAGTAGGGCATTTGTGTAATATTCAATGAATCCATTAAAGGCCTGAACTGGCCATCTGGCACACCTGGGTGATTGTCTGATCGTCATACCCTGATCTAAGAATAAAACAGACAAGGCATTTTGTCTGTGGCTTATATTATTTTCACTAAGTACTGTAACAGATCTCTTTAATGGTATTGTGATGGTACGATGATTGTCACTTTTAATAGGGAATAGGGGTTGCGTATAAACCCTACAATGTACAATGTATGCCTTGGACTTAAATATTGAAGAGCAACAACTCCTTATTATATATTACCAAAACCAAAGAAATGGCATACTTAGTAGACAAAATCCAGTACCCATAGTACATATTACTTATATGGGTGGGTTTTAGAAAATGAGGATATAATAATCAACTATCAAAGTGACTAGGTGTATTATTATTATTAGACTTGTGCATTCATATTTGGGAGAACATGAAAATGAACACAAATCTTTAAAATCCTGGCGCCAAAGCTGCTGTGTATTGTTATTGTGTTAACCCCGTATTAACCCCTGATAAAAAAATGGCAAAAACAAACAAACAACGTGAAGAACGTACAAAGGTGTTTTTTTTCCTTGAAGATGAACATGAAGACTTGGCCATCACCCAAGTCTGATTATTATTATGATGCTGTTTACTGGTGGATATCTTTCAGGTGTTTCAAAAATAAAAAAGGTGATGGTGGTCTTGACTTAAATGTTCTTGTCCCCGTAAGAAGTATTAAAATTACCTGTATATGACCACTTATTAGAATGGTTCAGCAGGTTTATAAGAATGCCTGATTTCCCCCATTTAGGTCCTATAAAGATGTTGTATATATTATTATATTACTTTGATGTAAATAATGGTTGTGCATTTTAAGTGGGAAAATATTATACTTGAGATTATACAATAACTGCGAGTCTTGACAGGAGCTCTTTCACTATATGCATATCTTTTTCTATAGACCATTTAAATGCTATAATAGTATGTAGGTCTTATCAAATAATAATATTTATATCGTGTTTCCTTTGCTAGTAATATTCCATGTGCTACTGTTATGTATTGTAAAGCTAATCTTAGTTAATGGCCTCACCAGGTGGGGTTTCAATTTACTGAAGAGGGTAAGTTAATGAAATGCTTTAGAAAATATTTTAGGCAGGAGTCATGTATTTAACACAGCTGTGTCGGTGGGTTAGGTAATAGTCTAGACAGGAAATGGATTTGCGCTGTCTAATATTCAACTAGCGGTGTCAGGTTATTGTAAATTATACAAGTGTAAGAGAATTCTGTAAATAAAGGACCCTTTGTCTCTGTGAATGGCTATGGGCGCTCCATGGGAAACGCCTGCCTTAACTCTTTAAATCTCAATACATTGTCCAATAATAGATTTATAGAAATAAGCTTCCAAAAATAGCTCCTTACATATATAATTACTTTGTTACTATGTTGGATAATGAGGTGGTCAATGTTTATACAGTCAACCTTTCTGTACAATACAGATTTGTGATTTGTGAATCACCAATCCTATAGCTAATATGCATTTGTCAATGGAACATGGCAATTGTATTATTTGTGGATACTGTTTCAGAAAAGGGTTTTGTTCGTACGTGGTAGTACGCCACTTCACTCCTCTACGTATTTGTGTGATAAAGGTGGTGACTGGAACCTCGTATTCATATATTGTGATTGCATGCTATTTTTTCTGTACATGACTTTTGCCCATTTAAAAATGTGGGTCTTTTTTACAGTTTATATATGTAGCTCTGTGTGTGGGCACTCTTAGATTAATCTCTTATTATTAGCCTTTAACCCCTTTTCTGCTGATTATTTTATTGGATGCACAAATCCCATTTTTGACAGTTTGTATTTTTGCCTACCGGCGTACCTAGGATATAAATCTGGCACTGAGATGTGATCAAATGCGTACACAGTTAACATTTGGGTGTATTGTAAGCGGTAATGGAATCTGGCTAAAGGATGCTGAAAGGGCATCTATACAGTTTCCATTGACTTTAATAGGCTTTTTTTTAAACAGTAAAAACTGCTTTTCCATTGTTATGGTTGTTTAACTCTGACCCTGTCAGATTAATAATGCATTACCTGTTCAGAGTCTTGAATTGTGATTTCCAACTGTTAGCAACTTGAATTGGGAATGTCTATTCCACTGTAAAGTCAGATAGTCAGGATCTTGTCACAATCATGCAAAAATACTGATACTGTAACATGTTAGAGCATTTGGAAATGGCCTAATGCACCGATCGTGAATGAGTTTTGATAAACCATGAATAATATGTTTAGATGTTCAAAGATAAATCCGTGTACAATTCCTTTATCAGATGCTATATTTTAGAAGTTGCTACAGTTTCATAAATCATAGTGTTTCGTCATAATTGTGAATGTTTTGGATACAGGTTGAAATTGTGGCTCTTATGTATGCTTATATATTTTAAAAATCAACATTGTTTTATGTTATTTATGTAATACAAATTTATTCTCTTGGCTTTTCTAGGTTCTCATTGTTTAAAAACTATGGAAATCAGCAAAATATTCAGTACTGCTCATTCACCACTAGGGGTAGCACAGTCCAAAGACAAAATCATTCATGCATTCCAGTCCTTTTACTTATATTATGAGTCTGTATAGTGTCGGTGTGAAAAAGATTTGCTGCAGATAATTAAAACGTGTACATGATGCCTCTGTCTGTTGTCCTCCCTCCCTCTTTTTTGTGTCTTTGCTCTGTCCTCGTGTCTTAATTTCATTCTGCATAAGTATATATGAGCTTTATTTTCATGTGCTATCCAACTGGTAGTGTAAAGCAATGCATTTTTTTTTGGTAGGACACTGTTCATTTAATTAAACAGTTAATGTGACCACAGTGTTTCACCCCCTACTAACTTCACTGCCACACTAAATCAGGCACCAGTTTATTTCCATAAAAAATCAATTAACGCTCAACAGTTTATCCTTCTTATGTGAGCAATTAAAGTTACTACTCTTCACCCTAAAAGAACTTTTAGACGTGCTGCTTGGCAAAATTGTTTTGTGGTTATTTTTTTTATTTTCTCCCTTGTGCTATATTTCTGTCAGTAACTAAAGATTGACTGCTTAAAATACTGTTAAATGGATATTATGTGTCACAGAGCAAGCCTGTTACACATACGCTCATAGAGGACTACAATCGCAAGCAGCAGATGGTGCTTTCTGTTCCATGCAAATTAAATAGAACACAATGCAAATGTTGCCTGATACCTACAGGTAGAGAAAAATGCAGGCTTATTTATTATTAATGCAGGGACAAAATGACATATTCAAGTGGTATTAATGAAACCAAAGTCGGTAATGGGGCTGAAACCAAAGTCGGTAATGGGGCTAAAACAAAGGGTAAAAGGTGCAAACTTGCCCTACTGTGGATCTAGCATGCAGATCTACACTATGGAAGTCTTGCAACTTTGAATACATGACCTTTTCATGCGTATCACTGGAGCCAAAGCAAATGCATTGTAACAATCAGGGCAAATGCACAGCAACATACATAGTTACATTGTAATTTAGGTTGAAAACAAGTCTATCAGATTTAACCCCACCGTTGGCCCAAAAGAAAGCATACTTCCCACACTGAAGCGATTTTAAAACATTTCTTCTTGACTCCAAAATGTTTATTTGCTTTTTGTCTTGGTAATTGAATGGGTACATTCAGACTGTGTATAAATTAGCCCTTCTGTATTTTCTGGCTATGATTTAGTCAGGTCATAGAATGGAGCCCCATTGTTTTCACCAGAAAGTTGGTGAAGCTGAACTGAAAATGTGGCATAACATTCTGACTGAAGCCAAAATACATATTGTTTATAATCTTATATATGCCACTTGATTTATTAAGATGGGCTTCTAGTATTAAATGCTAAACTAGGTTTGTTGTAAATGAAGGACAAATGGTGCTCTTACATTGACTGAATATTATGTAGCTGAAGATTTCAGAAGCACCTCCTGGGAAGTGCTGAACAAGGTGCACAGCTATCTATGCCTGCAATTACTGTAATTAGATATTGAAATTGTGGCGTGACACTTCCATGGATTTGACCCTTCTATCAATTATAGATTTTACTTAATTCTCAAATTATAAACCATTACAGCAAAAGTGATCGGTAGAGCCTCAAAATACTTAGGATTTTGAATAAAATTGTAAAGTGAAGCCCAGTGACAGGATTTATCAGTTCTGATATAAAGGTAATTCAATTTTATACGCATGTCTGTTATTATTAAGGTATTAATGTTCATTACACAATCACATTGCTGTTGATCATTAGTACTCATTTTGTTATTAATGTAATGCCTAGAATTCTAAATGATTAAATTACTAAGAATCCATTTACAATATAATTGAGTTGCAGAATGAATGCAGAAATATGAACACTGATGTACTTTTGTGACACACAAACTACCACAAGCAACTCAGTTCAGCCACTGAAGGTGCTTTAGCTGTATCATGTATATTAACGTTTGTAGGTAAAACCTTAAGGTGAGTGTAATTAAAGAGCTTCATCAGGGAAATTAACTATGTAGCTAACCTTTTTTGGATCTTGGCAGATAATGTACAAAGAAAGACATCTCACTAGATTCCTTAAAAAACACGTTTAATCAATAAGGTTTAAGTAAGACACCATATTTTAGTCCAACTATTTGGACTTTTACCTGTGTAGCTAAATTAAAAATAGGTTTGTACATGCAGACATCTTATTGTTTGGGCAAATATGGGGTACCTCAAAAAATGTTTACCATTTTGTGAACGGTGATGTAGCAAGTACATCACAAAAAGCTGGTCCTAATATAGGATGGGTTAAAAGCAATATTGCAGAACAGATTACACCCAGAAAATGTGGGGGAGGGCTGTTGAATTACATTCCTGTCTCTCTTCTGTATGTAAAATAGAAATGTCATATATTATATGTTATATTTATTATAAAAAATAACTTTCCCTGCTCACCAACCAAAAGATATAAAAAATGTTTGTAAGGGACTGTTTTGGCTCATAAACCCAAAAAGCATGTAGGGCATATCTATACTGGGAGTCACTATAGCTTCTCCGATCCACCCACAACAGTACATTTTCTGCACTGAAATAAACTATTAATTAACTTTCAGTATGGTATGTGAGCAATGAGCATTAATCTAACGGTCACTGTCTCACACTCAACTTTCATCGGCCTATAACTGCTGCTACCGACAAGTCAAAATGGCGTCGGCACACTAATAACTAATTCTTGTCCTTTTTTGTTCTTAGAAGACATTATATTAAAAAGAAATCATCTATCTTGTTACATCACAGTTGAATATGCTCTTCTATAAGCTGCTGTAAAACAGAAGACTATGTACAGATATTGTGTAAAATGCCCACCAGATCCAAATAACTTAATACTACCCAGTGAATTGGAATCAACAGAGACAAAAAATGACAGAAGCTGTACTCTGAGCTTAAGAAGTATGGTGATTTAAGGAAAATATGTCAGTCAAATAAGAAACATCTCGTGGGACAACTGTAGTATAACAAGGTGCTAGCTTAAAAAGAATAATCAACCAACAGAGTGTAAAAAAACAAGCCCCAATGACATAGATTTAAGACAATCAACAGGAGAGCTTTCTCGTCCCTAGATGAGTATGCTCTGTGAGCCTGAATAAAGTCCTTGTTGTTCCAATTTAGAAAAGATCTTAGATTGTTTAATGCTATTTTATTTAAGTAAACAATTGAAAGAATGCTGATTGGTCAGTGTAAAAAAAAAGTATTAAGAAAACTCCCTGAGGTTGTTGGACCCATCAATCAGAGTTATAACCATCAATGAGACCACGCCCCCTTTTGGCTACTTCTACCAATCAGTAATTGATATATACTCTCCTATGCACAGCCTGTTGCACCTCAACAACAAGAGCCAAAATGGCTTGAAATAGTGCCAAAGCGGCTTGTAATGGGGGTGCAACACGTGGCGCCAAATGGACAAATCATGATAAATTTTTGCAAATGATTTTTGTCAGGTTTCATCCAGGATCATCCTTGGTTTTGTTCATTCCTGTGAACCCAAAAAACAGACAATTTTTGTTAAAAACAAAGTTCATAAAAAACAAATGCCAACCGCTTCCTTGTCCGTGTCTTTTTTTTCTGCAACACGACTTCTTCTCTTTACTCTTCTGTCTTTTTCTTATGTCTTCTTTCATCATCTGCTTCTCTGTGGTATCAGCTCCATTATCTTGGCCTCCACGAGTGCTGGAAAAGGGGGGGAGTACTCCAAGAAGCCAGAATAAACAGGCACATGGACATGTGTCTGTGAAAAGGACATGTGGCCATGAAAGTGGTTGCTGGAGAAAGTAGGGAGAGATCGAGAGAGAGCATAAGAGACAGTGAATGAGAGTCTGAAAGAGCATGAGGGAGTGTAAGAGAGTGGCATTGATGGTGGTTGCCAACTAATTTCAAAAGCCCTCCAAATATCGTCTGAACTGAAAAGAGCAGGCTATGAAATTCATCGTCCAAAAACGAACAGACCAAAAATGAAAAGAAAAATGTGTCCAAATTGTTTTTTGGTCCATTTACACAAGTTAAATATATAAGTATATTCTACCAGTTAAAACTTTAGGGTGCTTAGAGATTTCCCTGTTTATGAAAGAAAATGAAATTCTGTCAAAATAACAAATGTAGATGTTGTTAATAATGTAAATGCCTATTATAGCTTGAAATGGCTGATTTTTAATGGAATATCTTCATAGAAATACAGAGGCCCTTTATCAGCAACCCTCACTTCTGTGTTAAATGATAATATATATATATATATATATATAATGTGCTATCAATATTGATGATAAATTATACAGCACCAATATTATTTCTTCACTTCTTTATTTTATCAAATATCAAAAATTGTTGTATAAAAGCTGTTATTTTCACACTGCAGTTTACGATATTTGAAGAATATTTTTCTTTAACCTTGGAATAATTGTGTATTGTCCTCAAGTGTTATCAGCTAGAACATTAGAGCTTTTAATGCAGGAAAGCTACAGGACTTTTATCTCTCCAGTAAATTATATGGAAACATACTGCATATTGTATCAACTACAATTTTAGAACTATTATATGGTAAAGTTATCAAGGTTTATTAAATTCTTGCAGAAAATTGGATTTTGCTCCAGGTGATAATATGAGATGCTGAAGATGAATCTTCAACTGTAATGATTCATAGATCACAATTTCTTTTGTATCGCAATTTGAATGGAGACTTATTTTTATTGCAGAAGATAGACTTTCCACAAGTGTGGATTTATGTTAAAATAAAAAGTCACTCTGCAACTCATGTCAATAAAGTAATTATCAAAACTGCTCAAATATTTTTTTTCTTGTGACAACAATTATCTTGACAGAAAGTATGCAATTTATTATGAGAAAAATTGTAGAAACAAGCATTCTGTATACATTTGTGTTTTTTATTGATAATGACACAAATCACATCAAAAGTTGTCTTTTGTTACAAAAACTCCTAGTAACTTATGTTATCATAATAAAGGATCTGAAACGGAACCACAGCCCAGGATTCATGATTTAATTTCAGGTAGAAAGTGACCCTTTGGAAACCTACTATATCAGGGGCGTCCAAAGTGCGGCCCCACGCACTTCGAGGTGCGGCCACCCTGCTGCAAAGTTCAAAACATCCATCATGCGGCTGTAAGACCGCCTCCGCCGGCCGTTTTAACTTCATTAAGCGGGCGGCGCCAGCTGCTTTAAACTTCGCGGCCAGGTGGCCGCTTTGAACACATGAGGTTCAAGGTGGTGGGCTCACAGAATGTGTTCCTCATGGCCTTGAGGGTCATCACATCGGAGGAGAGCAGGAAAAAAGAAAAAGTATTACCAAAAAAATTGTTAGGGGTTATAAGAAAGCAGAGCCATATTCAAGGGGGGGTGTCTGGGTTTTGGCATTACAAAATCAATATAAACAGGGGTGTGTGTATGTGTGGCTGTGTTGTGGGGGGACACATTAATCAATAGTAAAGGGGGCCTGGCTGGGTCATCAATACATAAGGGGATAAAAGACAAAAATACAAAAGAGGCAGTTAATGACAAAGCAGTGTAGAAAATACATTTTTCATGCTTCAGTGCGGCAGAGCCTGTTCTGATGTGTGTAATTGGGTATTGGTGTGGCAGAGCCTGTCCTGGTGTGTGTTTGGGTGTGAGTGTGACAGAGCCTGTCCTGGTGTGTGTTTGGGGTGTGGGTGGCAAGAGCCTGTCCTGGTGTGCGGTGGTCTGGTGTGCAGAGGTCCGTGTGTGTGTTTGGGTTCGTGTGCTGGCAAAAGCCTGTCCGTGGCGTGTGTGTTTGGGTGTCGGTGTGGCAGAACCTTCCTGGTGTTTTTTGGGTGTCGGTGTGGCAGAACTTGTCTTGGTGTGCATTTGGTTGTCTGTTTCCTGGCACTTTACTTGCATGAATAAATAGAACTATTTAATTTTTACTTATCCAGAGATAAAACACCCTCCTGAATTTGTAGTCACTTCAGAGGACGAAACTTTATTGGCCCAGAAATCAGTGAAAGGATAAGTAAAGGTATTGTGTTATTTACTCTGTTTCAATCTGAATATTTTATTAAAAAGGATTAGTGGCACTAAATTGTGGCTTCAGGCATCCCGTGTATGATGACTTTTTTAGTGTACTGATTACTCCAAGTCCTAGAAGAGATTCATCTGGCAAACAAGGCAAATACACAACCTTACTTGAATAAGGTTGTGTAAACTTAATTCAAATGATGGTTTTGAAGGGATAATTCAGCTGTCATCCAAACTTTAAGTAGTATGGTCCCCTTTGAGAATACTGCAGTGGCAGAAAATGCAGAGGCATTTATGGTGAAGTTTTTAGGTGCCCAATTTTCTGCACAAAACCAAGTTGCAGTCCTCTAAGTGCAAACACTACACATAACAGACACAAGCATATACGCACACTCACTTACATGAATACACACTTCTATCTACCCTCTCCTCCTCATTATGTCTCCTGTATCATTTTCTTTGTCCCCATGTTTTCTCCCTACCCCTACTGTTTCTTTATTTATCTGTCCTCTTTCACATGATCTCTCCTCCTATTTCACTTTATCTCTCTTCCCATTTCAATTTACCTCTCCTTCTATTTCACTTTCAATTTCTCCCATTTCTCCCTTCCTCTCCTCTTTCTCTTCATCTTATCTCTTCTCTCTTTTGTTATCTCTGCAAAGCTTTCTTTTTTATCTCTCTTTCTCATTATCTCTGCCTTTTTCTCCATATCTCTCCCACTTATCTTTGTCTCTCATTGTCTTTCTCTATCTCCTTTCTCCAGTTTCTTTTTATCTCCCCCTTGTCCCCATCTTCTGTTCTGGCAACTTGGCCCCATGCCACAACAGAAGCCATAGTGTGTCAGTTAATGTGTTAAACTGAATGCATATAATGGTACATGCATATTTTCTTATGCCTTTATTGTTCAGGGGGACAGTAGATTAATCCCTTAAAGTGCAAGGATATTATTGGAATTTTGTTCTTAGAACACATTATATTAAAAGGAAATCATCTATCTTGTTACATCACAGTTGAATATGCTCTTCTATAAGCTGCTTTAAAACAGAAGACTATGTACAGATATTGTGTAAAATGCCTACCAGATCCAAATAACTTAATACTACCCAGTGAATTGGAATCAACAGAGACAAAAAAATGAGAGAAGCTGTACTCTGAGCTTGAGAAGTATGGCGATTTAAGGAAAATATGTCAGTCAAATAAGAAACATCTCGTGGGACAACTGTAGTGTAACAAGGTGCTAGCCTAAAAACAATAATCAACCAACAGAGTGTACAAAAAAACCCCTATGACATAGATTTAAGACAATCAACAGGAGAGCTTTCTCGTCCCTAGATGAGTATGCTCTGTGAGCCTGAATAAAGTCCTTGTTGTTCCAATTTAGAAAAGATCTTAGATTGTTTAATGCTATTTTATTTAAGTAAACAATTGAAAGAATTTCGCTATTTGGATCTCCAGCTTTCAAATGACCTTTCCACCACATGACAATTTTAATATATTTTACCCTGGGTTCCATTTATTGACTTAATGAGGATTGAACAAATGACTGCTTTAAACAGACTTTACTTAAATTATTAAATTTAGATAAAAAGTGACTTTTTGAAATAAAATGCACCTCGGGCTCTGTGTTTTTGTATAGATTTAATTTAAAGATTACATAAAAGCAAATGAAATTGTACAAATTGTACCTCCAGCAGCCGGCACATTACAAGAGTAATCACATAATCAAGGGGATGAAGACTGACTTGACAAATCCCTTTACTTTAGCCTGGCTTTGTTTTGGGGCAGCGCATTCAGTAGATGTATGTAAAATATAAAGTAAGATTACCATTTTTATGTGATTGATACAATGGAAACTGACTTCTTCACAGAAATAAATTATGCCCCCGGAATGTCACTAACCAGTAGATCATATAACATGATTTCTCTGGACATAATTTAGCTTGAACAATAATTCTTGTTGACATATTTGTGCTGGATCTGCCCATCACTCTAAAGATGAGCATGTGTTTTTATGTTATGAAAGGCAATGGACACAGCCTTTGGTTTAATTGCATCTGGTTTTGTTCCTTCTGACAATACAGTTTAAGACAAAATGTGTTATGGTAACACAGACTCCATGCTAGAGGGTCAATGTCAATTGGACTTATTTAACCATACCACTTATCAATTTGGTCTGGCCATCTTAACAAGAGCAAACAGTGATCATCATCATGTTAGAACCTCAGTCAGTGGCTCAGTCATCAAATACAAATTAAAGAATAAGTGATGCCTAGCCACTACCAAATGGCAATAACTAGAGTCACCAAAAGAGCACCTTATCTCCCCTCCGCACCCCCCCCAACATGCATACAGCCAATAAGACTGTACTCAACCACACTCATACATATTCCCCATCCGCTAAGCTATGCTAAATCCCAGAGGCCTTTACATCAATTTATATAGTCTAGAAACATATAGGAATTTTCCTTTTTGAAAATTGACATATCATCTTTAATCTTAAAATTAAGGAAGTATTCCATTCCAAGTCTACTTAATATATATGTTATGGATGCATTAAATTATTTTGATTGTGGGCTAGGTACAGGAGGAGGCTGGGTAGATTAATTGTAATCTTGACTGCATTTGTTTAAAGATTTATTTTCACGTGCAGATCACCTTCAAATGATTTGATAGCTACTACATTGTTATATTGTAATGGAAAAAAACATGATTTCATAGGTGATGATAATTGAAAGAGTGTTATCTGAGTGAACAATACCACGGAAGATACATAACCGTGCATTTTTCTACAGAGCCTAAAACAGAATGTATAAAGAAGTTTTGTGTTACTAAAGATACACTACAGCATAACACAGTAACCGGCTGGGCTTCTTGCATTAAAGCAAGAGGAGGCCAACACATAGCTCTCTAGCTGTTGTGGAATTGAAACTCTCCAGACAACCAGCTTACAGGAGGCTGAGCATTATGGGAAATTGTAGTTCTGCAAAAGCATGGTTACCTGTTGGTTATCTCCTTTGCTGGTCTAATCAAGCACCCATACAGACAGGGACTAAAAATATGCACTCTACTACATTAGCTCACCTACAAATCAAATAAACTGTTAACACACAGTTAATTAATGTATAATGGTAATGAAACCCAATGATGCTCACTGATGTGTAAAGCCCAGACAACACTACAGGTTTATAATCATACTCCTGCAAACGCCGACCAGTTTACAGACCAGCTACAGATCAAAGTCATGCTACATGGCAAAGTCGCATAATGATCTAAACTAAATAAAAAAAAAATAGACTTAAATGGAGCCCATTCAATTCAATCGAGGATGCAATATACCCTCCAACCACTTAGGGCCGCTGGTGCACAGTTGTATATATACAGGCTATTTTACAATCTGCTAAATACACAGATACAGAAAAACGCACACCGGTAAAAATAGATTTAAATCAATGTGTATTGAGAAGTGGTACAATGCTCAAACCAGTGCCCACCAGGTATAGGCATATACAAATATACAAGTTCACTCAAACAGAATCAAATTATAAGTGAAAACCAGTGCTCATATAGTTGTGAATGGTGTAGAAAAAATATGAAAAAATAGGGTACTTCCCTTTTGCCGGATATACAGCTGCAACCTTGAACAACACTCTCCTAGTGTTGAAGTTTTATCAATGGAATTCGCTTAGGTGCGCTCATATAAATCTCCTGAGGAAGCCACGGTGGCGAAACGCGTAGAGATACTAAGAAACTGTCTTATCAGTATTTATTGACTTTTTTTTTACGATTGAATTTTAATCTACTTTTTTATCTTTTCGGGACTTTATACATTTTTTAACATTTTAAATATTTTATTTTTTGAATATTTATTTATTATCATGTGTGGCTAATTGTCCCTGATAAAGTATTTCACATTGGGCTTGGTCCCATAATAAATTGAGATTTTTCTTAACTCTTCGAAGAGAGTCTCATAGTGGTTTGAGTGGTAAAACAGGTTCTTCCACCAACCCCCTATTGCACTTTATTACACCTGCACTTTATATCTACCTATATATTTGGAGATATTGAGCAACATCAGAGGAACTAATCAGAGGATTCAGGTGAACCAGACCGTGGAACTGCAGATTGACCCTTTAACAGACATCAAATGGCAATCACACCTGGAGACCTATGGGATTTATATACTGACTGTGAATATCTAGTAAGTGCATCTCACCTTTTTAGATCTTCTTTATGTGAAATTACCACCCTATGGTTGTCTCCTGTTTGTGTTTCCCTACATGCAAGCCACATACAGATCTTGAAGGTCCAGAACATCACAGATAGATTGTGAGTGTAATGCGAGCTTTATTAAGATACAAGGTGTCACTCAAACAGAAGAAAGGAACAAAAACTATAAATGCCAAAAAAGCAGAGCAATTTATTAAGAACAATAGTGTTGTAAAAAACATACAGTAATGCAATTAGATACATACATACAGTATGTATGGCAGAAGAGCAGAGAATGCAGAGGAGATCCCCAACATTTCAACACAGGGGTCTTTATCAAGGGTGATCACTTGTTTGAGTGCACCTCTATATTGCCATACTTTACAATTGGGGGTTGATGGAATTACTTTTCTTTGTGTGTGTGTGGCCACACCATTACAATATTGCATAAAAGGTGTAAGTACATCTTTAAACTATGCTCAAAAACATGGTAGTATAAAAATAACTGTGCGCAACTATAGCAGTATATTTTATCTCTAGAACAAAAAATACAAATGTGTTGGAGAACAAATTAAAAATAAAACTAGGAAATGGAATGAACTTGATATTGCTTCAGGCAGACACACTCAGCAAAAATGATGTCTTTATAGAAAGCATTCAAACAAGCAAGATAATAATATTTTGTTCAGTGCTGTATTAGTTGATGTAAAGTTAAGTTTCTCTTTTCCAGGTGAAAGGTTTACTTTAAAATGAGTTCTTCCCTTAACATCTTTCAAATGTTATTGTTAATGTTAAACTCTATCCTATTCTGAGTTCACAACAGCATGTCAGCAATAAAAATAAGAAATTCTACTCACAAGAAGAAGCTCATAAATACAAAATTAAAACAAAATGAGTGTTTGTAGAAACTTTGCCCAATATATGCAGCACTGTGATATCAGATAAATTTCAGAATTATCTGCGTTCCAAATAAAACCAGCATTTTACCTAAGTGTGAATGATTTCCCATGGGTATCATTCCCGTATTTTGTAGGCCAGCTTCCTATGTAGTATAGCTTCTACTAATGAAATGCTTCATTTAATGCCTCTCAGTGTGAAGGTGAGGTTTTTTTTCTCAGATGAACATGATTGCAGAATTAAATTTGTCTATTTGTATCCTTAAGCAAAAATAGTACCACTAAATGATGAGTTAATAGAAAATAAAAATTAATTACACACACTGAAACTGGTTATTTAACTAACAGTTTATATTCTTTTTTTTATTTCTGTCTATCTATCGATCTATCTTCCTCACTGTTAGATAATATACGTAAATTGCTCTCTGTGTTTTCCCTCTTTCTTTCATGGAGATTATTTGTGCCCTTAATTCATAATTTGGTTGAATAACACCTGGCACTGGCGTAACTACAGAGGTCGAACCCTGAGACCCCTTCTTCCTGTCTCCCCGTGCCCATTCAAAATAGTTTAGAAAGGGCAATTTCCAAATGTCACGTGACCCTGCAGTGATGTATGTATTTGTGATTGTATATATGTAGGGATGTATGGATGTGAGCATGGGTGTGTACTTATGTGTGTGTGTGAGCATGGAAGTGTACTTGTGGGGGGTCCCCGGGGCAATTTTTCTACCAGGCCCCCGTGGTAAGCTACAATACTTCAGTGTATGATTATACAAAAAAGTTACAAAATACATGCTGGTATCTGTTTTGAATACATCTACACAACATATTTTTTCTTATACCAAATTTTAAAGTCAGCCACTAATTGATATAAAATATAGCTGCCAAAGTTTCTCTTACGGGAGTTGACAATTATTAAATCCCTTGATAGGAATGTATTAGATGTGTTTAAATGTCAAACAGGTAATTATAAAGGCAATACTGGTTTTAGTTGCTCTATTTATAATACTATCACTGTTAAACATCTACATTCCAAAAACAGAAACAAATGTGTTTTAGAGAAATTATTAGAAAAAATGGACTAAACATATTACAAATAAGGTTTACTTATTATAGGTATATTGATGCAGTTCGCAGTGATCTGTTTTGTAATGACTTCATCTGTTGTTACATGTAAGCGGGCAAGTCAATGAAATTGCATAGGGTTATGGAAGCACAACGTGCTATGCAACACTTAAGATAATGGAATAATTTCAGAGCTGGGTGCATGCTAAGGACAAAATGAACTGATAGACCATGAAGGAGTCAACATAGCTTTTTTTATGAAAGTCACTGCAGCTTTTCATTGTGGATGACAGATCACTGATTGTTATTTGCCAAAAAAAATATTTATTTCAGGGTGGCTACAACCAATATAAGACCAAACAACCAAAAAAAACCCAGCCCATGTCCCTAACTTACATACAACCTAGTCCTAATTATTTACAGAGAACGGTGTCAAATATGCTAAATGCAGTCTTAAATATTTTTTGTCGAGGCATCTCAGGCTTTTATGTGAAACTTCAATTTTATTACAGACAGGAGGCTTCATATTATGCATTAAATTCCTTCTTTACTACTTCAGCAGCAAAATGGTTAAATACAAAGTTTGGTGGTACAAACAAAAACAACCAAACTTGAAAGACACAATAGAACACTGAGTAGCCAATCAGCATGCAGTAGAGCATATGTAGGTGTAGATCCTCAATCAATCTCCCTCTTTCTTGCTGCTCAGCTGCACAGATAAGTACCAACTGTTTTTTGCTCTCTGAATTGTATTGAATTTTACCTCAGTTATTTGGTTTAAATTGCTTTCATTTATTTTCTAATATTTGTCACTACTCTCTGGCTGTTTAATTTCATCCTGCCAGTGGGTGCATGCGCACACGTTCGCAGGTGTGCGCGCATTCAATTATACAGTGTTACTGTTTTTACCAACTTGCTTATTTTGGGGGTTTGTACTATCCCCCTCACCCCTACCTCTATCATACCCCGTTTGCGCCAATTTTCGCAGCGTTTTCGGGTCTGGCGACCGTTTTTCATTTCTTTGTCAGTTTCTTTTCTATTTCACTTCTCTGCTGAAATCACTCTAGCTGGTTCTCAGCTAGATTCCCGTCCCCCTTTTCACCTCAGCTTACCTCAGGAAAGCTGCACATTGTTTCAACAGCTCCAGAGTGTCTTCTTTTATTGCTGTTTTACTATGTCTTCAAAGGAACTGAGAAAGGCAGGTGATATGCCCACTCCTGCCTCTATTCCTACATCTGGTTCTATTTCTGAGGCCCATATTAAGGATATCTGGGACAACAGTCTCAAAGTCTGTCTCCACAGCAGTGGTTTTGGCCATGACTTCAATGCAGGAGTCATTGGTGAAATCTATAGCCTCTGCAGTATTCCATTCCAAACCTAAAAAAAAACACTCTAGGGATAGTCAACCTAGAACCCCCTCAGACCAATTTTGGTCACCTGAGGAGTCGGAATCTACCTTAGCCATAGGCATGAGGAGGTCTGGGAAGGCCACCCAGAAAAGGAAACACTGCTTTCCTCTATCTTCAGACTCCCCCAAACGCGCTAAAAGCCGTTTACATGGGAAAGAAACAGACTTATCTTTGCGCTCTGCGCATGTGAAAGACGTGTCTGACACCCAGACCAAATCTAAACCCTCTGCTCGTGAGGAAGGCAGACGAGCTCAGAAGGCCCATTATAGGAGGAAGCCTGATTCCTTCCATACCTCCTCTAGCAGCGATTCGGACTCCGAAATTGTTTTGCTCATAACTGACTCCTCATCCGATTTGAATTCAGACTCCCAAAATCATAATGATCAACCTGAAAAAACTGAAGACTCTATTCTGGATGCTAAGGGGTTTCCCTTTTTCCATCCAGACCAAATAAAACATCCCCGCTCGGCAGAGTGGGTACCAACCGAACAAGTCTCTAAATATATGGAGCTCTGGATGCGACAAGCTCTCGAACAGGGAGCTCGCAACAAGATGCCGGCAGAATGCCCAAGACCAGTCTTACCTCATAAGGTAATTGAGACCCCAGAATTAGACGAGACAGTAATGCACTACCTCGCAAAAACTGGGAAGAACCCCGAAAGCGCATTGACAGGTCCTTGAAGGCCTGTCAAGTCAAGCTCCTGGATGTGTCTGGTCCTCTAGCCAAAGTCCTGGACAACGCCAATTGCGCTATGTCCGCAGAGCGCAGACGAAGCATCCTTATTAAAATTGACCCGCAGCTAGCCCATATATCCACTAAAGAACCAGGCTCAGCTGCGGAAGGTTGTTTATTTGGAGAAGCCTTTCTCAAGGACTTTAACAAATATGTAAATGTTTTCTCCAATTTGGACAAGGCAAATGCCAGTCTCAAGAAGGTTTTCCAACCAAAAAATTTTTGCCAGGGCTGGGAAAAGCAGAGGCTGTTTCCCCAGCCGTCAAAACCCTCCATACCAGACCTCGTCATATAACCCAAGCTACACCTCATCTTATAAGGGTTATCAAGGAAACTCCAACCCTCTCCCTTTCTTCCCACATCGGGGAAGACCCTGGAAAGCACGGGGCTATCAAGGAACTCCTCGTGGAAGATCCTCTTTCAGTAAGTATTACTGCTCCCCTTTCTTCCCCCAACAGGCTGGGGGGGAGATTATTACATTTTTTCCTATCTGGAGTCGTATCACAAACGACTCTTGGGTTCTAGATACAATAGGGGGTTACCAAATAGAATTCATGTTTCCCCCCTTTCAGGATCAGCTTCCCCATCCAATTCATTTTACTCAACAAGACACTTTGCTGATCCAAGAAGAAATATCAGGCCTGTGCCACAAGGGTGCTATTATTCAGGTCCCTCTAGACTCCCCTGGTTTCCTGAGCAATTGGTTCTTGGTAAAGAAAAGGGATTCCGGCCACAGACCAGTAATCAATTTAAGCACTCTCAATGCCTTTGTAAAATACAACCATTTCAAAATAGATTTAAAGGACGTCTATCTTACTGTACCCATTCATCCACCCCATCAACCATTTCTCCAATTCCTCTGGGAGAATACGAAATGGCAATTTACATGCTTGCCATTTGGGCTGTCTTCTGCACCATGGTGCTTTACCAAATTACTCAAACCCGTAGTATCTCTACTACGCAGCAGGGGTGTCAGACTCATTATATATCTAGACGATATCCTTATAATGTCTCAAGACCTAGAGACCATCTCTCTCCACAAATCTTAGACAGTTTCCCTTCTCTCAAACTTAGGTTTTATCATCAATGGGGAGAAATCCATTCCATCTCCAACCCAGGAAATAGAATTTCTGGGATTCCTAGTCAATTCACAGTCCGCTACACTGAGTCTTCCTCCAAGGAAACTCAAAACCATAAGGAAAGAGATTTCCTCTATTCTGAACAAACGCCTGATCTCTATCAGATCCCTTGCTCGAGTGGTAGGCCTTTTGTCAGCCTCTGTCCAGGCCATTTTCCCTGCTCCCCTCCATTATCGAGCACTTCAACGTTTGAAGGCTCAACATCTCCGCAATGGTCTGGGATATTCAGACGAGATTTCCCTAACCCCAGACACAGAAGAAGAACTACGTTGGTGGCTTATTCACCTTCGCAGATGGAATGGAAGAGCAATCTTCAGCTCATTCCCAGACATAGTCATAGAGTCCGATGCCAGCCTAGCAGATATTACCAAGACCTTTTGGCACTTCTGTCTAAAGCGAGACATCTTTCTTAGAGCAGAATATCTGCCAGGGCTATCCAACACCATAGCGGATTGGAACTCAAGTTTTCTCACAGATTCCAGCGATTGGAAACTGAATCCCTCAGTTTTTTCTGACCCTTTCAACCCTCTGGGGCCCATTTGCCATAGATCTGTTTGCATCGAGATTCAACACTCAACTTTCCCGATTCTTCAGCTGGCGACCAGACCCGAGAGCCGAAGGCCAGGATGCTTTCATTCAGGACTGGTCAGAAGGGATCAATTATGCCTTTCCCCCCTTCGCCATGATCTCCAGGGTTCTCCTCCTTACATGCTCCCAGAGAGCAGTCCTGGCCCTAGTTGTTCCATGGTGGCAAACACAACCAAGGTTTCCTCTCCTATTGAGTATCTTAATAGATTTCCCGAGGACCCTTCCTTTCCATCAGGACATCCTTCTCGACCCAGCAGGGAACTTCCACCCTCTGGTCCTCTCCCACCAGTTACCCCTTGTGGCCTGCCTAGTATCAGGGCAGCACAACTTGATCCAGAAATTTCAAATCTCGGCTAGATGTATCCTTTCCGAAGCCTGGGCTCCGGGTACCAGAACTGATTACGGATCTGCCTGGAAGCTTTGGTTACTTTGGTGCATGGAACGGGAGGTGGATCCCGTACATTCCAATGTAACCAACATTCTAAATTTCCTTTCATCCCAGTTTGACTCTGGTAAAGCTTATCGTACCATCAATATGTACAGATCGGCTTTTTCCTCCAATCATGCTCTCATCGATGGATTTCCTTCAGGTAAGCATCCTTTAGTCTGCAAGCTCATGAGGGGTATCCGTTTCAAACGCCCCCCTCTTCCTAAATACCATCATACATGGGATGTGTCTATTGTATTGAACTTACTGAATTCCTGGGACAATTATGACTCTCTCCCTTTGAAATTATTGTCATTTAAACTAACCACTTTATTATGTCTCATTTCTTTCAAAAAGGTTTCAGATGTCAGGGCTTTAGATATATCTCTTAGACAATATGTACCTAATGGTGTTAGTTTTAAAATCCATAGACGTACTAAAACTGGTTTACAGTCTGTTTTCTACCCTTCATTTCCACATCATCCTTCTCTCTGTGTTGTTGCCTGTCTCAAAGCCTATGAGCTCAAGACTACATCTCTTCGTAATGTCTCTCTTCCTCAGCTTCTAATTTCCTTTCGTAAACCTTTTCTTCCTGTCTCCTCGGCTACTCTCGCTAGATGGCTCAGAGCTACTATGTCTCTGGCGGGCATAGATATCTCTGTGTTTGGAGCTCATTCCTCCAGAAGTGCTATGTCAACTAAAGCCTTCCTGGCTGGTGGTTCTTTGGCTGATATACTCAAAGCCGCAGACTGGTCCACTTCAAGACCTTTTATTTTAAACCTGATACGCACATATCGTCTGTGGTGTTGTAATTTTTATATCTAGCTTTAAACATGCATAATATGAAGCCTCCTGTCTGTAATAAAATTGGAGATTTTCCTAACTTGCAGTGCAAGAAAATATAGATTTTATTAATGACAGGAGGCGAATATTATCCCACCTCATTAACCCTCCCTTTATGTCATTCTCTCATTTCAGATTAGTTTATTCTCATCGTTCTTTGTTTTGGAAGTTTATGATTATCGTCCAGTCGGCAGCGCGAAAGAGGGAGATTGATTGAGGATCTACACCTACATATGCTCTACTGCATGCTGATTGGCTACTTAGTGTTCTATTGTGTCTTTCAAGTTTGGTTGTTTTTGTTTGTACCACCAAACTTTGTATTTAACCATTTTGCTGCTGAAGTAGTAAAGAAGGAATTTAATGCATAATATTCGCCTCCTGTCATTAATAAAATCTATATTTTCTTGCACTGCAAGTTAGGAAAATCTCCAATTTTAAATGCTTCTGGACTAGTAATCTATTTTATACCTTCTTCTTCCTTATCATACATAATTCCTCAGCCAGGTTCACCAGACCCTGAAAAGAGCCTATAGTCTAATCACATTTTTAATCCTTTTCTATTAATATGGTCGAAGATTCTTCTTTATTTTAATTGCAATCTTTTCCTTACCTTGCATTTTAATATTTGCCATTGTTATAGGGCTTTGACATTTTTTGTTATAACTTTCTTTTACATTAACAGACAATTTAGATGGTTGGATTGAGCTTAAATCCCTGGTCTTTGTATGCTGCCCTATATTCACATCACTAGTATGCCTTGTGATTCATGAATTCAGTAAGGCACCTTGTTAGGGGATTGCTGCAGTGCACATACTAGATTTTGGGAATCTATTACCAATGGCAACAATATTCCCCGTGCATTAAAAACCACATCATATTCTGACCATTGCAGTGATAAAAAAACTCACACAAATGCATGTATTTTACCTAGCAAATACATTTATTTATTAATAAATTTATTTATATATACGTTATCTGTAAGAACATTATTATTGTTTTTCAACAATGTAGTTTTTAGGTGTGTAGGGTTGGAGCACAGCGCAGAGAGACGCCAGGCAAACAGCAGATGCCAAGTCAGTATAAGGTATATATGCAATCGTTTATTCCACTGAGCAGTGAAAATAGACAAAAAGGTATAAACAGTACCATACAGCAATCCGTGGTCAGGGGTTAGAGAATATCAGCAAAGTCCATAAACAAGTCAAGGTCCAGAGAATCCAAATAAACGAGGATCAGCAAACAGGTATGGAAAATACAGGAAGGGATTTGAACAATTAAGTGTTAATGCAAAAGTGCTGTGAGTTTAACTAGTCCACCAAAACAATGCTCCTCCCACCAGCTCCTAGAGATCCTCCCCTCACCTATAGGTCACCGCTTGCCCTGCCCCTGGTCTGTCCTCCTGCATCATCGGAGCACTTGGCGTTCGTCCTGCGAGGTGCAGCCTAACATAGGCCTGAGCAGTTCGTCCTGCGCGGATGCAGCCAAACATAGGCCTGAGTGGTCCGTAACCACGTGGAATGGGGCGGCGTGGTACACCCTGCTGGGTGGAGACCCCACTGCGGGGGTTTGAGGTAGGACCCTGACAGTAGTTTATGGGAAATGCCTAATTTTATTGTCAAAACTCTAAGTGTCTAAGATTGACCAAATTCGAACTAAAAACATAGGTTCTTGTGTTAACTGGAAATAGAGGCCAATTTTATAGTATGTCGCATAATGGTTTCAAATTTTTATTTACTCTGTCTTCGTGGCAAACCCCCCCAACATTTCTACATCCTACAATTCTGTCCTCAAGGATATCATATTTAACTATACTATATAATAAACAGCTACACTTACAAAAGTGATTCTTCTTTTGTAATACAACTGCTAAAATGTGCATGTTGGAGAAACATCTCTGAAAATTTCTCCAAACATGTATGAACAATTCAGACTGACAGAATAGACGTTCCTGTTAATACACGTAGCTTAGTCAAAATTTCAGTCAGGTGTCTGTTCCGTAGGAAGAAATAAAGTGATATTTTAGAACCTTTAAGTACAGAGCATGACTTTGATGTTAACTTTGATTTTTGTGCTCTTATTTATGATTGACTCTGTTAACAATGGACCAATATTTAGTTACTTTGGTGTTAAATGGTAACCATGTATTTACGTAGGCATTAGTGGATTAGGAATAATCACATTGGTCCTTGTCACGGAGCTGGATGTAGTCTGACAGACTACCTCCACTGACTTGTGCTCCCTTAGCCTGGGACAACACACTCTTTCCCCGGTTTTCCAGTCACTAGCCGAGACTCAGTGTAGAGTATAACCAAAACGAAGACTGCTTTTTGGCTGGATATAGCCAGAAAAGCACACATTAACATAAATCAAGATATTGGGATACAAACCACCCCCTTAATCTGCCTCTCAGAGACAACAGGGTCACTAAAGGGATTAATAATACAATGGGGTCCCAACCTCCACTATCTATTACTGGCCCAAATCAGTTCCAGGGATGGCTTGGCCAGGGTAAATGTCTGTAGTGGAGGAACTGGGGGGGGGCTCACTTGCTACAACATAGTAGTGCACCATGGGGTGGGGGGGTCTGACAATGGTGGTCACTCCCTGGTTGCATATCCTGGATGTCTGCCAGAGATAATCCCCTCAGCAAGTGATGAGATGATATACCTCTGGGGGTACACACAGAAGTCTTTACAAACCCAGGGCCCTAGTCAGTAGGGAGGAGGCTGGCTCTCAGGCTTCTCCAGTGGCCCCAATGATGGAGGGTTCCATCACACTCCTAATTCATGAACAAATGAATTATCGCAAGACCTTGAGGGCCGGCCAGTTCAGAATAATAACTGGATGTGCTGCTAATACTTTATTTGTTTTACTTTTTATTTTAGATTGAGCTATTGTATTATATTATTTTATTGTCGCTTATATATCTCCTTTAACATAGTTATTATTAGGCTTTATAATGGCCAGAATTGTTTACAACATTGGCTTTTTTACAGATACACAATAAATAGACAGCAGAGACCTCTTTTTTTATCCAAGGCTTTAAATAGTGTGGTGAATCCACGAAAAATAACTTCACTATTTGGAGATTTGATAATTTGAGCTTTGCTTGTGTCTGAACTGTGTGTTGTGATTGGTGATCACCTGACCTAGAAAGGAATCTTTTGGTTAAAATACAGTTAACTTAAAAATAAATAATAAGACTGTAAGTGTGTTAAAAGATGTATAGCCAAATACCGTATTTGCTCGATTATAAGACAAGGTTTTTTTCAGAGCAAATGCTCTGAAAAATACCCCTCGTCTTATAATCGGGATCGTCTTATAATCAGGCCTCAAATAGGTCTGACTATGAGACTAAGATCCAGATCCCCCACAATGCTGCAGGGGACCTGGATCCTCCTGTCTTCCCCCGCCAACTTACCGGTGCTTCTCCCCGGTGTCCCCAGTGTGTAGACGGGCCAGCTTGGAGACGTCTACGCAATTCGCGTAGACAACTTACACTGCAGCCGGAAGGAGGTGCGGTTAGCAGCAGGGTTTGTCGGCGTCCATCGCGCAGACCTTCCCCGGCTGTCAGTGAGGAGCGTTCCGGTGAGGGGAATTCTCTCTGACAGCAATGGACACAGACAACCCCCCGCTGCTAACCGCACCTCCTTCCGGCTGCAGCAGAAGTTGCCTACGCGAATCGCGTAGACGTCTACACGCTGCCCGGAGAACTCACTGGGAGTCAGAAGCACCGGTAACTTTTTTTGGGGGGGGGGGGGTTAAATGGGGGCTAAGGCATTCTGTTAGATAGAGTGGCTCTATGAAATGCCCTTTAACCCCTTAAATGCACTCTGCTCAGTAAATGCGTTAAGCCTCTATATTGAGAGGACTCGCCTGACTACTTGGAAATCTTTACCGTCTCGATATGCCAAATCTGGCCACATGATTTCTTTTAACGCGGCTCTAATGTCATCTGGCACCCATAAATGATTGAAATCCCTATAGGCATCTGTGCCGCCATGATATGCTATTTAACACTCTATAATGTGCACTGTGCATGATATGACATTTTAACCCTCTCTAATGCACGTGCCCATAATATGACTTTTAATTTAAACCTCTAATCCCGAGTGGCATATAGGGTATAAGGATTTCTGGAGAACGATTGGCACATAGGCGATGGGTAAAGAGCAATATATGGGGCCAGTAGTCAATAGGGTTTAAAATCATATCAATGGGGCAAACAGTGGCATTTAGAGGTTAAAATGGATATCAATGGGCACAGTGGGATATAGGGGTTTTAAGGGCATTTATGAGGCAAGTGACAAGCTCAGGGGCAGATGTGGGGTCATCATTGGGGGGCAGTTGGAAAATAAATGAATTAAAAATATATTTTTCCTCAATGCATACCATTTTATTTCATAAGTTTACATGAATTAAATTACTGGTAAAAACTTTTTTTCCTAATAGGCGTCGCTCCTTATATTCATGCAGCTTTTTCTTTTTTTTTTTCCTAAATGTTACTATTCAGATTTTGGGGGGTCGTCTTATAATCGAGCAAATACGGTAGTTCACTTTATGTATTTTTAATGTTAAGCATATTGTTTTTATGACTTAAAATGCAGTTGACATGTATATTTTTGATTACTTTATGAATTAAAAATACCTCCATCAGCATGGCATCACTTGTTAACATTTCAGTTGCTGGCTTTGCTGTCATGAAATGTGAAGAACAGTCTCCAGATGTACTTGCAGGCTGACACTGCCTTGTCTGACAAGTACTATTTCTCATTTAAATTGCACTGCGGCATGTTCCTACACAGATGCCTTTATGTTTCCAAAATCTTTCTCAAAAGGAGATTTATTACACGTTCTAGTTTTATGTAAGAAAACACAATTCAGTGTAATTAAATAGTCAATTATTGTTGCATCAACACAAGAACATTGAAAATACAGAAGATTTTACAAAATAATCAATACTAACTTTAAAGTGAGCCACAGCTAGAAGATTAAGAAAAGGAAGCTCTTGCATTTTAACCACTTCTGTCAGTCGAGTTGTCACTGGAACTGTTACCAAGCGCAGTATGGTAAATTTACACGGCTGATTAAAACGAAAAAAAAACTGCTATTAAATTATCTGTTGGATCCTAGACTTTCTGTGCAAAGACACAGCCCCCCCCAGTATGGCTTATAAACAAAGTATTCAATAGCCTTTTATCAAATATTTGTTTCATTTGCTTGCACCACAAGCAGTACTAGGTAGTGAGCCCCAGACAGACATGTTGCACAAAAGAACAAATAAAGAAATATGGACCGGTTGGAAATTA
>VKOC01000001.1:14691742-14718449 GCA_009364415.1 Spea multiplicata | reverse complement strand
CCTCTGCCCCTTCTCAGTGCCTCCTCTGCCTCTTCTCCCTATCCTTACTTAACTCGTTGCCTGAGTCCTGCGGTGGGAGTGGGAGACGTCGGAATTCCGGTGTTCAGCATGAAACGCCGGCACCGCGACGGAGTCACGGAGAGTGAGGGGCGCCGAGCGGTTGCTGCAAAACTTCACGAGCGACCACTCGGCGCCCCTACCCGGGACTTAAATTGAAAAAATCTTTATTTAATATGGAGGATGTTAAATAAAGTTAAAAAAAAAACACAACAAAACAAAAAAACGATGCTTTAATTTAAGTCCTGGGCAGGCGCCCCTGTTGGCATGGCGCCCTGTGCGGCCAAATAGGTCGCACACCCCTAAGGCCGGCCCTGCCTTCCCAATTACAGCAGCCAAATTCTAATACCCAACGCAAAAATCTCAGAACCTGTTTTTCTTTTAAGGTGTCTAGTTCAATACTATTTTTTTTTAAAAAATATACATTAAAACCATAAGCAAAAGAATATTAGAAAACTTCATATACAGTATTTCTGTGAAAATCAGAAATACAGCTGATTTGACATTCTTTTTACCGGTATTAAAATAAAATGATATCCTGGCAGATGTGTCTTAAAAACATCATGTCTTTAACGGCTGTGATCAATGGATGTGCAGCATGCACATGTCATTAAATACCACACACCACTGTCTAAACTGATGTGACTGTTGGCATTATTCTGTAATTTTATACGAGTAACAGCCTTATAATTACATTTCACAAGCAATGTGTGACATTTGTGTGCCCAGTCACTTGAATTGTGAATCTAGTCATGCAACATTATTACTGAACCTTTTTGATGAGATGCTTTCAACCTTGTAGTGTGAAAACAGTGTACCTGCAGAATCTTCCCCCATACGTTGAAAAATATATATATAAAATATACCGTATATATATATATATATATAATCATATTTATATTTGATCAAAGAAAGTTAACCACATGATTCCAACGTTCAAATGCACATAAATCTCAACTTTGAAATGGAACTTTTGACAGGCTCCTGAAATGTATGTAGCATCATGCGTCCTTCTTGGGTTGAAACACGTAATTACACTATTAAACATGTGTTCTGATCTTTTGCCCTTAGAATAGGGCATTTGGGAATAATATAGAACAGATTTGAAATTGAATCATTAAACACAGAAATGCAAATCTCAAATCTAGTTCATGTATGCATTGATAACACTTAAAAACCTAAACTCCAAAAATGGAAAGAAAAACTATAACTAAAGTTAACATAAAAACGGAGAATTTGAAAGGAGATATGAACCATTCGGCCCATCTAGTCTGCCCATTTTTCCTGATGTAAAGAGTAAATATTCAGACCTTAAAAAGTACAAAGTTTCTTTTGGAGAAAGCAGTCCATGTGAAAACATTGCATTATGAAGTAACTAATAAACACTATAGTATACATGTAGGCCAAGGATTGTGAGGATGAACTGTAGAGCAAGATGTTGTTTTAAGGTTATTTTCCAAAAGTGATGTAAGAAAACATTGCTTAACAGGAAACTTTCTGTCGTGAGAAGTAACAATGTGGAAACAATCAATGAATCACACAAGCAGATTTCCTAATGTGTCGTGTCAGGTGATTTGTCTTGCAACTAACCACGGCTAGAAGTTAGTTATGATGCTGGCTCATATGCTGATTAATGTGTGCAAAACAAATAGGAAAAATCCCATGTATAACTCAAACCAAACATGCATCAATTAAAAATCCCTTAAACTACTTACACAAAGAATATGGCGAGGTTACAATAAGTATGAATATGAAGGAAAAGACTTCCCTGCCCAGAAAGGCTTAAAGACAAATACAGTATATCCATCCCTGCCCTAGCCTCATGAAGAGACTCATATACCACACATTTCAACAGGTTCTTCAAAAATGTTTTTGCATGTTCTTCAAAATCTGTCTTGTACTTTTCTTTTTGATATTATATTTGCTTTGTTGCTATTTTTTTGCATATATGAAAAGTTATAGACATGGCACATTGTAATAAAAGCTTATTAGCTATTTCTTCTTTTCTATATTGTTTTTTAATGGAACCTCTGCAAGTGATATCTAATTCTATCTATCTTTAAGCTATCATTTCTGAAAAGAGAACTATAGTGACGTTAAATTTACCAAATCTATATGAAGATAGTTTAATATGTCCAACATTCTTACTGATGTACACTGGAAATACTATGCATAGTATATAATGTAGATTTGTAAACTATTAAAAACTTATACGAATTGAATAAACTATGTTTATAGTGCATTTTCATCCGGGTGTTTCCAAGGATAGATAAAGCAATAGATAGATAAATCTTTTCATAGTATTTCACAGATACAGCTTATGACACATTTTATAAAAATAAATGTTTCTATGTAAACAGCAAAGATTGACAAAAAGTATTATTTCATGTCTGCACAAACTAAAGTCAAAATGTCTGTTTCAGGAGAGACGCAGAACTTCAAAGATGCCTTTATTGGGAAAGATGTCAGTGTAATGGGGTTACCCCTGGCATTTTATTCTGGAATGTATGCATATGCCGGCTGGTAAGTCTCAACTATTATATAAGTAAATTACATTTTCTGCTTTTTGTGGCAAAAGCTAAATTTCTCCACTTGACTGTCTATACATTTCCACAAGGAGCGACGGGGAGGGCAGGCAAAGCCAAGTTGCCCTATCGGCCTATTGCCTCCCTCCCCAGTAACTTACATACACCCTGGCACACATTTACACACTCTCTCAAACTTACACAAAATTACATACTCATACACACTTATCCTAACACACACTACCCCTTAGACCATTGTCAATGTATCCCCCAGAACACAATTAATGTCAAAGTGATCAAGCTGACAAGTTAAAAGAATAAATACTAATGAGCAAGCATGCTATTTCACTTTATCTGAATGGACAAGGATATCAAAAACACTAGATATATATACATGTTTAGAAGGTAGACAAGTACAATCCCATATAAATGGAAACAGTTTTATGTCATTTCATTTATGTATAAACACAAAATAGAAAGTGTAACCTCAATTTTAACAGGGATATAAGCGTATGTATGGTCATCAATTTTTCAATAAGAGAATCAGAATTCTAAAGTGGTAGTCAGGAACAAGCTGAGGCCAAACCAAGAGATAAGATGACAAAAGCATCAAATAAAGATAAAAAAAGTAAAAGATGAATCACCAGCATGTGACTCCCATATGCACCTTAATAAGAAGTGTATGCACAAAAAAGTTTTGGGAGTAGCCCAAAACCAACCATGTGCACTCCCAAGTGAACACTCCCTGCATCAAAATGGAGGCCACGTGCATGAGGGGCAGATTAACAATGAAATTCCTGGTGACAGGGACCCTCCTATTGCTGCTTACTTGCAGCAGGGTACATTATGTATGTGTCTACACTGTACAGCATGAATACAGTACTGGCTGGTAGGACCCCAACTTCCTAGCCACTTGATACATGGGACCCCTCTCCTGCAGCAGGGTATTTGCTGAGACAAACACAGATTCCTTTATGGAGATCAGTGATGGGGAAGCCATCTTCCTACTTCCTCTGATGTGACACGATCAGCCAGTAAGAAGCATCTTCTGTAGCCATATGTTACAGTCAGTAAGAGTGGAAAGTCCATGGCAAGGCAATGCTCAGAGTTACTGTATCAGGCTACCACAGCCAGCAGCCTGCAGCTACAGGAACAGAGATACTCGGAGGTAGAATCTGTGTTTTAAAACTTCCTTTGCATAATGGTCCCCTAGCTTTGTCTGTGGCTCCCATTCTTTTCTCTTAAATACGATTCCCGGGCATGATGCTGATAATGCTGCAACTTTCCAATCCAATGTTTGTGAATAAAAGTACCAGAAGTTTAGAAAGGAAGTATAGTAATCAAACTAAGCAGCCAATGCACAATATAGATATATATCTATTTATAATATCATTATATATCTGTATATCTGTTATTATCTATATCTATTTATCTATTATATATATATATATTATATATATATATCTATATTGTGAGGAAGTAACAAATCCTTGGCTCATGTCAGTGGGTCAAAATTGAGTGTTTGCATATTTCCCGCAGCTCTATTGACCAGAACAACCACTATTATAAATATATATTATATTATGTATTATTATGTATTCTACATATTCAATTTATCTTACCACCTTAAGCATATCATTTATAAACTGTTAATTTAGAAGAATGCAAATCTATACGCAGCTTAACTGTTGTACTTGTTCTAGACTATTTAGGATGCAAATCTCGGTAAATTCTGTTCTTTATTCCTGTTGCATACACTTTAAATCAAGTGCACTGCTGGCTGGTAGAACTAGTTATCAAGCTGTCTCCATTCGTATCATGTAATCTGTCAGATGTTTAATACACCGTTTCTTAATAACAGAGCAAAATGTAACAAAGTTGTTTTCCAATTTGATTCATTTGAGGCACTGCTCATAGACGACACAAGGTTAACAAAGTTTAGAAAAAATATTACAATGATTACTAAAAATACATTTAATAAAATATTTAAATTTAATAGATATTCTTCCAACCTTTGTAATGATTTACAATATCATCTTACAAGACAGCAAAACAGATAATTTTCACCTTTCACATATAAACTTAAATGTGTGCACCTTAATGAAATGTATTCTTTTTATTTTGTGGCTTGTTGAAAACTGGAAAAACAGAAATCATAGAAAAATAAGCAATATATTTAAATAAAACAGGGGGCCCTTGATTAGTATTGCTCATAGGGCAACTGACTCTGCAGGTAATACATATTGTAGGCAGAGTGATAATGTGGCAATGTATTAATAAATATGCAGTATATATCATGAAAAACTCCATATCAAGCACTCCTGAATACATATTATTGCACAATAAAAACATTAACTTAAGTATTCATAATGGATATCCAAAATCTAGTCCTCTAGGTTTGCTGGATATTCTCGATTAGGCTGGCATGTTGACTATTGACATTTAGAAATGGGTCATATTGATGGCACAATAAAATCCAGAAAGGAGTGTTGGAAAGCTTTCCTAGAATTTTGTGAAATTAATATAACTAATTTATCTAGCATTAATGTACTGTAGATTCAAAATTCATTACTTTAAGTGTAAGTAGTCTCCACAGACCTTGTGATCAGATCTGAGATACAAAGCAGAATGATGGTTCCAGATTTATAGATTCTGGTGATGTCCTCTCCCCAATCCTTAAATGGGGGAATGAGGACGTTACCTGAACTGCCACCATATTGCCCTTAGGGTAAAATGATAACATTTTCTGTTACCATTCTGATACAAAACATTCTCCACCGATTAGAGGACCAGGGAGAGGACATCACTGGAAGCGATTTTGACCTTCTCTCTGAGGTATAAAGCCCATCTGGTCAGGATGTATAACTGGGCCAATTATTTTACTCAATCTCAGGGCTGATATATTGGAATAAAGCTTCATCTTCATATTAATTAATAAAATGGACCTATGACCCCTTTATGTAGCAATATAATATTTGCTTGTGACATTTCACTATGGGGTATCCTCATCATAAAGCAGTTATAGATCTCTCCACCTAATGTATTGTTTTGCCTTAGTCTGTCAGTTCTAGTCTTGTCATACCCCTTGAATATATGTATAGATAACAATATTATTATTATTATTAATAAGGGGACATCATCACTTTTTTTAATTGTGGCATAAACTTTTTATAATCAACTGCCAACAGTCCACCTGGACCAGGTATCTTTACATTTTTAAGAATTGTCACTGTGTCCAAGAGTACCTCTTCTGATAAGGTTCATTAAAAAAAGATATACCTTTATTTTTCCAGTCTAGGAGTATAGAGGGGATCCAAAAAGTTAGGTTATTATCTAATGTACTAGCCGGAACTTTGTTGCCATTGTATAGTTTCTGGTGACATAGGGAAAAATGTTCTGCCATATCAATGGGTGAAATCCACACTCCCACCATCTTATCTATAATCTAGCTATATAGCTATTTTCCGCCTCTTGTGTTGCTGCTGTCTTAATTTATGAATCAGCATAAAATCAGGCTTATTAGCCTTTTGAAAAAACAATTGTTTTGTCCTGTTCACTGGATATAGAACATCTTTATAGAGGAAGGCATAACATTCCCAGTGTACTTTAATTTCTTGCAATGTAGGCTCATCTTGGGAAATCTTATGCTGCAATTTACCAAGGTTGTTCTACAGAGCCTGTTGCTTCCCTTTCTCTCCTAGCTGTGATATTATTATATACCCCTTATATACTCCTTATGCATTTGTAAAATCACTCCTGGGTCCACCTCTAGTGTAATATTACACTCAAACTGCGGTAAGTGATCCAAGAGGGTTCAATGAAGTAACTTTTTGCACATTTTCAAACTGATTTTTTTGCTTTGCTCTTTCAGTGAGTAGTATAACATGACTAGATAGCTGCTGGCCACTCTGTAGGCTCCAGAGACCTTTATTTGTGTCTAAAGGGTAGCCCTAATTTTTGTCCTCATAGGGAGCTTTTAAATATCTACTGGAAATGGGTTTGAAAATTATTTTTATTATTTCATTTTTAAACCTCCTCCATTTTTTGAAGAGTGGGAACTTTCTTCCCCTTCTTACTCTGGTCTCCCTGCTTGCTGTAAGCATGATCAAATGTGGAGCGTCATCTGAGACTCTAGATGGATCTGCACAGACCCTGCAGATTCTCTCTCATGTGAGAGACCCCTGCTGTACTGTCAGCGCTGACAACATAGCAGTAGATTTCCCGAATTGCTGTTCACTCATTTAAATTGATTTCAAAGTAATGAGTGCTTAGAGTGTTGTCACATTGTTTTCATCAGCTCTAAGTATTGCCTGCTGCTGCTGAAACCAGGTAGACCAGGTTGTCATTAGACAGCTGAGCTTTCTGTTCATTGACAGGGATAGCTCCCTGCTGATGCAAAATAGCTGCGGACATAATATGACACCCTTAGTAGATAAGGGCCCACTGGCACATAATAAAGCGCTGCTTAACCCCTTAAGGACAAGGGGCAGTCGCTAAACCCATTGAAAACAATGCATTTTGAGCCCGTACATGTACGGGCTTTGTCATTAAGTGGTTACATTGTTGGCGCTATATAAATAAAAGGTAATAATAATAATAATAATAATCCTTTCCTTTATATATATATATATATATATATATGTCTCAGTTTTTACCTGTCTCTCTCGCTCTTCTCTCTCGCTCTTCTCTCTCTCTCTCGCTCGAAGGTTTTTGGTTATTTCACATTAGACAATGTTGCCATTTGCTTTAGACATCCATTATTTGAAATTAACAAGTCTCTGTGCAAAGTATGGAACAGAAAGTTTAGCTGATAATGTAATGCATGAGCGTCTATACAACATGATATCACAGAGGCCAAGGGGAAAATTACATTAAAACCATACATACATAACAAATACAATAGAAAGGAAAAGCACACAAAGAACCAAATATCATGAAGGTTATACAATGATTGAATGTTGAAAATTGTGTGTAGCTTACAAAAATGTATCTTTGCAATACAACGAGATCTCTCAGATTAATCTCTGTAAAAAGTAAGTTTTCTAAATCAATAGCATGCTTTTTAACTTTCTAAAAAGAGGCGGATGACCTATTGTTTTTTTTTTTTTACACCATTTCAGAATAATAATTTGATTCCCAGGTTTCATTTCAATTTAAAATAAACATACAATGTGTTAAATTAGAGGGGAATAATATGTCAAAATAAAGGCAACTCGTAAAACAAATTATCTGATTTAAATTAAGATACTGTATATGAGTAATGAAAAGATGAAAGCTAGAATTTTGAATGGTTTTAATCATGAATTTGACATTTCTATTTATATAATTGATATAAATGAAACAACAGTTTCAATTTGAAAATACTAATTATTATTATTTATATTATTACTATTAGTATTATGAAAAAGATAAATTAAAACGTATATAATGGTATAGAAGGCGTTACTTTATTACACATAAGTATGTGTTAAATGATTAAATATGAATAATAATGGCTTCTTAATGTTATAACCAAGTTTAGGATTTATCCACAAACATATCTTATTGTTTGTTGGGGGATATGCAGAATTAGTAAATTGACTCCTTTTTAATATCCCATAGCTTTAACAGTGTTTGTTTGACTTGTTATTTTCTTGTTTTTGAGAATTTCAACTATATTAATTAAGCTTGTATTGATTTTAAAGCTGTTTTGTCACCTTTTATAAATTTTTGTGTATCGCGTTCCTTACGGCCTGGAAAAAATGCAAAACGCTAAACAATATATACTTCACTTTCAGGTTTTATCTGAATTTTGTTACTGAAGAAGTAGAAAATCCAGAAAAGTAAGTGTTTATGAAATGTAGTGTTATTTTGCATTTACAGTTTTTTTCTTTAAACAATATTTAAGAGTAAGAAAAAAAATCCTATCATTTTACCGCACTTTAAGCCCAGTAGGAATTTGCTCTGAATGCACTGTGGCCAGTCCAGGTTTGCTTCTAGCTATACAATTTCTAGGACTAAAAAGGTTACCTATAGTAGTCTATTATGGGATGATGAGTATTTCATTGTTCTAGCATATATTTATATAAGGGCAGCTGATTTAATTTGAGCCATTATTGTTTTCTTACATATGGTGATCTGTATCAGTATGTGGGAGATTTATATCTATGATGGGAACATAGTAAAGGAATATTATATCTTATTTATATTAAACAGAATATTGGCTTAATCCACTAGGTTTCATCAGAGAAAACCTTAAAGGGTTATTGAAAAATGGTAGGAAATTAAAGCAGACATCTGTAATTAGGTTTAGTCATTCGACTAAAAGAGTGATAATTCAATTGTATTGAAATTATATTCAGTGAAATCAAAATTGTTATTTATTAACTGCCATGATTTGTTACCCAAGAGGTTTACTCATTTTCCAATATAACAGTGAAGTGGTCTTCTCATTAAGTCTTTTTATTAACCCCTTAATGAAAAAGCCTTTACATTGTTTTCAACGGGTTTAGGGACCGCCCATTGTCCTTAAGGGGTTAATGAGCGAATGCGTATCAATACAAGAGCTAAAAAAATATTATGCCCTTCTATACATGATTTTAGTTAGGCTTTATTTAGTTAGGTGCTTAATTTTGGTTACTTATTCATGAGAAAAATATGAATAGGAAGAACTAAACAATTGATAAATGGAATGGCGGGGGTTTAGCTATGAAGAGCATTTTGCTAAATTGGATTTTTTTTTACTCAAGAAAAGATACACCTAAGGATGGACTTCATAACAATGTAGAAACACACTTAAGGTACAAATGAGGCCCTTAGAGGAACAATCTTCACCCCCACAGACAGAAGAGATAACACAAGGTCACTTGTGGAGCCTTGGTTTAATGTTTAAGAATAGCATTGTTCGCAATAAATATTTTAAAGCTCTTGAATGTGCTGCCTATTGACTTAGTGAAGAAGAATACTTTGGAGGGTTTAATAAATAAATTGGATTGTTTTTGGAAAGAGGGTGTATTGAGAGGTACATGTGGTAATTAACAGAAATCCTGATCAAGGATCATAATTTGGACCGCCTGTGGGTCATAAAGGAATGTTGTCCGTTCTAAGTAAAATTGGTGTGTGCTTAAATGGATTTTTCACGGAATCGGTAAAATTGAAGCTTGAATCTTGGAACAGTTGTGCTCGATTGACGTATTGTTACTTTTCAACTAATTATTTTTTGTAAAATGCTTTGTTTAATGTCCTCGGTCAACACACATAATTTAAAAGTCATTCTGTTATTCTAGTAATCTGTGTGCAACCAACCTTAAGTGATGAGTATTTTGTTAAGTAGAATAAGTAATCTAGATAGTAGATACACAGACTACTACATCACGTTTTATAATATGAAATCTTTGTAACAATGCAAATTTATTTTAATATTATTGGCATTCTCGTTCGATTGTTACTAGACTAGAAGCACTTGCTGAAAATAATGGAAATTAGAACAAATAGTTGTAATGAAGCTTGATAAAAAAAAAATATAGCATATAATTTTTGCACATGCAAATGGTGTGTCACGCCTCTTCATAACAAAACCTATTTATCTGATCTCACTGCAGAGTGTTGATGGTTCACTAATCACCGGATTGTTTGAAGGAGTTTTTTCTATGTAGCTATTATATGTTTTAAATTAATTGTTTAATCAGGCAGATGCTTTTACTATGTTTCTTCCAGCTGCTGACACTATGAATAATCTGCCTACATTATTGTCAAGCGCATTCACTGAAGCCTTTTTCTTAAACAAAACAAATTAAAAAAAAAATCTCAATGCTGGAAAAGTCAGAAAGAAAACATTGCATGTTATATACATCACAATATGCTTGTATTCCCAATAGTAACCTTGCTTTGTTTGCACTTACTTGGTAGCAGTGCTGTCGGGTTCCATATTGTTTGTCTTTCTAGTTTGACCAATTGTTAAACTGACTTCCTGTTGCTGACTTCTGCCATCTACTACCCTTCTCTTTGCTTGTACAGACCTTTACCCTGATCACCTCTTTCTGACCTCGTCTGATGTGGTCCTACTCTAGTTATACACTGGGTTTTCCTGAAAACGAATTCATCCATTTCACAGGTCAGGAATAATAGGAGTGCCATAAGATGCGGTTTGGTCTTCTCCAAAGGGGTTTTTGGAGACACCAATTTGTTCCACCAGGCATGGGGTAAAGGGTGAAGCATTTATTCATATAAAGCCGGTAGATTCTTTGTTACAATACGGCACAGTGAAAGTATTTAATAAAGACAGTTTAAAATGGACACTAACCTTAACACACAATAAGACATACTGGTATACAGTGAAAAGGACGGAAACTGTTCTGTTCTTTTTTTTAGTTTATAACATTTTTCATTGATAAACATTTTATATAACCATAAGTATACAGGCATCTGACCATACCGGTTCGAGTGAAGCATAATGTTAATGCCACAGCATACACAGACAATTATATATTTCTAACTTTGTGGCACCAGTTTTGGAAAGGCCTTTTCCTGCTCCAGAGTGGCTGTGCTGCTGTGGTTAAAGCAAGGTCCATTAACACATGGTTTGACAAGTTTGCTGTGCATGATCTCCAGTGGCCTGCACAGAGGACTGACCTTAACCCCACACTCTTAGGTTTCTGACCTCACAAATGTCCTTTTGGCTGAAGGGGCACAAATTCCCACAGACACACGGTGAAATCTTGTGGAAAGCCTTAAAGCCACAAAGGGAGGCTAACTCCATATTAATGCCCATAGTTTTTTAGGCTGTCCAACAAATTTATATAGTTGTGATGGCCTGGAGCCTGCATACTTCTGGTCATATGGTATACATAGGGAGGTGATATTTTTTTAAGAATGCATGCAAGCTTTCATGCAACTTACATGCCCTCACCTGAAACTTGACTAATTTGTTGAGCTCCTATTTTATGAGCTTTGGGTCCTGAGTCACAAGGTCCAGTTATAGAAGTGGGCTCAGAGGGCCTGAAGGAAGGCAACCACATGCCCCCAGATATTAGGGCCAGATATTGGTTGCCAAATTTCAGCAACCATATTCCAGACACCTGTGACTGTTTACCAGTTAGTGGAAAATAACAAAAAGGCAGTCATACCCGCAGGCGCCAAAGGTAGACAGGTCTAAATATTATAGGTGCTGTAGGCAGATACATGTGGCTATGCAGACATGGCAGGACAAAGACAAGAGCCAGTTTCAGCACAGAGAACATAAGCACAGACACATACAACTAGAGAGGAGACCTAGCGTAGTTGGTAGATAGTGGTTTCTAGTCGATATATATATAGCAAGAGTGCACTCACGGTATAATATAATATATATATTATATGTATATGCAGAATATATACCATGAAAATGGATAAATGATAATACAATAGCAGTAGGGACAAGTACAACAAAGACAGACACCTTGTAAGATCCCCCAACGTTTCAACATTCCCAATCTTTTACTATATAATACTTAATGAAGCACACTGGGTGCTGGTGTATTCTGTATGTCAAAACTGTCTTGTATTTTTTATTCTTAAAATATACATGGACAGCAAGCAAATTGGGAAGATAGGAACAGCATTAACATCCTGTAATGCATTGCAGACATCACCGAAGGTAAAACCAAAGTAAATCAGTAAGCTTTTTTTGGAAAGACAGTGTTTGGGAAGCAGATTTCTATTTGTCCATAAAAAAGGTTTTCTTTCGTAAATTGCTCTTCTGTTCTAGGCTTTCATTTGCCGTTTGCTTTCATTCACTTGGTAGTAGGTATACCTAATGATATGCCACTGTCCATTTAAATGACATAGCGCATATACAATAATCTAATAATTTTTTGGCAGATTTTATATGTTTACTAAAAAAAAAGTGACTTATTCACGTAATACCGGTATTTCTAAAGAAAATAATGTGCAAAACATTTGAAAAATAGGATTTTTATAATTAAAATAGTTAATATTTTAAATAACAGTTATATTGGTATATTAAGATTGAAAGATCTGTCTCATCCAGGTTTTTCTTTAAGGAGTGTAATTTAGTCTCTGTTCTACAGCTGTCTGTAAACTAAAGTTTTGAAAGAGTGGAGTCCAGTGTTTATTCTTCATGTAAAAATGACCTAATTTCTATATATCTCTGCACAGAATAAGCCTGCAATACCTTATCCCAGTACACCTAATGATATCTGTAATAGTAAGTGGGAAAGGGAAGACACATGGCACATCTATGGGACCACAGAGTATACTTTATAAGAAATGTGTTTACAAAGTCACTAGTGAAATATAAATAGTATGTGCCTAGTATATGATCGGACAAGCCGATTAGCTGTGAGAAATATTATGCAGCACAAAAATATGGAAATTGAGTATTATTTAATGCCTAGTTTATTTTTCGCATATCGCAAATCTAAAGCAGCCTTCTTAAAGGTGAACATTAAGGAACATATGCTATATTTTTTAGCAATGCTTCCAGCCAGTTTTCATGCTGAGTAATGGCTGACTTCAACCGGAGCTAATATCTTATATGAATAAAGGTACTCCCAATGCATCTCTATTAAAATACGAAACTATTAAACCTTAGATTCCCCAATTATTTATAGTTGCCTTATTGAAGCATTTTTTTCCTTCCTTCCTGCCCACTACTTGCTGCTAAATTGGTGTCTCTCTGCTAACAGCAGAGGTCTAAAGCTAGTGGATAGCGTTGAGGGTTGAGGTGCAGGTCATAATCCAAGGCTACGTCAGAAATCCAATTACAGACCTGGTTATAGTTTTTAATTTTATCATATTGCTGACATTTACACCTTATAAGCGACTCTATTTGGTTAAAGCAGTTATGTGTGATTGTGATACCTTACATGTCTATGGTATTTCATCAGCTTTTATCTTTAGAGACTTTAAATGTCTTTCACAAGAGCCTAGATTTAAATTACTATTTTAATTTAGAAGAATACAATACAGATAGCTATGCAAAAATATGTTGTAAACCAATTTATTATTTTGGCATTAAGAAAAGAGTGATAATTACGGTTATGCTTTTATGTCACCAATACAAGACAAAGGTTCTATTATGATAAAAGCTTTGTTTTTCTATTAAACACTTATTTTTCTAATTCAAAAGTTTATGATTTTTTTTTAATTCATGAACATAACATAATAAAATGTCAGCACAGTGTGCAATATATGATAAGATGCATATGTGCACATTACGAGATCTTGAACACTGATACGTCTATTAATAAGACACATTTGGGATACCCACTGCCATTAAGCTACATAACCTACACATGAAAAGGACATTTTTTTTAACTTTTACCTCTACACTGAAAGGTGTCTTGTCTAGAGTCCTCCACAATGTCTGCTGTACCTATTTCCATACATATAACAGATATATTACAGCAGATGACATAGAAAAAGAGGTTTTAGGAACAGATGCCCAGACGCCAGCCCAAGAGACTCTCCAGCTATCACCGTGTGGCATCTTCAGTTCATTTTTATGTAAAACAGCACTTAGCAAATGCTAATAGCCGTGCAGTCATTATGTAACGTGCCTTCTGGAGCGTGTTTGCAGCGAGTACTTTGAATCAATCCTGAAAAATTTGATTTTATATCCTTACATTGATATATGTTCGGTATGGTAGGCTAGGTAGGGTACACTCAGATGACACCTTATTTGCCTAATAACATAATGAGAACTAGGTTATGGAACTTGACAGAGCAGTGTTCAGGCACTTTGTAAAGTCAAACAAGTTTTGATTACCGGTACATGTGTTTATATTATATCGTGCTTGTCTCTTTGATTTTGTGTCTAGTATTTATATATGACAAATATGAATAAATACATTAATAAAATTCATAGTGTTATTTCAAAATGTACTATGGTGGTATCAGACAATACATTTGTTCAGATTCAAGTGGAAAATAAATGACTCGTTTCTGATTTATAAGAACAGCAAATGTTGATCCTGTCTAAAATAATGTTTTTTGAGGTGTAGAAATCAGAATTATGTGACGGCTAAAAACAGGTTCAGGATAGGTATGTATGAATGAATTTATGTACAAATATCAAAATAATAATTGTGGAGATCGTGCTGTAACCACAAGAAAGACTGATCTCAGAGTCTTGAAAACCCTCCGGGAATACCATGTCTATCGAAACAACAATAACATAAAGAGAACAAAATTATATAATAAAAATTAACTTTTATTAGATTAAATTAAAAACCTAAATAGGTTGGTAATTGATCCCCATCCATCAAAAAAACATTCAATGCCATGAAAAATATCATAATTATCAAATATCAAAATAGTTGCAATCTAAGATGTTAAGTAACTAGAACACCACTGCAATAGGCTATTTGGGATATATGTTATATATCTAGATAATATTTTTTCTCATACAGTGTTTGTTTCATTTGTCACTTTATCTACTGTATGTCTTCGTCTAGTGAAATGAGCAGTCTTTCACATATACACATCTTATTTATCCACTAAGATGGATACCCCATCCATACATTCAGCACAGTACTTTACCTAAGCAAAACCCCTAGTGCTTTACACACCATTATGACGCCTTTTCATAGGAGATGCTTCAATTTTCTAATCTAAAAATTGAGATCCTAAAAAGGTGTGACTGGTATAAAAAGGTATAGTCCCATTGTATTTGTGTGTGTGTGGGCTATTTGGGAAGATCATCATATAATATGACATCATATCACAGCTATCAACTTCTATAGGCTGTGAGGCATAAGGAAATGTATTACTGTCCCCTAGCCATAGCATGCATCCAGCTTTGTCTTGCGTAGATCTTGGAAGATATGGGTTATCCCTTCTTCGTGTAAAATTAAGTTGATCAGATGAAACCAAATGTTATCTGCAAACTATCTTACCCATAGTGATGAGTCTATGAATATGCAGAATAAGAGAAATAAATAAATAAATCAAAAGTTAACAATCAATCATCATTACAACCTTGTCCTTATTATTATATATTAGAAGCCCCAATGGAGTTTAAATTCTTTGCTCACTCACACACACACAAAATAGTTTTACTGTGAAATATCATAGCTGTTTATGCAATCAGGAACATTTTTTGTACTTGTTTCTCATTTCAGGCTGAATTAATAACATGAACATTATGTCATTGCTCAAAAACTGAAAGTACGTAGTACATAAAATATATTAATGGGCTGCATAGTGTTTTTAGCTCCAGGACTGATAAATCATATGTGATGGTACTATGATGCTTAAAAATAAACTCGCTCTGACCTTGATGGTGTGAGCTTAGTCTATTACCTTCTTTTCACTTACATTCATTTTTGGAATGGTGGTAATCATTTATTTTGATATTTATGAATTTATTTCCTTTTTTTCGGAATGAGCGAAAACAGAAAAGAATGTTATTTTAACAAGACCTCTCTGAAGCAACAACAGGTCTGTTATAACTAAGAGAGAGAGAGAGAGAGAGAGAGAGAGAGAACCATATGTGATATCTGATCTGATTTTTATATCTTATTGGAAGTTATGAAAAATACTGAACATACAGTATAACATGTACTGAGAGTGTGTAAGTATGCGGTCTAACTAAGTCTATTCCCAATGTTTAAGTGGATGGATAGTGTGAGCTTTTGAGTTTGAGTGTTTTAAATCATTATTTCTAGTGAAACAAGATTTAGCCCCAATATGGTATCACAAGAACTAAATATAACCAAATATAAAGTCACGTACTATTGACAATATATGTTGGAAACATATCACTACTTGCAACTGAATGCAATGCTACATTCTCCCTAAACTCTGTTTAATGTAAAATATAACATTTTGTCGACAAGAAAAACCTATTTAAAGTGACCTTAATTTACATGCTGTCATGATGTTGGAAAGGAAGATTGTGTTTTGGCCACCCACGCTCTGTTTAATTTCCTATGAAGCATGAAAAAAGGATACTATACCCTATAATCTATAATTAAACTATATTTAGCAATTTTATACAAAGAAAAATAGCAGAATGTACTCATTGTTTCATTCATCATTGATTGTAAATCTTCTGCATAGTGCTGTCTGGAAATCTTCAACAGATAATTCTGCCCCTTCCACCATGAATGTGATCTCATAAGACACATTGTCAGTCACCTCAACACATTTATCTACAAACTAATGGGTTTTGTGCCTGGAAATGTTCGCCGCGCCTTTTATTTTTAAGGCTTTCCAAATATAGAGCGCTTTAAAAGTGAGGCATAAGTATGATCGACTTATTTATTTGCAAAACTGCATTATTTTATGCAGAGGTCATGTCACAGGCCATTGTCATTTATGAACACCCTCACATCTTGGAAACAGTTAAGTTAATAACATTGAACAACCATTCGTTTATCAATCTGCCACAGCTTAAGGATGTTTATAGCTATTAGCTAACAAATAATTAATTGACATACATTACTCATGATATATATATATTCTTAATTTCCCCTACAATCTATTTTTAAACAATGTGGCCATTTTATTCACACACATTTAGAACAGAATTTGTGTGCAAAAACACTTGGTCTATCAGAAAGCCATACATACAGTACATCAAGTCTACTTTTGAGCTAGTGATAATGAATAAAAACATGAAAATAATTGTCAATTTCATCCTGTAATATAATGCAAAGGATTAAAAACAAGGGATTAAAATGTCAGGGAAGGGCAGGCAACATACCACCTGGGAGGAAATTACATCAAAGTGATCTAGTGACCCTGCCCTAAACACATTTATTGACAAAGCATGCATAGAAAAAAAACCATAAATGGTTCCGCAATCATGTAAATGCTGCCTGATGTGCTTGCTACTCTATATGCCCTAGTGGCTGTGTGTGGCATTGCAAGTAAAACACAGGAAAAGCTTTAGACATTTAATTTAAGATCTTTTCAGGCCCAGTTGCCTATTTGCCAGCTGTACCTTTTAAATATGAATGTTATGGATTTCAAATTGCCAGTGGTAATCAGTAACACAACATAGATGGCCTATAATAATTTTGGCTAACTATATAAATGTTACATTTAAGGTACTCAAAGAGCAGGAGAAGTAGAGTTTACTAATTTTACTTGCGTTTAAATATTAACCTAATCTCAGCTTTTGTGGTTACTAAGTTAAGAGACCCCAACAATCCAAAAGCTAACATAAAATTAACCGCTCATAAATGTTCAAAGCAAGAAAAACAAATTTATTGTGAAGTCTCTATACTTTACCGAAACTTTTTTCGAAATACTAAACAGTCTTAAACAGCACTTTAAGAGATAAACCTTCACCAAGTAAAGAAATAAAACGCAGCCCTGCTAATTATCTTAACATTATAGCTTTTACACAGCAACATTGCTTCCTTTTTTCATTTGGAATAGCATAATAATTATGCCATCAACCTCATATGTAAATTACCCTCAAATCTACCAAGAGAATGTGAATAAAACCAGAGCAATCAGCTCTAACAAGTCCTTCAAGTCATCCTTCACAATGGGGAACTAACTGACAAGCAATTTAGGGCATTTTAGACATAAATGAGTCATCTTTAAACAGTTCCAATGTATAGGATAGCAAATTAAATGCCATTGAAACCATGCATTTGCTGTTTTCATGTAGATTAAAACATGAACAGATACGTTAAATAGTTTTTCCTTCTTACCAATACAAACTTGAAATCATTTTACTAATTCAAAGGCAATGGAAGAAAAGACCTAGATGTCACAGAGTGTATCTTTCTTTATAATTCTCGGCGTCGCATAGCCAGATCTTTCATAACAGGAACAGCATGGGTGGCCTATTGTAATCCCATTTTTTGCTCAATTCACAAGTTATTTTGTGTCATATAGGAAGCTCAAGTTTTAGAAGAGGTTCATTTTGTGTCATCCCACTGCAAAGCGAAAAAATTGCACGCAGTTTAGACCTTAGTAATTTCTTCCACTGGAGGCTTCTTTTTGACAATGTATATGACCTAGAATTAGTTTTCTTTGAAGTGCCAGCTGTCTGTTCTTTAGATGTAGACGGCTTTTTCTCTCACGCTGGTGGCTGCTTCTAAAGCATTGTCTCTATTTTAATGTGAAAATGACAGAAGTGCGAAGCTCTGCAGTTGTGTTTGGCAAATTGGATGCCATGAGAAGCGGGCTATTTTAATAACAGGCTACTCTTCCTCTGAAATGTACTTAGAAGATTATGGCCTGATGGGAAGGAATAACAGAATTCAGTAGGAATAAAGTGAATTAATACCAAGAACAACAGTCTGAGTTTCAAAGTAAATTAAATAATCACAGTAGGAAGCTCTGGTATCTCAGTATAGTTTACATAATGGAAATATGACCAAGAACTGTATTGATATAGTTATTACATGTTTTATAATTAAAACATTAAAGTAGTTCTAACCTTTTTGTAAAGTCACAAGAACACATTTTCATAAAATACCAAATGCCTGAAGAAAAGGTCAAGGTTAGAATCTAGCTGTGAGTAGGTAGCTCATCTCAACTCGCCATAACTGCCTTCAATTATAAAGAATATGTTTTTTAAATATAATTACTAAATTCTACACAACAGGCATCAATAATGAAAATGAGATAAATGAAAATATATGAAATTACATTGCTCAAAGTAGACATTTTCTAGTTTTGTTTTGATTAAGACATAATCTACTAAGCCTAAGAGTTGTGGGAGTAGAGATGTTCCAATCATAAAGCTAGAATACACAGGTGGCAATGAACTCACCAACCTCAGGGGCTAAACTGGCTTTTGTCTTCAGTTTCACTTGAGTGGAAATAAGCATATTATAGTTTTAGTGGCAAAGAACTTCAATGGGTATAGCATGAAAATGTCATAGACCTAAAATTAGAAAATTAAACCTCCAAGGCTGATTGTATTTAGTGTGTATTTAATTTGTGATCATGATGAACTGTGCACTGGCCATGGAGCTACCGTATTTGCTCGATTATAAGACGACCCTGATTATAAGACAACCCCCCAAAATCTGAATATTAATTTAGGAAAAAAAGGAAAAAGCCTGAATATAAGACGACCCTATAGGAAAAAAGTTTTACCAGTAAATGCTAATTCATGTAAACTATATAAACAATTTTTTTTAATAAAAGCTATGATTGAGAAAAATATTTTGTTTTTAATTCCTTTTATTTTCCAACCTGCCCCCTAGTTATGCACATCTGCCCTCAGGCTTGTCACTCTGCCCCATAAATACCTTAAACCCACTATATGCCACTGTGCCCCATGATATGCCTTTTAACCCTCTATAATGCCACTGTACCCCGTGATATGCCTTTTAACCCTCTAAATGCCACTGTGCCCCATTATATGCCTTTTGACCCCCTATGTGCCACTCTGCCTCCAGAATTGCCTTATACCCCTATATGCCACTCTGGCATTTAGGGGGTTAATAGGCATATTATAGGGCAGAATGGCATATAGGGAGGTATAAGGCATTTCATGAGGCAGAGTGGCATATAGAGGGTTAAAAAGGCATTTCTGGAGGCAGAGTGGCATTAAGGGGGTTAAAAGGCATTTCATAGAGCACTCTGCCTCTAGAAATGCCTTATCCCCCCATTTAACACTCCCTCCCTCCTCCAAACTTAGCGGTGCTTCTCAGTTCCCGGTGCGTAGTCCGGGCAGCGTGTAGAGCTCTACGCGATTCGCGTAGACAACTTCCGCTGCAGCCGGGAGGAGGTGCGGTTATCAGCGGGGGTTCTCTGTGTCCATCACGCAGACCTTCCCCGGCTGTCATAGTTCCCCAGCCGCCCCGGTGCGGGGAACCCTGATGTCTGACAGCCGAGGAAGGTCTGCGCGATGGACGCACACAACCCCCACTGCTAATCGCACCTCCCGGCTGCAGAGGAAGGTATCTACGCGAATCGCTCTACACACTGCTTGGACTCAGAAACACCGGTAAGTTGGGGGGGGGCATAACACAGGAGGATCCAGGTCCCCTGCAGCGATGCGGGGGATCTGGATCTTAGTCTTATAATCAAGCAAATACGGTAGATTCACTGATTAGTGACCCTTTTGGGTCTGTAAGATATGCTGTTTTATCTGTGTTTGTCACTACTGAAGTTTAGATTTTGTAGGTTTATGACACAAATTTTTATTTCAATTATTTTAGACATCAAATGGTTAGCCGTGTGGGTAGGGCAACACATTTGATGTATTTCATACTTACTTTGCCAACATAAACGCATCATCAATCAACTGGACTCTGTTAACCAATGGAAAAACCTGCACAAGTGACACATACGTTAGAAGATATAAAGGCAAGTGGTTTCATGTTTATGTCTAATGACCAACAAAGCCTAAGGATGTTGAGTTATCATTATCCGTTTCCATTAGTAATTTGTGTACAATTTGCACTCAACATGTGCACCACTGATGGGGGTTTATTAAGTGCCAGTTTAGTGCATAGAGGCTGCTATGCATAACCATTTGGCTTCAATACAAAGAATAAACATTAAATCATGCTCCACAGTAAATCACTGCAAAAGCCACGGTGGACCTTTGGATAGTCTGTGCACATACAAAGCCAACACACATGGAAAAAAAAACATATTTAGTTTCATTCACTATTTTAAATTTCCCCCGACTCCATTAAAGAATGGACAACCTGCTAGGTTACAGATGAATAAAAGAATGGTTCACCAATCTGAATGCAGTTTGAAATTACTTGTCTGTCTTTGATTGAAAGCCTACGTCTTAATCATCTAATCACAGATTTGTCCCTGCAAAATCAAGATAAGGAAAGGTATGTTTTTCTTGCTTTGCATGACTATGTGCTTATATGATTTGACACTTACAGTGCCAGTAAACAGTATAGTTCCATATTCAAATTACGATATCAATAGACATTTTTCACCTTGTGATCTTTTTCGAGTTGTTTAGCCAGACGATTCCAGTGTTTTTCATCATAGTTTACTCGGTAGTAACCTGTTACATTAATATTTAACAAAATCCACTTATCATCCGATGCAAATTTCATTCCTGGAAAAATATCTGAAATGGCAAGAAATAATTATTTTATGTGTCAATGGAAGTAATTCATTTTTTTTCACAAGAGACTGCCCGGTTATTTGCAGTCATAGCGCTGATAAATGCATCACCATTTAAACAGTACCTTCAGTATTAAATTATACGACTATGAAATAGAGTATATGTCAACCAAACCAGAAATCCGATTGGAGTACAGACCAGATCAGTATAAAACATAGATTTTAATAATTAGTAACAAAATAAACTTCTATCAATAAATAGTTTCTGGCCAAAAAACATGAACTAAAAGCTAACTGGTGGATACAACGCCTGTTCAGTCCTATAACTAACTTACAGTAATAAATATTTCAAGAGATTGGGATTTCTACACTCAGTAATTGTAATTCAATACTAGGGTGTTTTGCCTTCTTTTGGATCAACAGCGGAGTTGAACTGGATGGACATTTGTCTTTGTTTAATCTTAATTACATTTTTCCTACGACCCATTTAATGTTGTTTACATATGGTAACCCACTACAAGAAATAAATGAAAATAAATGCAGAACATCACAAAAAAATTATCCACCAATATTCAGGAAATAAAGATCTTCCCTCGGTCTGAAGAAAAAGAGTTTTGTTCTTTCTTTGGGATTCTTCCAATAAAAGTTGAAAAACAGAAAGAAAAACAGATTTCAGATGGGAAAATGGAAAAAAATAAGTGTAATATGGAATAACATTTACAAAGGGGAAGGGAAGGGGTATCTCTTATAGGACTGTAGATAGCTTTTAAAAAGAGCACTGCGTTCCACAATTATCAAAGCACACAGGAACAGGTATGAAATATAAAAACCACAATGTTAAAACAATAAGCATAATTTCTCACTACAGTGTAAATTCATAAAAGGACATATGTACAAGCCAAAAATTGCTGGTGGCCGCCAGCAAGAATTTTTTTTTAGCGCAGTCCAGTCCAGCTGTACCCTGAGGGAAAAAAAGGGCAGCAGAATCAAATGAATCCTTCGAGCATTGCCCCAGCCAAATGAAATAAAGTCCAAACAATTACTTTGGGATGACACTGGAGAAAACAGTAAGCTTCTGTTATGAGTGTTTCAGTTTTACATCTGTTCAGGGGAGGGCTGGCCCATTGCGCCACCGAGTCAGCCCACCATCCATGCACATCTTTTCCTGATTTTCTAACACATGTTAATTTAATGGGATGGGAATTAATGCTCCCCCTTAGCACCAGGGATTTCACTCACAGGATCTGCCCAACACCCAGAATGGAAGCATAGGACTTCCCACCTTTGCCCATAAACAACCTGCCTGTGGTATCCTCAAACAGCCTCCCTGTGCAATGCCCCCCCACTTACACATCCATGCAATCACACACATATTCATTAATTAATTCATTTATTATTCACAAACACTCATTCATTCATATATTAATTTCCTCATTTACACATACTAATTATTTACAGATACTCATTAATTCCCTCAATCACGCATAGTGCCCACTATGTAGGAGGTCAGAGTAGGCTCTCATCCTATTGAGAGGCACCTTGATGTGGTGGGTGAGCTTCAGTATGCTTTGGCCAATTCATATAACCAAAACCTCTGATTTATATTATGGTTATATATTTGTTGCCAACTTTATTCGGGTGAGAAGCGCAGACACTTTATGTTTTTTGTATAGACTGTACAGCCAATACACTGTATTTGCAGCATGCTCACACCTAGGCCTCGTTTTACACATTTGTATTGTTTGAGTCTGGAACTATCTTAGCGCACAGACATTTCTTTTCTTTTCCCTATTTTTTTTTTGTTACTTACTGGACCTGTTGGTTAACCAAACCATGGGCTGTTGGATCCCATTTTTTATCCAGGAAACAGGAACAATCCAGGTATGGCTAAAAAAAGAGATTGCAGATTAGCTGTTGTTGTCATGCAATGTGAAACATCTGAACCACAACATAATTTATATATAGCCTGTACCCTTTACATGTCTTAACCAAAGGAACTACATTTTCCAGCAGCCACCACAAGAAGTCAGTGAATGTCTGCTGAACCACACCTAAACCTAATTGACAAAAAGTCAAAGTTGAGTTGCGGGCATTCCCCACCTCTCCAGAGAGAAAACAAAAAGATATGTTTGTTCCACGAGCTTATGCATTTATTCATTGTGTTGGTTTTAGTTGTGTTTTACGGATAAAGTGGCTTTAGCCACCCATGCAGTTAGTGCAGGTAGAAGCTATGATTTTAGTCGGGATATCTTATGTTCCTATATATGTACCTCCCATGGGGTGACATGTCCGAGACTAAAAAAAAACATGAGAGGGGAATCTGATCCTTACAAACAGGCATTGACACATGGAACAAACAGCCTAATATATGAACTCATATTTTGTTTACTTGCATGTTTTTCTCTATATGTACCATATATGTATTTTAGGGAGAATGTTTATTTTTTGGCCAAATGCTGGTATTTATAAATGTAAACTCCTTTGTCACCATCCCCATCTCCTCTGGCCTCCTTCAAGCCATAACCCTGTCCCTTTTTAACTAAAAATACTTTCTCTCATTTCCCCTCTATCTTTTTTTTGTAGTCTTTCTGTTACGTCCCAAGCTGTGTGCTAGCCATCTCCTGAAACCAAGCACTGACGCACCCACCCCTCTTTTCATTTTATTTATACATCCTCTTCTGCTTCCTGAAACCACTTAGCCCTAATTACTGCTAAAAGAGAGCTACCTCTGCTTTTGCTTCAATTACCTACTCTACTATCTTAGATTGTAAGCTCATGATTGGGGCCCTCAAAAGCAAACTATTCCTGCCACTTTGTGTAAAAGTACCATAAGGCTAGACGACAAGCTCATGAGCAGGATTCTCAACTCCGGATGTATCTGTATGTATTCATGTATATTTGTTATGAATGTGTTAACAACCCATTTTAAATTGTACAAAGCCCCTACCCCAAACAAATGAAAACTTACTAAATAATTCTACTTATATATTAATATATACATTTTATTTAAAAATACAGAATCTTAACACTTTTTATAAAGTTAATTCAAGATCAGGAGCATAATTTCATAAATATATATTGTAAAGTACCAACTCACTTGCTATCGCTTGTTATGTTATCTGAATTTTCCACCTTGAACTGCTCTTCAGTCAGCCTCCCTGTTGAGGTGTTTAGCGTAAGAAGAGGTAGGCCTTCTTGCCAAGTCCATGAGTCCATGATTTGCCTTAATGAAGCTGGTAACTGAACTTCATCCTGATCATCTATAACCTTAGAAAATGTTCTGCATTATTGGTGATATAACAACAATAATGGAATTGGCTTGCTAAGAACCAAAGGGTGTATTCATTTGCACAGCACCAGTTCACTAACCAATAAGATTAATTGGCCAAAAAATATAAGAATTGTCTTTCCAGGACAATTGTGTCCTCTTGGTGGGGAAATGAGGGCTCTTTGATTGACATAAGCAAGAAATCTCCAACATCTTCATAAAGTTGATAGAAAACCTTAATAGTGTTTAATTAGTTTAACTATTAATTGATATTGATTTCATTATAATCTAGCTCATAACAAGTAAATACAGCATGGTTTTATAAAGTATAAAAAAACAATAATAGTCTAATAATAGTTTCTAACATTGGCCTACAAAACAGGATGCAGTGCTCATAATGTTTTTACAGCACAAATGATTTCAGAAACCTGAAAGAATATATGTGATCTACCAGCCTAACTGGATTAATGCAGTATAACATCCTAAAAATATTGATACTAGCCAAGCGTGTGATTAGTCATTACTGATATAAGATATTATTATATATTTTCCTACAGTTTCTTTGTAACTCTACTCTCTATCTGCTTCACACAAAAATGTTAAAAAACTGGCATACTCAATATGTGGTCGCCCACTGAAAAAGGCTTTTTGAAAATAGAAATGGGCTCTTTGAACTTGTCTGTAAAATGTTATCACTGAGTACACAGACATGTTTTGTTAACATACCACTGGCTCATATAAGCGAACATTAACTTCAGAAGTCCAATAACATGTTCAAAGATAGAGTGATTCAAACTACAGCCAGATACATGGCTTGTGGAGGGGGCACTGTGCTTTGTTTATTAATAAGCATTTATGAATCAATATTAGACGTACAAACAGATCTACGGGAACTGACACATGATGACAGTCTTTGTAAATACAGATGTTTCAAAAGGTGCAGCAAAACCAAGCCCCAATAACCTGGTTCTTTGCAGTCAAGTGGTGGTGGTGTTCCTTGTGGGCCAAGTAGGACCTAACAGAAGAGGGCCTCTTACAACCACAAGAGCACAGAAGATAGGGCACAGACACCTTACCTGCAGGTCTGACATGTATGATAGAGGATAAAAGTGAGTGTGTAGGGGGCAGTTACAATGCAGAGCCCAAGGGTCTTGGACCTCTGTGTTGTGAACCACTGCTATAACATACATTGTTTTCAAAGTAAATATATTCAGAAGAAATCTACCTCTAAAGCTCTTGTATAAAACAAATATTTGACTATTCATCAAAAACAAACACTCAAAATAATTATATTTGCTCTTATAAAAAAAGAAGGTTTGAAGCTGGTTAGTAGTATAATTTAAATGTAAAAAAAACATTTTAGGCATGCTGTAAGGATGGAGGGGGAAAAATTTGGGAAAAGTACCATTTGTAAATGATTCCATAGATCATCCTGGTCAGCATTTGAGTATGAAAATGTCTTCAAGTATGACTGTGATGAAACAAATGGAAGGCTTATTACTGCTTTAGGAGGTAAAAAAATAATTTTGCATAAATGTTTTAAAGCTTAACCTGCCACCTTTCCTAATATTACAGAGGTAAATAAAAAAATTAGTACAAAAGAAAAGGAAATTCTAAACTCACACTGATCCCTTTAAGGAAGAGTTTGTCATTGAGGAAGCTGGTTACCATTCGGACAAGTGCAGCACCCTGCGGAAGAAAAATAATTTAATTTCATCATACAAACAGTATTTTGTAACATTTACATCATCTCTATGATTTTTTTTCTGATGTTTTTTAAATGAAGTCAGGAAGAAGAGCTATGCTGTTGAACTGCCTGTTTCTTGCTCGGACAGATAGCAGTTTCTGAGTGTAGCATAGAGAG
>VKOC01000001.1:14648643-14684586 GCA_009364415.1 Spea multiplicata | reverse complement strand
AATATTCTTTGTCTTGAATAATCTAATCTTCTCCAGTGATCAAACAGCAATCAAGACCACAGCTTCAATGTCTATTAATTAGGTTTATTAGATAACAAATTATCAATTCATACAATACCAATGCTGGAACAAATGTTGATAAAAGGTATTGTAGGCTCAGTATCTTGGTGAGATGTAGATGAGAGCGTGGAAAGAGACCTTGCCCTTGTCGTCATGCCAATTTATACCCCTTTACACTTGGCTAGGGTATACGTAAAGGAATCCTATTGGAACAGTAATATGATACACCAGCATTCCACAGTAGACCCTCTAAACTACGTCACTTAATTGATACCATATGTTCCTAGCACTCAAGTTGCATTCAGGCCTAAAATGTGCAGAACAAAATAAAAGTATAAAAATGATTTCTTACAATGTTTAATCTAGGAAAAATGAGGCATAGTAAATCACATTTGGTTGATGTTAAAATAACATTAATAGTGATTAAGTGTAGACTGACCTCCTAAGATTGTTCACAAAACATATTTTTTTATTGCAGATTTCTTTATGTGAGGCAGAACTGGCTATTTCCTGGCATAGGAAATTGGATTCTGTTGCTGTTTCATCTACTGGTATTACCGATGGAAGTAGTCCATTGAGAACTCATCATTCACAGCTTCATTGTTCATCAATTGTTCTCATGAAGCTTTTCCCATGACTCCAGCAGAGTCTAGTCCACATTGTATACACATAGATACCTAACTCTTTCCAGATACCACTGCTTCTTTTCCACTTCCAGGCACTTGGTTTCTCATACCACTTCTGGGCTCTCTATGTAACCGTTGTTCATATAATATACCCAGAGTGTTTCCAGTATTCTCTAAGTGGTATAAGATTTAACATGAAGCACATACAACTAGAAACTGACGGGATTTGTACACAGTATCAACTTCTATCATGTGCTAACTTTGGCCAAGAACTGATGAATGCAGCGGCCAGAAACTGAAATATTAGATTTCTGGAAATGTATTTGTAAATGTAATTAAGTGTAATGAGGTGATGTTTTACATTTTCATGATTGCTCTGCAATATATGGGGCCACTGTACAGGTACCATTCAATTTGACCATTCGTATGAACCCAAGAGAACAATGTCAGACCCCCCCAAATCTGACAAAAATTAAGCAAAAAGGTCTGAATTTTCATCTGAAATTCGTGGGTCCACATTTACACACACATTCTCAATCTCTCACATTCTTGTTCACTCCCACTATCTCTGAATGTTTCCCTACCATCTCTGTCGACCTCTTCTGCATATTCCTCTTCATCTTATTTATCTTTATCTTCTTCCTTCCCTTCTCTTCTCTATTCTATCTTTCATCTAATATCTTGTTTATTAGTCCCCAATAGGATAGAGAAGGGAGAAGATGAAGAAGAAGAAGAAGGATATGCAAAAGTGGTTGGCATAAGCGAAAGTGGTCTGAAGAGAAAGTAGGGAAACATTTAGAGAGCGTGAGAGAGTCAGTTAAACCGTGAGAAAGTGAGTGAGAGTGAATGCTGGCACCAGGAATGAAATTCGATGACCAAAATTGGAAGAATTCGTCCAAATTATTTTTGGCCCATTTGCACGTGTCTACTAGATATATGAGCATTTTTGGGAACCTTGTGCAAGTGTATAGAACATCAATGCCTCTCCTCCACTGATCCATAATGGATGAATTTTATATCTGATGTGCTCAAGTAATATGCTACTAATTAATACAACCAATAACTGAATAACAAACTGACAACCAGAAACTGTTGTCTTTTAGCCAGGAGTTAGTCTAACATCATTGATGAGATGGGAGTTATTTTTCTATGGCTCCTTAGTGCTCATGCATCTGTTCTTTTTTACTTGATGTTCTGCTTGTTCTTATCTTCCTCCTTGCTTTACTGGTTTCTTGGCACATGGCCAAAGCGTGATGGACATAGTATTTACATAGGGTTTGCGCACATCGCTTGCTTGATTTATGGGATATGTAGTTTACAGGCATTTTCCGGACAGATTATATTATTCATGAATACCCTGTATATGGGTTTGTACATTTTGTAGGAATAAATGGGAGTCTACTTTGTTACCCTTTTTTCTTTTTTTCTTTTTATCATTTTATACTATAAAACATACATTTAATAAATATATATTTTCTATAATATTTTATGACATTGATTTTACATTTCATAGAATTATATATACTCCTGTTCATACATTTATCACTGTTTTTGCGGCATAGACATATACCATTTAAATTTAACAGAGTGTGGCAAATAGGGATCCAGCACTAAAGGAGTTCATTCCTAATGTGACAGAATATAAATTGAGGTATGAGAACAATGCCATACGTTCAAGTGAAGAAGCTCATCCGACCAAAAAGCGTAGATGTGATGAGGTGACCCCAGGTGGGGAGGACCCAGACGGAAACGGTTACATTCGGTTGCCTACACGGAGGCTGATTGCATTTCTCGGCATTTGTGGGACTATCCATCTGCATAATGCCAAACAGGTACATTTAAATTTATGTATAAACATATGTAACAAATATCAATACATTGATACCTGGTTTCTTCCTTCTTCCACTCTCATTTGAAAGATTTAGCTGTGTGTGGAGAAAAAGGTCCCTTAACATTTTTGAGCCTGAATCCATAGGCCTCACAAAATTGGAATATGCTTTATGTAGGGGTGATTTATTTGGTAAGAGATACTACCTCATTCTGCTAACATACTGCACAAGATCTATCCCCCTTCTGTTTTCTCTTTCTGTACTGGGTTCCTTGAGATATGGATACTTCAGAATCATTTTTTTGCAACATAAGAGACAAGTGCTTCGTTTTATGCGCACCCTCATGTTTGTAAACTTTATGTATAGGTGAAGTATAAAAATGAGTGACAATGAGTGGTTTTGCTGCAAATTAAATATTTGTTTAAAGCACGCCCACATAATTCAAATATATTTTCCACAGGATATTAAAAAACTGTCTATTCAGATAAGGATACATCGTCCTCGCCCAGTTCTGAGAGTAATAAAAGACCTGTTGCACAGTTATTCATTTGAAGAACTGCTGGAATGATCATGGGTATTGGCTAATGCTAACACAAGCTTCCCTCATGTTGTTGTTGAACTAACCTGAAGTAAGTGCTATTTCGTTGTCTTTGATGCAATAAACTATTACTGTTCCTTAAAAGCATGTTTTGGTGATACGTTATTTCTGGATCTGAACTAGTTTACTGATAGAAAATATTTTCCATCAGCTTACACTTGATGTTTCAAGTGGGATCCTGACGTAGCCTTATTACCAAGTATGTTTAAGTCCAGGAGTTTTGGGTGGGGGAGGGAGTAACAGAGGGTCCTGGCCACTCTCAAGGTGGGTGTCTAGTTTCAGAGACCCCCTTCCCCCAGGAATGTAATTGTAATGTTGAAGGATGGCAACTTTATAACGCCTACAAGCTGCTTTCCATTTGGACTTATCACAGTATTTACAAAGGAACTGAAGGCTGCTGCATATGTAGGGTGAATATCGCAGCAGGTACAGTCCAAGAACAAATGGATGCACATCAACTTACTGCAGGTAGATCAGAATAAGTGTGAAATTTACAGAGTACTATAAAAGATGAACAAACCCAAAATCCCCACCCCAGGGTATTTCAAATGCTGGTATTTCAAATGCTTTAACTCTTTGCATGCACACATTTTACCACCAGCATTTTTTTCAAAGTTGCAGTAGTATTTTTCCCCACACACACCTACTTTAGGTATAAATTTACAGCTTCTGGTATATGTCGCTGTCACACGACACCCCAATATGTGTTCAGCAACATCTCCTGAGTACAGTGATACTCCACATGCCTGGGTTTATCATTTTTTGGGGGGGAACCAAAAAGGCCACATTTGGGACGTGTGGCCATCCTTCCACCGTGTCAATGGGGACATTGTTGAACCCGGCTTGTTGGCTTGCATGGCTAAATGCAGTACCTGTATACAACCTGCAAGTGGAGCCAGAGTTCTCTAGAGGGTCTGGAGACCATCCAGCAAACTTTTTCAACTTGATTGTTTTTTTTTTACAGGGCGGCCGCCATCTTGCGGCTGGCAAAGTCACTTGCAGTGGCCGTCCTGGGGTGAGTGTTTGGTGTTGCTGAATGCCTCGTGATCGCGGCATTTCAGCACCACCATTGAAGTTTAGGAGGTTTAGGATCGTTGATCGCCTCCTAAACACTTTTAAAATGGGCGTCCGCCGCCATACAGTGTATGGCGGACGTTGACGCCCCGTGGAGGGGCCAGACACAGCCCCTAGTGCCGATCGTGCTGTTGCTGAATGCCTCGAGGTCAAGGCATTATAGCAACACTGTTTGGGTGCAGAAAGCGAACGTACAATTGTCGTTAACCCTTCGTTTTCGGGTGACGTGCCCGGACCGTCAATTGTCATTAAGGGGTTAATTAACCATAATCCATGATTATTTATGTATGTAATATCTCATACCATGAAACACTTCAGAGGGTTAAAATGCCTTGCTTTTCCAATATTTAAGAGGCCACAGTTATACTTGATGGGATGTGTCATGATATTACTTCTGCGATGTCTAAATGAATGTAGAAATGTATATAATGAACAATCTGCCTGTTTGATTCTATCTTCCCTGGGGGTTTAAGTCTAGGCAGAAAATCTGCATGAACCGCTTTATGAAAGATCCATTTCATAAATCAACATCAGTGTTGTGAGTTTCTGCTTGGTGAATCTGAAAACAAATCTGAAATGACAAAAGTATGAATAACAACATAAATGTGAAAATAAATAGGCTAGGTAGGAGCCAACGGTGTTTTCAGATTAGCTTAGAGAGAAAACGAAAAAACTACAAAAAAAGAGATATCAAAGATAGCAAAGCCAAACACAAAAATGATACCGTAATGTATTGAACATCACAATCCTAAATGACAGCACACTATTTAGATAATGAGAGATATATGGGATATGCACAGCTGTCACTAGGTATTTTTTTGCAAGCTAGAATTATCAAATGTGATATTTTAAAAGTGTTTTTTTATATATAGAATTGCCAGAAGCTGCTTGTGGAATATCACAAACAGTTATGTGGATTTTATCCAGCAAAACCATATTTTATTATATTGCAATAGTTTAAAAACTATGTAAGCTGAATTATAAAAGGGAAATGTAAACTTTTACTTTAGAACTGTAACAGAAGAAGGAAACATTATGAACCTGCCTTTGCAGTGTTCGGGGATGTTCACCAACAGAAAGCAACATTATAATGGCGTCTGGGAACAGAATGTTCATATGGTGTTGATTAATTCTTAGTGTTTAATCATGGGTTTAATCATGGGTTTCCGGGCTTTTACACCAATGTCACCAATGACTCACAGTAAATTGGGGGATTGTTGTGGTTTCATAGGAGCTGACCTCCTCTTATTATACTATCATTTAATAATTAAAGGTTTATTATTTAAAGGATCTCGAGCTGAAATCATTTACTAAGGGGTGATAGACCACAGGCACTTTTTGTGTGGCTTTCTGTAGCCAGAAGGTAGTTGGAGACTGACCCACGTAGCATTTCCCCAGTGTATCAGATGGCTAGACCTGGCTCTTACAATGTGACGGTTATAAGCAACTTTAGTGTTACCCAAACAAACTGCAGAAACCAAGTGATCCGTAAAGCTATTGCATGTGGTTTTAAAACTCATAACATACTTAATCCAAATGACATATCAGCAAGAATAAAGCTACATCCATAAGAATGTCAATCATCATCAAATTTCAAAGTTGAAAACATCAAACAACATTAGTTGTAAAATGATAACTTTTAATGACATCATGAGGACAAGGACAGGGTCATGCTTATTCGATTCAAGGACTTCAGATTATTTTATAGCTACCAAATCTTTCACACATTAATCCATATGTTCTATCTTGTTTCACATAGTAGGTTACTAAACCATCTGTTTTATTTCACAGTGTTATATTACTAAAGCATAAAGTCTTTGAGGTCTCTTAAAGTGGATATATTAGAACAAAAGTTTACAATCTAAAACTAGAAGGTCAGACACTTAAATGTAATATAAGGAAATTCAAGTTTACTGAGAGGGTGGTAGATAAGTAGAACAGCCTCCCAGCAGAAGTGCATGAGGCAAGGAAGACGGCAAGGAAATCTCATGTGCATACACCAATCAGCCATAACAATTTGACCACTGGCAGGTGAAGTGAATAACACTGATAATCTTGTTATCATGGGTGGGATATATTAGGTAGCAAGTAAATATTTTGCCCTCAAAGTTGATGTGTTAGAAGTAGGAAAAATGGGCTAGTGGCCCAAGGAAAAATACATATTAGAGTTGAGCATTCAAATTAATACGCATTGCAAATTTACCAAAATGTGCCCATTTTGTCAATTTGTGCAAATCTCTGAAAAGGAGGCCAGACCCCCATGAAAGCGACGAAAATGAAGCAAAAAGCTAAAAAGTTTAGTCTCACTCTCTTACACCCTCTGAATGTCTCCCTATCTTCTCCGCCGACCACTTCCACTTCTGTGTCTTGCATGTCTGCTTCTGTGTCTTGCATTTTGGTAGAAGTTCGCCAGGAGGTTATGTCCAAGAAGATGCGCATGAAGAAGAGAGAGAGAAAAGAAAGAAGAGCGCAAAGGGAAGATAGAAGAGAGGATGTAAAATAGATGCAGAGCAGGAAGATACAAGACACGGAAGCTGAGTTGCAAGACACGGAAGCGGAAGTAGTCGGCAGAGAAGGTAGGGAGACGAGTAAGAGTAAATGTGGGCGTGGGTCAACAAAATTAATTCCCAAAATTAAAATGGGCCCTGATTTTCTTTCTAGACGAATGGGCAGGAAAATTAATTGGTCAAAAATGAACTGAAAAAGGTGTCTAAATCCTTTTTGATCCATTTGCAGACGTCTAATATGTATCTACATGCTTTAGGATATAATAGAATGACAATTACTGAAGGTTTTTTTCTTTATTTGAGAGGAATACATATGTTCTGTTTATGGTTCTGTTATACAAATGAAACTGGCATTTTAAATCTAACTTGCTGTATATTTGTTTTAAGCCATCCTAACTTGCCTAACACGCAGTGATGCCATATCATAATGTCTTGCACTAACCAAGGTATTATTCTATCAATTTCATGTATTTTCTAAATTATTGTTTGGAAAAACAAACATACTTGAAATACATTTCAATGACAACCTTGAAAGTCTACACTTTTTGAAATTATAATTTCATAAATATGGATGAGGTTTTGGGTTTAGGACATTTTAAGCCCAAAGGCTATAGAAGACTTCACAACCAAAATAGTCTGGAGCCCAACCCGGACCATGGGATTCAAATAGCAGGAGTGGTTTTAGAGAGCAATCCTAATTGAGGAGAGACCTTATTATATTACATTAGCTTTTTGATCATTGATTACAAACCACTGGTTTGTTATCAGGGCTGGTGCAAGGATTTTTGCCACCCTAGGCAAAACATAATATTGCCACCCCTGGCTCCACCCCCACAACCCCCTCCCTGTTTGCCACGCTCACTTATACCCCAGCTCTCCCCATAGTGACCGTGAGCTGCAGCCATGCTTACTGAATGACTCAATTATTGAGTTGAGGTTTCAGTAAAATCAAGCGCATAGGCAGCCATCTCTATAAACAAACATTGACAGTAGAATGGGTTGTACTGCAGAGTTCAGTGACTTTAAACATGGACAAAAGTATTGGGACACCTGACCATAACATGACCAGGGATCCTGAAGGGGACATACCAAGGCATTTTTGACAATGCTATGCTTCCAACGTTGTGGTTGTGTTGCAGACACATTAGTTTCAGCACATGTAGCTTTTTATTCTGAAACAATTCAAAACGGTGATATAATAAGTAAGCTTGAGGACTGAGTTCTAAATATGATTAGTTTTAAGGTACTTATATTATTTTCCAGCATGTTATCAGTTTGGAAGGAGCCACAGAAATATCTGGAAATATATATATGGATGTATACTCATTAAAATTGGCTAAACTATTAGCAGTCATGAAGCTTCACAGACTGGCAATTTAATTAATTTAGCATTTTTAGGTTTACACTTTCAGTATTCAGTACGTGCTCTAAATGATTTATTCATAATTCAGACATTAGCAGGAAAGCGTTTACTTACTGACCCACAATATTTGACAGCAAATTTGTTAAATTCAGGAAAACAATTCAAACGTAAAAAAAAGTGAAATGTGATTCTTGTAAACAGCAAAAATCACTGACGCCAAATTCTGTCTACTTTCCAAATTCATCGAGCCATGTTAACATCAATAAGCGATTTTTAGATGTACCGCACTTTGATACACGTTTGCATTCAGCAGTTAGTAAATATTATAAACAGGAATATGAGTGGGACAAAATTCCTCCACAACAAGGCGAGAGACTGATGAATTCATACAGGAAGCAATAACTTCGAGTTAGTGTTGCTAAAGGTGATTCTACAAGCTACTCATACGGCGTTCTACGTTTTTCACACATGGCTTCTCTACTTTGGCTCAAATACATTTTTGCAGAATAAATCATGAAACGGTGTAATATGTCATATGTTGCTGTTCATCTGTGGTTCTATTTACCTAATTTTTAGACCTGCCAAGGAATAGATGATTGTTATTATGCCATGATACATAAAGCCACAGAATTTAAAGAGGGGGGTACTTTTCTTTTTCACACAACTGTAGTTTTCACTTTTTTTTTCTGTGAATACCAGTATTTGTATTAACTTTCAGTGCAGTCATATCGCAAACACCACTGTTTTATTTTCCAGCATTTGAGTGCTATATTCACAAATTGCAATAAAATCCATTGTACTGTATGTATATGTTAGTGCTCTAATGGCAGAATACAGTACAACAAACCTTAGTACACTAGGCAAACGTCTTGTTAAGACCCTTTTATTTTTCCATTATCATCTTGAGGTATAAAATATAAATTGAAGCAAAGAGAGCAAATGATTTAGAGAGCAGGTCTAATTTAGCAGTGGAAGGAATATTTCAGTGACATGGTCTTGTGGCTTAGTGTCACTGGATAGATAGCATTCTGTTTAAGCTGCTGCTGAGTTATAATCATCTGACTTTTGACCTTACACAGTGAAAAAAAGGCCAATGTATCTGTTAATCCTGAATGGTCTTTTATTTTCCTAGCTCGGTAAGAAGTCTTGCTGTATCCCAATTATAGTGTCCAGGCTGCGATATGGTTCTAGGTTGACTTATTAAATGAGCTATTCCAGGAAATAGAAGAAGGTAACTTTTCATTTTTACTTGCCAAGATGGATCATTCATTCAGACCAAAAGAGTACAGGATAAAATGTACCAAACTTACAAAGAACAGCAGGATCCTGGCTAGACGTTTGCTTATTCTCAGCAATTTCAGACACTTTTATTGGCAAATAGTATAGATGCAGCATTTTTGTTATATGCCCTGAAGCTCTAGATAGATGTTGGCCCTTATAATTGGTTTATGAGCCGTAAACGTGAACAATCAAACACCTTGGTATTAAATTGTCAGTGACATTTTAACGCCGGCAAAGCCTGTTTACAGTTATTGTTTATATATACAATACAGAACATATAGATTACTAAAGATCAAACAGGAAGTAATGGTTACTTTTTATAAATCGGGCTATATTTCTTATTCAAGATTTAAAACTGCACTGAGAAATATAACAAACCTCTTTATTTCATATATCACAGAATCTGCCCTCTGGAGGAATTGCTTCAGAAGGGAGCTGTTGCCTCAGTGGGTATCAGCATTAGGTGTTTACCTTGTCAGTTCTGGACTTTAAGTTTCTATCAATGCACATTGCTGAGTTTCAGCTATTTTTTCCACAGTCCAAAATCATAATGTACCATATGTATATATATATGTATATATATATATACCGATCAGCCATAACATTATGACTATCTGCCTAGTATTGTGGTAAGCCCCCCTTTTGTCGCTAAAGCAGTCCTGACCTGTTGAGGTATCTGGTACTAAGACGTTAGCAGCAGATTCTTTACGTCCTGTAAGTTGCCAGGAGAGGCCTCCATGGATCGGACTTGTTCGTCCAGCACATCCCACAGATGCTTGATGGGATGGACATCTGGGGCATTTGGAGGCCAAGTCAACACCATGAACTTGTTGTGTTCCTCAAACCGTTCCTGAACCATTTTTGCTTTGTGGCAGGCATTATACTGCTGACAGAGGCCAATGCCATCAGGGAATACTATGTCCATGAAAGAGTGTACATGGTCTGCTTAGGTAGGTGGTATGTGTCAAAGTAATATACACATGCATGGCAGAATCCAAGATTATCCCAGCAGATCATTGCCCAAAGCATCACACTGCCTCTGCTAGCTTGCCTTATTCCCTTAGTACATGCTGGTGCCATGTGTTCTCCACGTAAGCGATGCACAAGCGACCCAGCCATTACGTAACTTAAAGAAAACATGATTCATCAGACCAGACCACCTTTTTCCATTCCTCCATGGTCCAGTTCTTATGCTTACGTGCCCATTGTAGGCGCTTTCGGCAGTGAACAGAGGATAAAATAGGCACTTTGAGGTCTGCAGCTAAACAGCCCCATACACCACAAACTGTGATGCACTGTGTGTTCTGACACTTTTCTATCAAAACCAGCATTCACTTTTTCATCAATTTGAGCTACAGTAGCTGTTGGCTTTGACCACAGCCTTTGCCCCCCCACATGGATCAATGAGTTTTGGCCGCCCACGACTGTTGCATGACGAGTTGCTGCTGTTTCTATGTGCTTCCACTTTCCAATTACACCACTTACAGTTGACTGTGAAATATCTAGCAGAAATGATATTTCACAAATTGACTTATTGCAAAGGTGGCATATCACAGTACTGCGCTTGAATTTAATGAGACCAATTTTTTCATAAATAATTCTGAATGTAGAATGCATGGCTAGGTGTTGAATTCAATAATTAAGAGGTGTGTCCCAATACTTTTGTCCATATATTGTGTGTGTATATATATACATATATATATATATATACACATGTATAATAATTGTGTGTGTATATTTATATACTATATATATGTGTTATATATATATATATTATAAGTGTATATAATATATATATATATTATATATATATATATATACAAACTACAAAAGTGTGCTATGTAACATGAACATCCAAGCATTTTTTAATGATGCAGAATGTGTCCAATAATGACTGCACACTCATTGCTTGTTACATTCATATATGCAAATTAATCAAACCTTTCAGCATATTCAGCCTCCTTAATTGAAATTACCCCATATCATTTCCATAGCAAAAAGCTGTTATGGAATTTGTGTTTTGTTATGCTGGGGAACTAAAAATCATCTGTCAATTTTAGGCAATTTATCCACTCAGTCTTTTTCTAAATGTTCAAATAATACTACTTTTAATACTACTTCCCAAAGAATATCTCCACAGATTTTAAAATAAAGAACAAAACCCACATTAAATGTATTTGCCTCTTATTATATAGTTAAAAAAAATAGTGGAATGTACCTAATAGTGGTAAAAGCTTCATTGCCAATTCCAATTTGCACAATCTACCAGTCTGTCAAAAGAAATATGTATGAATAACTACCGAAATCGTAAAACGTATTTAAAAGCGACACCTGTATGAACTGGCATTGTTAAAATAGAAATCCCGCATTATAAAAATGAAATCAGCTAGGCTTTTATTCCATCGTTATTTCTGTCTCCACTTCACTGTATGTTTTTTTAAACAATTTGTATGTAATGCAGTATTTTGTAAAAATATATTACACTATTAGCAGTGACCCGTGTCCCTGGCTCTCTCCTCTCAGACTCTCCCATGCCATTCTCCACCAGTTCCCATTCAACGAGGGACGTATTTGTTGTACAATATGCATGGGAACAAAATGACACTAGACAATGTTAAGTTGTTTATTTTTGTTATTAATCATGAAAAAATATGCTATTAGCATATCACCATACATTCCCATAAAAAATAAAACCATTTATACTATTCAGATATATTTTCTTCTCTTCTAGTTTTCTATTTTTAAGACATGCAGGCGTTTTGTTTTTTTTTGTTAACGAAGCCCAGAGAATCTGGACCCTTATCTTAGTCATTGTTTTTTTTTTAAAATGTATGTATCTTATTGTTCCCTTTTCTTGTGGTAATACAAAAACACACTAATGACTATTAAGACTAAATATGTCAGATACATTTCTGTGTTCAATATAAATGGCAAGCAGGCTTTTAAATAAGTATTACCATACTTTGGAAAAATGGTCAGCTTTTATAAATCTTGTTTATGCATTCGTCTTTTAATTTCCAATAAAAATAAGCTTGTTGCAGGAGTTCAGTGACACCTTTTATACATTAGCATGGAAAAGTAAATTCTACGGCAAGTAAAGTGCATTTAAATGTCAATTGAGGTATAACAATTAGTGTTTATTTCCTAAACAAGAAACGGCCACAAAGCACTGAATGTTATGTGCAATGCAGCTTATTCAAATATTGCTCCTATTTTATGTTGATTATATTCTTTGTCTCAGGTATCAAGGTATTTAAGACGGGAATGAAGACATTTATCAATGCATAACTAGTTTTAATAATAGAACATTATGCCATTTTACCTTTTTAATTCTCTTGATAAGAAGCAAAGCACTTCTGCAATGTGTTACACTAGTCAACAACTTTGTAGCTCGTCATTTTAATGACCATATTTTGCTCAGTCATGTGAGCACTTCGCCAAAAATAATGGATATTTTGTGAGTTTAGAAAGCTCATTTGAGAAAGGAACAAAGGAATACACATTTAACATTGTTCCAGTCCGGAGCGTAACTAGAATGCGAAAATTCCCTCCGGACGGCCCAACTTTAACAGCTAGTGGGTGCCTTCTTTGCCCCTTGCCCCCCCTTCCAACATAAACCACATGTAAACACACAAATTACACACACTTACTCATACTCCATAACACACACCACATCTCACCCCACTTACACATCCATGCTCACACAAATACACAATTACGCATCCATGCTCAAAGCATGTGTGTAAGCAAAAGCACACATACATGCCACACATATAAATAATTACACTTCCACGCTCACAAATACACACAATTACACATCCATGCTCACAAACACAATTACATATCCATGCTCACACATGCACACAATTACACATTCATGCTCTCACACACACACAAGTGTATATAAATATATATATATATATATAAATTAATATTATATATATATGTATACAAACATATATACCATATTTGCTCGATTATAAGACAAGGTTTTTTTCAGAGCAAATGCTCTGAAAAATACCCCTCGTCTTCTAATCGGGGTCGTCTTCTAATCAGACCTCAAATAAAGGTCTGACTAGAAGACTAAGATCCAGATCCCCCGCACCGCTGCAGGGGACCTGGATCCTCCTGTCTCCCCCCATTTAACACCCCCCCACACACACTTACCGGTACCGGAGCTTCCTGCTGTATTGCCGGGGTAGCGGGTTGACAGCCGGGGAATGTATGCGCGACGGACGCAGACAAACCCCCGCTGCCAACTCCACCTCCTTCCGGCTGCAGCGGAAGGAGACGTCAACCCGCTGCCCTGGCTGGAAGCACCGGTAAGAGAGGGGAGAGAGGGGTGAGAGAGGGGAGAGAGAGAGAGAGAGTGTGTGTTAGTTAAATGGGGGCATAGGGCATTTCTGGAATGCCTTATACCCCTATATGCCACTCTGGCATTTAGGGGGTTAAAAGGCATATTATGGGGCAGAGTGGCATATAGGGAGGTATAAGGCATTTCAGGAGGCAGAGTGGCGTTAAGGGGGCATTTAATAGAGCACTCTGCCTCCTGAAATGCCTTATACCTCCCTATGTGCCACTCTGCCCCATAATATGCCTTTTAACCCCCTAAATGCCAGAGTGGCATATAGGGGTATAAGGCATTTCTGGAGGCAGAGTGCTCTATACAATGCCTTTTAACCTCCTTAATGCCACTCTGCCTCCTGGAATGCCTTATACCTCCCTATATGCCACTCTGCCCCATAATATGCATTTTAACCCCCTAAATGCCAGAATGGGATATAGGGGCATAAGGCATTTCTGGAGACAGAGTGGCACATAGGGGGTCAAAAGGCATATCATGGGCCACAGTGCCATATTGGAGTGGCAAGCCTGGGGGCAGATGTGCGTAACTGGGGGACAGGTTGGAAAATACAAGGAAATAAAAACAAAAAATATTTTTCTCAATCATAGCTTTTATTAAAAAAAATAGTTTACATGAATTAACATTTACTGGTAAAACTTTTTTCCTTTAGGGTCGTCTTATATTCAGGCTTTTTCTTTTTTTTCCTAAGTTAATATTCAGATTTTGGGGGTCGTCTTATAATCAGGGTCGTCTTATAATCGAGCAAATACGGTAAATATCCTCTCAGGACACATTTATACGCGCACCAGATATTACCCAGACTCACATTATGCGTCAAATTCTCAGAAAAAAACTGAATGGTCGTCTGGGATAAGTACTCAAGAAAATCCTTACAGCCTAGTAATGATTCATTTATCCTCCAAGGACATGAGGTTAAATGAAATTTCTTTTCTATTTCTAAACAAACTGGATCATGATCTGTCCAGGCTGCATTTCCTATACTAATGCGCTTACAATCTGAGATCACATTCGCTGTAGTTAATATAAGGTCTATACGTGAAAAGGTCTTATGACGGCCCGAAAAAAAGGTATAATCTTTATCTGACGGTCTCAACGTCCTCCAAATATCATAGAGTTTATATTTACCAAGAGTAATACTGAAAGCATTAGATAAATTAACTTGATTTCTGTTAGGAGTTCTACCTCGGGAGCTAGTAGTGTCCAATACTGCATCAGGAGCACAATTAAAGTCCCCCATGCACAAAAAGGTTCCCTGGATGAATTTCTGAATTTTTTGTAATGTGCCATTTAAAAAATGGTTCTGTTTATAGTTAGGTGCATAAATGTTCAAAATAGAAAATAATCTCTCATCTAATTTGCACACTATAAAAACATATCTAGCATGAGAATCCTTCTGCTTATAGATCAACTCAACTTTGATTTTATTTGAGATTAAAATAGCTACACCTCGCTTTTTCCTGCTGGGTAGCGATGAATGTTCAAGGACAATATATCTTTTATTATTCAATCTGCAGATATCTGCATTTTTCAAATGAGTTTCTTGGACACAACATACGTCTATATGATGATTATTTATATAGTTGAATAGCGAATATCTTTTATGAGGCAGATTTAGTCCTTGAACATTCAGCGATATAATCTTAAATAAATCTTCCATGTTTCAAATTATTATGGCTGACAAAGACCTGATGTGGCTTGACACCCTCCCAATCCATACATCCTACATCCATACACAAATAACAAAGTTTAAACAAAATAATGGAAACCCAAATACTATTCAAACATCGGAGAAAGAACCCAACATTCTCCGAGGACATAGTAACTCCACCTTATTGAGGAGCTATACGGGAGCTGATCTATGTTAGGGAAAGAATGGTAAATAAATCAAATGGGAGGGGGGAAGAGAAAAACAAACAAACAAAAAAAAAAACCTTATTTCTTGTATTTTAGCGTGGGTTTCACTAGCCACAAGCTCTTCTCTTCACCTTTTAATGCTACTACAACTATATCCATGTTTGCAATCCACCTGATACGCTTGTATCAGTCTACCATACCACTGACTTACTACTACTTACAGCTGGAGATAAAATGGTGTGAAGTAATTACATACTATGGACCATATTGACGTTATTGTATCTCAGAAGGTAGTTGCCAGTTTCATGTTTGTTAAATAAAATAACTAGTGATGTAACCTTCCCTGATATCTCCCACACATGTAGCTTCCATGCAATTGTTGCCATTTTCACCCAATGTATCTCATTAAAATGGTTTATTATTCACATCCCACTATTGACTGCTACACTTGGCATGCATGAAGCTCTTGGACCTGCTGATATGGCCTACCGATGTGTATATACCAAAATATAACCAGATAATGATTACCTGTGAATAAATATGGTAGTGTTTGTTATAGTTGGAGAAAGCTTCAGGACCCTTTGTCTCATGCTGTATGGGGGCTTCAGGAACTTGTAAAAGCCTCAAACCTTATATGATCCTCCGTGTCGTCTTTGATTTATCATAATCTTATGCCTATCCCATGCATGGCTTAATCTCCTAATTGTATTTTCCAATATTACTTCTGCTGGAAGGCTGTTACACTTATCTACAATATGTAGATATGTATAAGGACTGTAACGCTTCCATATGTCTAAGCCTCTGACCTTCTACTAAGACTATGTCCCCCTTTCCTAACATTTAGTCTGCCTCTCCCTTGTACTTTGCTGAGTCCCTTTCTGCATTTACATATTTCATATTTCCTCTCCAGTCAGAATTGTAAAAGTGTGAAGAAAAAAATAGGTTTCTTGTAAAATAAAGAATGTAGTTTTAAGAAGGGATAATTACGGGATTTTTTTAATATAGTTATAAATAGACCTACATTTGAATGTACACCACTTCCTTCTTGTTTTTGATGCCTTGCAGATGCTTCATCCTAGGAATAAGCTTCACTTGGTATTTATTTAAGTCTACAGTAATACAACAGAGCCAGGATGTATAGATTTTCACTGACGTAGCATCAATGGGCTGCAAAATCAGATCAGTTTTATAAACCTGAAAGCAAATACATTATTCTCTGCGTGCTAGTCAGCACTCTATCCTGTATTAGAGAACATCTGCTTTAAAAGCCCAACAAACAACATACTACTCACACTGACATTAACATTGTAAAACCACTAAATGCGTGTTTATGATATGTGCTTAGTTCAGTAAACATTAACAGGCTGATATGGTATACTGAACAAACCCATTATCTGCTATAGATCACATGCTGGGAAAAAGGATAACGTTGCCGTGCACATTTATTTAAATAAAGGTATACTTTAAGGCAAACTAATGATGTGACAATGTGTGTAATATAGGTAACAGTCCTACAAACATCAGCATATGGTTTTTGTCCAGTGAGTTACTACTCAATGAGACGGTTAGAAGAGAGATCTGTGACCTCTCCATGTGGCTCATTCACACTATGGAGGACTGAGCCTCCATAGGATGCCGCAAAAGTTGCTGCAAGCCTTTGAGACCAGGAGCGCTAGGGATATGACATGATATCCCGGGGCTCAGGCATGAGGACAGTGGCCATAGAAGCAGTTCCAAAGGTAAATACGTCTTTACAATTAAGAGAGCAAAAAGGTAATGTCAAAACCAGCTGTCCTCTCTCACTATGGTGTATTCACTTAGATCATATGCTTGGAAGGGGCCAACGCAAGCTACTGATTCCTGCTAGAACATTATTATTATACTTTATTTTTAAAGCGCCGACAGATTCCATAGCGCTGTACAAGATGAAAATTTTACAGATAACGACAAGTACAATATAGCAATTGACATTCAGATACAAGAGGAATGAGGGACAGTGTTCCCGCAGGAACTTACAATCTATATGGATAAGGGGGAAAAGCATGCTTCATCCTGCTTAATGCATAGTTTAAGTCAATGAGAAGAATGGAACTGAGTGAACTGACAAACAAGGCAGTAGACTATATGTGTGTTGAAGTGGAAGAGTTCTTACACTTACATGTAATTTTTGTGTTTGCAAAGCAATGCAATTATTATTGTTTATTGTTTTATATAGCGCCATCATCATACCTGGGAACTTCTGGTCTCCGTCTACACGGAGACTTCCCTTGAGGGGCGCGGCCAGGTCTGGATTCGAGGTCTTGACTTAAAATTAACATTATACAGTATTAGTAGTAACATAAACACATATGAAGTACTGGTATGGAAAGAGAAGAGGGACATACTCTTGCAAACTTTCAGTCTGTAACAGGGGTAAGCATACCATCTAGCTCTCCAGAACAGTCCATATTTTAGAATATGACATCATACCTCAGCAGTCTGCCTCAATTCAATAGGTTGGCCCATGGTTAACTCATAAAGGTCTGCTACTAGCCCCACCTCCAAACGTGCCCCCCATCCTGCAGGATGGCACAAAAAAATTAACCCTTTCAAATCAGCAGGTTATGGAGACAGTTGATAAAACATAACAAGCATAAAGCTGCATACAGCGGTTCGTGTTCACAAGTAGATCAGAGTTGTAGGAGTGACATGCTAAGCATATATATAGGGTTTATGTATGATAATAAGGAGATTCAGATACAGAACTGAGCTGTAGGATGATGTACCAAACATGCACGGAGGCTTAGATTGGTAATAAGGAGATACAGAAGTGGTTCAGAGTTGTAGAAATTACGTACTAAACATGAAAAATGCCCATAAACATTTGTGCGATAGCCTGAAGATAAGTGCGTATACAGAATATAAAGAAATTAGCAACTCGACAGTATTTGCAGGCATTTGCATAGGCAAGCCCATATAGATGGTTATTTTCTGTGATCAGCGCCTTAAGCGCAGAAATACAGCAGTGAATTCCTGTAAATAGGAATATTCATGTCATTCTCTTATGAGTGATCCAGAATTTTGAGTTTAAATCCATTGTACTTGTTGGGAGCGCACATAAAATATTTTTTTCTTAGCAGTGTGCAAAGCTGGAAGTTCTTCCTCTTACCCTAGCAGGTAAGATCTATGAACTTCTAATGGACCTTCTTGTCACATATTACTGTTCAATCAATGTGGGCTGGCAGCTGTGTGCAGCTCCGGTGTAGTATGTGAGTTATTGTTATTTTGTTCAGATTCCATCTCGGATTGGTTAGAACATTTTATGATTTTCAGGTAAAATGCCTGGAATGAGGGACTGAAGAAATAATATACCAGTGGGTTACACATGCTATTCATGTAGGTCAGGGTGATTGTTATGTAGAAGGCTGTGTCCACTGTCTTGTAGATATTGCAGTCGGCTTTTTGAGGAGATGACAGGAGCCTCAAAACTTCAATTCTGGTGGACACACTTGGTAAGAAAAATACAGAAAACATGATGCCAACCAATATGATACATTGCACAGCTCTTTTAATCTTGAAGTGTCTGTCCAAGTTCCTCTGTCTCAGTCTCCAGACTATCCTGCAGGAGCAGTACAGGATGATGCAGAGAGGTAGAAAAAACACCATAATGAAGTGCAGGTCATAGTAATCAAAGTAACCGGGGCATATGGTAAAAAAGTCACAGAAAGTGGTGCCTTTCCCACCATTCTTAATGCTGGGGACAACACAGATTGTAAGAACCACACTACCAACCCAAACCGCACAGGCAATGCCAATTCCAAACTTGGTGGGCATGGAGTTGATGCTATGGTGGGGGTGGACCACGCGACAATAGCGGTCAATTCCTATCAATGTCAGGAAGAAGATGCTTCCAGCCCTGTTCATGGCAAGCATGAAGAGGACCAGCCAGCATGGGATTTCTCCATACACCCAGGTCTTCTGTCTCAGGTAATAGTCAGTCCTGAAGGGTAAGCAGATTAGGAGCAAAAAATCAGCAACTGCCAAGTTGAAGAGATAAACTGTACTGGATGTCCATGACTTAATTTGACAGCAGAAGACCCATAGGGCAATGCCATTGAAACTTGACCCCATCACAAAAACCACAATCAGCAGAGGAGGGAGCAGATAGGAGAGATGTGGTTCCTCAAAGAAACAACAGGTCCTGTTTGTTCCATTCCAAAAGGCTTGAAGTCCCTTGTCATACATTATGCAGACCTTTTGTGCACTTCTGTCTGTGATGGCCGACGAAGCGAACTGCACATTTAGCAGGAAGTGATTTACAGAAGAAACACTTAAGAGTGACCACAATTAGCCTATGTCGGCCTCCAATCAGATCACGTTGCTTATTACCTATCTAATTTATGTGCAGCTAGGTTATTGTGGGACGCTGGTTACTAAGTGGCTATTCAGGTAAACAAAAACTGAAAATGAATTGTGTTTAAGCTAGACTCACTCTATAGGTAACAGGGGTGTGTGAACAAATGCAGAAAACCTTCCAGATATTTCTAATTCTAATGAACTCTGCAAATACACCACATATCCTGTTTAATCCTCCAAAATCTTATTACCAGCACACCTCTTCTGTAACTTTCTGTAAATGTTTCAACATTTCACCAAAAAGTTTCCTTTTTCTCTGAGGTATATTCATCTAAATAATTCAGTTCACTGATTTGTAGTAGTAAGTCTGAATAAAAATAATTTGAAATATTAATAATAATACAACAATATTCTGTCTGAATTAGATATAATAGTCAAGAAGTAGAAAATATAAGTCATTCAGAAGTCCATGAGTTTAAGTGAGGTAAATGTGAATTTATCTGTAGCATTATTATTATTAATAACATCATCAATAATCTTGAAGAACCGTCCCGTGGGCGTCCGCAGGATTTTCACTTGCCCTTCTGCATGCTCTTGCCATCTCGCCTTGTGCCGTCTCTATAGGGGACCCCAGTAACCCCTGCCACCACTTGTTTCTGTCTCCTTGTGCTGGTGCAAAATTGCTGAGAAAGGGCCCTTCTTACATGGACTAGGCCAGTCCTGGTCAGAAGGGCCCTTTCTAAACAATTTTCAACATGGCGCAGGGAGAGAGCAGCGCAATGGGTTCATTTTATGTGAAACCTAGGCTACGGGCGCCAGACCGAAAGCTGCTGCAGAGGTAAGGGAGTGTGAGCAAGATGGAGAGTGTATATGTTTGTTTGTATTTGAGCATAAATGTTTATGTATAAGTGTATGTGAACATGAATGTGTGTTTGTGTGTTAGCATAGATGTGTATGTGGTGTGAGATGGACTGTGTTAGCATGAGTGTATAAATATAAGTGTTTGTGTGTTAGCATGGATGTGTATAAATATGGTGTGAGATGGAGTGTGTGTTACTGAGTATGAGTAAATTAATATTACTGTTTACATTGTGTAGCAGAGTGTATGTTGGGGGGGGAGAAGGCACAGGCCAACTGTTTGGGGTCAATAATGGCATAGATCAGCTGCTTAGGGGCACTGACAAACTGGCTGTTTGGGGGCTAGAATGGCACTAATAAGCTGTTTAAGGGCACAGGTGGCAGTGTGGGACATGTGGTTTGGTGACGTTGAGGGCTCTGTGGTTTCTAGTTACACCCCTGGTTACGCCTCTCATCTCTGCACTTACAAGAGTGCAAGGATCCTCTGCCCTTACCGCCCAGATCTGCAGCCAGGAAAATACCTAATGTGGAAAAGAGATGCAGGCGTGTATATTGCTCCATGCCTTTCCTCCCTTTTTGTCTTATATTCTTCCATGTCTTCCCCCGTTATGTCTTATATTCTTCCATGTCTTCCCCTGTTATGTCTTATATTCTTCCATGCCGGCCATCTCTTACCCCCTTTATGTCTTGTATTGCTCCATGCCTGCCATCTCTTACCCCTTTACGTCTTATATTCCTCCATACCAGCCATCTCTTTCCTCTCTTTTTTATCTTATATCACTCCATTCCTTCCATCTCTTCCCGTTATGTCTTATATTCCTCCATTCCTGGCATCTCTGCTCCTCCTTTATGTCTTAAATTACTCCATGTCTGCCATCCCTTAAACCCTTTTGGTTATATTCCTCCACGCCTGCCATTTTTGCACTATGCAATATGGATAGGAGATCCCTTCAGGTATCTCTTTTACATGTTATGTATGCCAAAGTCTAGAGCTGACCCCTTCCTATTCTACAAAGATCTGATACCTGGGCCTCCAAATTAGTGCTTTTGATACCAGTATGTTATGGTTGGTATTCCTTCTTGAATGAAGGTGACTCCATTAAGTGTACCTTTAAATAATGTTTAAAAAAGTTTGCCATGAGGACAAAGGGGTAATATTTCATGAGTGTCAAGGTGCACTCATTTAAAAAGTTCCCAGGTTCCCAGGCTACCCAGAGCCTTCCCTTGCGGGACACGGCAAGGACTGCACACTGACGTCAGCAGGAGGTCCCGCTGATGTAAATGGGCAGGGAGCGGGGTGTGTCAAGACCCCGCGACCCAGGGGATTCGGGTCTTAACCCAAAGAATCAGCGCTCACCCGGCAACCTCCCGGTCAAACCTGGAGAGTTCTCAGCTATGGTAATCACGACAATCGTGTCCCAACAAAACTGCAGATGGATGTGCAAGTTATGACATCATATTTACATAATTATAATATATTTAGTGCCAACAGTGTTAGCTGCACTATTTTATGCATAGAGAGCAAAAGGAAGGAAAAAACAGGAGAAAGAAGAATTTAGAGTAAAAGGCTCTTCCCATACAAATACGACACTTTAATGGTGTGCATAAAAGACACCATAAATGGGTGAAAAGATATGAAAACGTTTCCCAATAAGAAAGGGTCTGCTTCATTTCACCAACACATTTTATATTAACGGACTGCAGGCTTCGTGGCTAGAAAGCGTTCTCAAAGAAAATCGAAGGCTCTTATTTGTCGCGTTTGGGTGTACAAAGATGGCGGCAAACCGGAAGCTGTGGTCTAATATAGACAGCGTGGGCTACGGAGGCGGAAGTGCCAGGAACGTAGGGAGTTGAATCGTTTGACGGCTTCCCCGGCGTGGGGATAGGATTGTGTGCTGCATGAAAAAGGGATCCTGGGAGTAAGGTGGCTTCAGGCTGCTTGGGTAATGCTTCGACGACAGGAGTTAAATAGCAGCCTTTACTTTAGTGAAATACGGAGGGCGTAGGAATGGCGAACATACACCTAGACGTGTGGAAAGCGTACAATTGTCACAGGTCGTGTTCGGGCCCAGCGCTTCCCTAATCAAGACCGATCGCATACTGACGGCAGATATATGACGCGTTCAGGGCCGGGCACTTTAATCCCCTATAATATGAATATTATGTAGGTCTAATAAATCAGTGTTGTGATGCGATCCAGAAGCTGAGACATCAATATCTCCTTCTGGGTGATGGATTGGGTTGTTATTACTATGTGATGTACTAATTCCTCACATAACAGGCTCATTATGAGTATTGGAACCACTACTCCTACACTAGCCAAACAATTGCACAAGGCTGCCACTCATGTAGTACAATTAGAATAGCTTGACAAAAGAGACATCCATGCCTAAAGTGGATGGAATGCCCAGAATGTGGTGTTCATCTCGCTTTTGCTCACGCAGTAAGACAACTCTGAGCGTTACCTATATAATCTGTTCCTGGATGTTTGATAACCCTGTTCCTTTAATAGTTGTATAAATTGTGTTAAAATAAATGGCTGACAGTAGCAGCTTCAGTTTGTTTCGACAGATCATATAAGATTGGTGTAGAATGCGCAAGGGTTTCACGTTCCCTGGTAGACTGTTGTGTTAGAGGATGTTTTAGTGTTTTTTCTATTATTGTAGACTGTTCTGTATTTCACTGATGTTATTGTCTCAGATCTCAGAGATGGCCAGCACAGCTACTGAGAATTCAGAGCCTGCATCACCAGATTGCAAAGTAGATGTGAAAATCCCCAAGGTGGATGGCGATTATCCACTTAAGGTCCTGTACTGCGGAGGCAAGTATTTAAATACTGGCGATGTAAGAAAGTGTGCTATATTTGGGGGCTGATGTATTTCGCTTTGCCTAGACCTAAGTCACTCAATTGGTTAATTGTACCGAGAATGTTGTACATCCTTTTCCTACTTCCTACTATTGCTCTGCAAATGATAATATTGTCTAACCTGCTTATGTATTGCATGGAAATCGAAAAGGGTATTAACTGACCCTTATTAACTCCTTCAGTCCCCTATAGACATACCGGTACGTCCATAAAAATAATCTAAAGAAACCCCTGTGGATGTACTGGTACGTCCTGACCTTCTTGCAGCAGCAGGGACACAGCCTGGACTCCCTCCGCAGGCATTCTGCAGCCGATCTAATGTAACTGTTACATTTTTAAATGCCTGATCGCATCACTGCTGATGTCACCCGGAAGGTCATCGGAGTACAGGATGTCCCCTGCAGGGTCTGTCCGATGGCTCCGATGAGATCAGTGTGGTCAGTGCAGGGGGGTCGCAGGGAGACTGTTTCTCACTTTTCTCCCATGCTGAAAAACAAATCAGTCAAAAAAGTAAAATAAATTGTTAGCTACACAATTTGCTGGAAAAGAGAATAATCGCTGAACGACATACCACAAAAATGGCAATATTGCTGTATGACATTGCTGACATGATGTACCAAAAACCCCTGGGACTGAAGGGGTTAAAACTGCATTATTTAGTTGACGGTGTCAGAGATTTGTAAATAGGAGGTACTGTTGATGGTCCAGTGCCCCTGTGTACCCCACCAACAAAAAATGCATATTAAAATATTCTAAGTACTTTAATATGCATTTTTATTTTTAAAAAAAATCAGTTTAACCACTTCAGTCCCAGGGGTTTTTGGTACCTCAAAGCCTGGAGCAATTTTGCCATTTTTGCTCTGTGTCGGTTCAGTGATTATTTTCCTTTTTTGAGAATAGTGTACCCATGTAAACTATATTTGTTTTTCAACGAGAGAGAGAGAGGGCTTTCTTTTGATACCATAGTTAGAAAATTAGCTGAAAATTTAGGATGAGAAATTTAGTAAAAACTACTGAAAATTAGAAAAACCCCGCTTTCTGTGCATGTCGACTGCAAAATTCAACACAATATAATAATTTTTTTAAATAACTATTTTTATACTTAAATGTCCTCTTTGTCTCTTTTTTGTACAGTGTGTTCATTGCCAGTAGAGGTAAGCGCTTTTTGTCAGTTCCCGTGTACATCTTTTAGGGCCACATTTCTTTGTGTCTGTAGGGCTTTTGTTAGTGAAATTCTGCTGTTAATTTAGCCAATTTTTTATCTTTCATTTATGAACATAACAACCTTGTTTAACAGCTGTTTTCATGTTTATGTATTGATGTTTTGTGGAATACTGGTAATGAATGTAAAAATACTAATACCTCCTTTTTATATATAGTAATAAAAAATGACAACACAGACTCATAATAAAGCAACGATAGCTTGATGAATAGTATACACCAAAATATTGGTGCTTTTTCTTTCACCTCATCTGCTTTGCCTTGTAGTGCTATATGTTGAAGCACTCACCACATGTAAAAATTAAGATTTTGCCTTTTATTTAATTTTTGTTTTATTTTTTAATACAAAAAGTGAATACGGTGTTACCTCGAGGGTGATTACCTAATGTGTGTGCGCTCTAGAAAAGCAATGTCCGATGTCATAGAGGGTAGAATCCCTGGCAGTCCTGGGATTTATCTAATATGTGTCATCCTGACTGATCAGCTGTCAGTGTTTCTGTACATTTAGGGATTTATTGGCATTGGATGCAAACACAGACAGGTTCTGACTTCTACTTCTATATTATTCCGTGTGTAGTTAATCCATACCCGTACATAATATCCTAATTTTTTTCTTGCTCTGCTAACATGTGATTGTGTTCTTTCCAGTACTGTGAATACATGCCCGATGTCACAAAATGCAGACAGTGGTTAGAAAAGAATTTTCCAAATGAATTTTCTAAGCTTACGTTAGGTGAGTCTCTGCTTCGTTTCACCTGCTGTTTGTCCATTACTACCGGTTTTGTTGAACTAACAGGCGCGTGCTAATGAAGGGGTAAAGCAGTTTGGACATTGGCAGTTAAACACGTGGCTTCTTTCATATCACAAGATCACTGAATGTGCAGCTCAGCCTGGTTTACTTTACCAGGCTGTTCCCTTAAAGTGCATTCATGTCGTGCTTTAGTAAATAATTTTATTTAGAATCTAAATCCCAGATGTTTCATTTTAATTGATTTGGGGGGTTAACGGCTTGTAGCACCAGTTCATATTCAGATATTACTAGCCAAACATCCTTACTGTTGGTGAAATTATTATCACAAATCATTAGTATTTTAATTAAACAGTTTTTTTGCTTTGTTTTAAGGAAATTCTCCCAAACAAGAGTCTGGCACTGCTGAGGGATCTGGGCCTGCTGGTGAAGAAGAGGAGAAGAAGAAACAAAAAAGAGGTGAGGAAAATGTTTTTATAACTAAGCTGTTTTACCTTGCTCCTTAAACTTTGTCTTGCATTTCTCCATAAAGGGATGGCCCCATTGAACCCTCACCAAAGAAGAATGTATATTAAAGTACTTTAATATGCATTGTGTATCTATAGGGGAAGAAAATAATAAATCACATTGAGAAGCTGCAGGCCCTCTGTGGCCCAGTTTTCACACCACTTCTTGGGACCCTTGCGCAAGCCAATGCTAGAGTCTTTTGAGATGCACTCAGCAGGATACATCTCCTGCAAGCCTTAGGAGTTGGGCTAGGGGGCAAGGAAAGAGGCAAAGGCATAGTGGTATATTGTGTATTTGTGAGGGCGACCAAATATAAATGTTAAGGGCTCACTCCCCTGTCATATGCATTGAAGTAAGAATAATGGCTGGGCTTTAAATCTGTGCCTTCAGCCTGTCTATCCATTAGAGGGACAGTTTCACTTTTTCCTTCATCGTTGTACCTCTATTTCCTTAACCCAGTGATTTCCCCAAGCCGAGTTAGATGGCGGTACCAGGTACCAGCACAAAAACAGTATGTGGCTCTCTCCATGCATAGCGCAAGAACAATGGCATATAGATCAAAACCAGTTAAAGGAATTTGACTTTTACAGCGTGAGAAACAGGCCCGCTGACTGGAAATATATATATGAAAACACACATACATGATGACTAAATTATGTTCTACTGGTTGCTGTCTTGAACATAAGGAGTACATTTTCTCCTATGTAAGAAGGGAAGTATAGAAGCAGAACTGACTGATGTTTCCTTGTGTATATGCACTAGTATGTAGCTAGGAGTACGTGTTCTGGGAATGTGTGACTGTTCTAGTATATAATGCGGTATTGTGGATTAACTATGCAGTATATATATATATATATATATATATGTGTGTGTACAGTATTTCAACCCATCCCTTTCATTTACACTCCCATAGGTGGCCGTGGCCAGATTAAACAGAAGAAGAAGACAGTACCACAAAAGGTCACTATAGCCAAAATACCCAGAGCAAAGAAGAAATATGTGACAAGGGTATGCGGTCTAGCAACATTTGGTAAGTTTGTTTCTCAGTGGAATTGGTAAGTTTGATGAGTTATATTTTGGTCACAATAAAGAACTAGAACCCTTGTCCACCTATTTTGAGAGAGAAGTGGTTAAGCGTTAAGTCATATTCTGAAATTGTGTGAGGGTTTCTTTTGACGCATGGGAAAGTTATTTACCAAACTGTTACTATACACATTTGTAAGTGTGTATATAGACCAACTCAGTAAGAGGGTCCATCTACATACAAATAAGATAACCTGTTATATAATGCCATGGGAAGTGAATGACCTTATACATGGATTTGTTGGCATTGTAGATTGTAAGCTTACAAGGAACCGACCCCCCCCCCCTTTGCAGCGATATCAGCTTCCACTCTTCTGGGAAGGATTTCCACAAGATTCTGGAGAGATTCTGTAGGAATTTTGCCCATTCATCCAGTAGAGCATTTTTGAGGTCAGACACTGATGTTGGACAAGAAGGTCCTGGCTCGCAATCTCCTTTCCAGAGATTATCCCAAAGGTGTTCGATTGGGTTGAGTTCAGGACAGAAGTTCTTCCACACCAAACTCGTCTGACCATGTCTTTATGGACCTTGCTTTGTGCACTGGGGCGCAGTGATGCTGGAATAGAAAAGGGCCTTCCCCAAACTGTTTTGACAATGCTATGCTTCCAGCTTTGTGGGAACAATTTAAAACTTGTTTTAAGATCTCCTAATATAGCTACTAAATGGAAATCCCAGCCATATTTTACACCAAATGCTTGGAATGTAACCTATGCGCTTGACTTTTGTTTTTAGAAATTGACCTCAAGGAAGCACAAAGATTTTTTGCTCAGAAATTTTCCTGTGGTGCCTCAGTAACAGGAGAGGACGAAATCATTATTCAGGGAGATTTTACAGATGATATTATAGATGTAATCCAGGAAAAGTGGCCAGAGGTATGTTAATAAAGAAAAAAAAAAGAAAAAAGATAAAAACGATTAAGGAAACATGAAAAACAAGCTGCTGCCTTTTAAACTGTTGGCAACAGGTGACATCTCTGCCAAGGAGAGATTTATTTTGTATTTAAACATCCGGCAAAAACATTTTTATAATACTATTAAGTTCATTCATTAGCATTAAATGAGGCTGTATAGAATATAACCTTAGCTTTTTTTGGAAAGCTCCGATTTCCATATGCAAATTACAGAAAGATGTCTGGTGTGAAGCATACACTTATTAGTGTATGTCCCTTTAAATGTTGTACTATTGCATTCAGTACCTTAATATATTATTAGCAAAATGTTTGTATCAAAGGCAAAAGCATTTTAAAAATCCAGTTCTTCCTTAATCCCTGTTCCTTCTTGACAGGTTGATGACGACAGCATTGATGACCTTGGGGAAGTGAAGAAGTGATCGAACATCGTGCCTGTATGGAAAGACCTAAAGTTCTAGTCCATGTAGCCAAAGCAAGAGAGCATTTCTGTGTCAAACTCTATCAAGCTGTACAACCGTATCAATTGCATTTTCAACACTTTAGAAAAAGCTACTTTTCTTTTTATTTTTAACTGTTAAAGTTAAACAAGGTTCTTCATGCAAATGCATGATATGTGTTTAGAGGAATAAAAAAATGATTTTGGTCATTACTTGTTGTCTTGTATTTTTGAGCTGGGTACAACAATGTACATTTTACTTAATTAGGTAAACATGCTTTAAACGTACTCTTAATTATATTTACATTATACCAAATGCAACAAACATCTGAAATTAAACCAGGTCTGCATGATGTCTGTGTGCCAGTGCTTTGAGGTATTGTAGTCTTTTCCTGCCCTTTCTTCAGGTTGTTCATGCCAAGTGCCTGCTGTGCCCCTTGCCTGTCAGGCCCAAAGACGGTCCTCGTGAAACTGTAATAATTTTGTTAGTTTGATTTCTAATCGGCTGTTTTGTTTTTAATCAAGGGCTTAATAAGTTACCGGCACAGGTAAAAGCTAATCGGGAAATGCAGGAGCTGCCTTGGTCACCTAACCCCACGCTACGGAGGCATAGTTAGGTATGGAACAAGCAGCTGAATACTTGAATGGGCTGTGTATCCTTAGTGTCCAGGTGGTGGGCCATTAGGGACCCAGAAGCCATTCTTAGTTGCCATGGCAACTAAGTGGGCTTGATGGGTCAAACAATAAAAAAGGCTTAGAGGATATGGCGGGCAGAACTCTCAGGATCCAGATTGGTATAAAGCACATATTGTATGGCAAGTCTGATGAGTAAACCGTGCTCAAGAACACTTAAATACTCGTTAGTCATGTGCATCTACCCCTGGAATGTGTGGTTATTTATACACTGACTAGTCACACTAAAGAGAACGCCGTATAAAGCCCACAGATACAGCAAAAATAACCGACTCGGGTTAGAACGAGATCCAAATACACTTAATTAGAATTGTGAGAACAAGTAGACCAAACGATTGCAACAGGAGCTGCCCAGTTTCCGTCCTCCTCCTAACCCACCTCGATACCAACATAACGTCCGCTCCCCAAACATAGCATAGGGACCAGGTATGTAGAGTAACTGGGGGCGCCAGTTTCTCTGAGGCGGCTCTAGAATCACGAATCCAGAACGCCCTCTCCCGTATACGTTGTGTCACAAGCCCCGCGCTTGGTGCCCCTCTCAGACAGGTAGGCGTGCGATTCACAGAGCTGAGAACGAAACCACGCGTCGCGTTTACGTGAACCCCGCTTAGAAAGCGTCTCCCCGTTCGCTGCCTCCAGGTAACCGGCTACGAGCCACCCGAGCGATCTGCTGAACCCCAAATCTCGCGAGCTCCAGTGACGCGCCGGTCTCGCGGGATTTGCTCAGTACAGGGTTTTTGAGTTTGGTGCGGGCTGGCACAGTGTGGTAAGTCCCGGGTCAGTATCAGCGGGATCGCAATGATATCATGCAACTTAATTTACACGCACACTGTGTAAATAGAGGCATTTGGTTAACACATCTGATCATAGAATCTTCATGATGGGCTATCAAAGGGTTAAAATGTAAAGGGGTGGGTCAGCTCATTTACAGTGATGCCTGTTATGCTCATGGGACTCTATAAGACACCTATAGGCATAACCTATGGACAATAAAAAGAAATGTGGCTGCTTCCTAACATGCACTCCTCACTGTTTGTGTCTATAAATCCGTATGGTAATGCTTGCTATGTCCTGGTTACCCGGTGTACAGCGCTGTGGAATAGGATGCTGCTATATAAATCAATAAATAATAAAATGGGACTTTATATGTATTGCCATTGTACAGCGCTACGGAATTTGATGACACTATATAAAACAATAAATAATAAAAATAATATTGCATTATTAGGTCATCTTTCTCATGGAAACTTGTTTTGTAAGGTTTCCATATTAGGTTGTGTTCGTTAAACATTTGAAGTCCAGGGCTGGGTTAAATCAATGAAATTACTTTTAATAAATGTTCCTACGTAAACTATGCATTAAAAAGGGATTATGGAGGTTGACATTTGTAAATATTGGATATTTACAGAACACTGTCTGGAACAAGAACTGATCATCAGAGCAACTATGAACTTTCCATTACCTCTCACAACTCCACCGAAGGTACTGAACACATCATCCTGTGTATTGTAAGGATTTATTATTTAATGTTAAACATTATTGGGGAACACACTGATGAAGGACTGATGCTCATATTTGTTTCACTGCTTTTTACTTATTTCTTTCGGGTACCAGTTTAATTCATCGATTTAGGCTATTTGGTGCATTTAAATTAGAACTTATATAAAGGTATGACTGCCTATGTTTAAGGTTATAAAACATTCATACAAGGATCCCAGCCACTTCCATTGGCTGCCAGACAATCCGAGAAGTATTTAAAAAATTAAATAATCTACAATATTCACTACCATATTGTTATTCTGGATTCACAGTAGTAAAGCACTTTATTTTGCACTATATAATGTGAATGCATTGTAAATATCTGTATCTAACCAAGATACAACAAACTTATGCTGTGGTGTCCCTAGTTAATAGTACCTATAGAGCATTCCTGGGAAAATTGAATTTATATACGTACAAATAAGCAAATGTTGTGGTAGTGTCTTTGGCTCCAAACTTTTTGGGAAATTTGTTGTGCTGTCAAAGCTAGTAGAACCCTGCACGGCACATACATAAATCACTTGCCTGCTTGAAAATAACTGGCAGATGTTGTATCAAGTCTGGGTTTAGATGTTTTACTGCAGAACTCCATTTATGCCCTCGATCTGTGGGAGATCATTTTTCAGCTTTCAGTGACAGATAAATATGGTTCCCTCGACTTGCCCCTGGGCACTCTTTTCAGTGCACTATACTGCCCCTATACTGGGTTGTCCCCCTAGTGCCACTAAAATGGTAAAAATGAATCATGAAGTGTATGTGTATATGTCTGTTTATGGGCAGGTGTGTGTAAAGGCAGCATGTATAGGTAGGTATGTGTAAGGGCAGTGTGTATGGTCAGGTGTGTGTGAGAACAGTGTAGTTATGTGTGTGTTTGTAAGCTGGTATGTGTATTTGCATGTGCATATGTGTGTGTAAAGGTAGCAGTGTGTGAGGGAAGTTTATGTGTATATGTGTGTTTATGGGCAGCGTGTAAGGGTAGTGTATGTGTATATGTGTGTTCATGGACAGATATGTGTAAAGGCAGTGTAAATAAAATAAACTCTAAAAAAGAGGTGGGGGGCACAATTTTCCATTCTCTGATGAGCTGGTTGGACACCCCATTCCAAAACCATGAGTGTTAATATGGAGTTGCCCCCTCCGTGGCTATAATAGCCTCTGCTCTTCTGTGAAGGCTTTCCACACAATTGTGGAGTGTGTCTGTGGAAATTTGTGCCTATTCAGCCAAAAGAACATTTGTGAGGTCAGGCACTGACGTTGGACAAGAAGGCTTACAATTCATCCCAAAGGTGTTCAATGGGGTTGAGGTCAGGGCTCTGTCTGGGCCATTCGAGTTCCTCCACACCAAACTCATCCAACCATGTCTTTATGGACCTTGCTTTGTGTGCTGGGGCAGTCATGCTGGAATAGAAAAGAGCCTTTCCCACAAAGTTGAAATTATACAATTGTTTAAAATGCCTTTCTATGCAGTAGTATTAATATTACTGTAACAGATGCTGGACCCCCATTTTGGGAAGATTATTAAACAAAATCCCCCAATAACCTTCCTAAAATAGAGGTCCAGCATTTGTCCAACCTGCGGCCCTCCAGCTGCTGCAGGACTACATCTCCCATAATGCTCAGCTAAGGGGCTGGTGGAGGAGTATGGGAGATGTAGTCCTGCAGCAGCTGGAGGGCCGCAAGTTGGACACCCCTGCAGTAGACCATGGACACACATTGATATTTTGGGAGCAAAACTGGAAGCAAAACCATGTTCTTACTTTAACCTCTTTACTGTATCATAGATGGATCATCTGTTTGCATTAAGTACACAGTAAAATGTAAATAACAATTTTGTTTTCCTCACATTTCCCTCCTTCTGAATTCAGAACGTGACAATTTGTATTGTGTTAAAATAAGATGTGAAATTATGACTCCATTGTTATGATTTTGTTGTTTCTATAGCTTCTCTCCACAGACCTGGAAAACTCTACAATCCAGAAGCAGAGGAAAGAACTGCAGTTACTAATTGCAGAGCTGAAAGACAGAGAGAAAGAGCTCAATGACATGGTGTCCGTGCACCAGCGCCAGCTCCTGGCCTGGGAGGAGGACCGTCAGAAGGTTCTTACTTTGGAACAAAAGTGCTCCAGGCTTGAAAGTAATGTAGTGAGAACCTCCTAGCATCATATCGTACACATGCAGCAATATACATTGCATTAGAGCCTAAAACTATATAATACAATTTTTCCATAAAATAAATTGTAGTTATTAACTGTGGTTATTGCAGTTCATCCTTTTGTTGTACTTTTTCCCTTGGTGCATTGGGGTTCCTGTTCATACCGCTCAAGCGTCTTGCACAGAGCAGTCCTGATTTTCAAACAATGGCCCAATGAGCTGCCCCACTGATATACCCTGACTCACCCACTAATCTGTAAAATCTGCCAAGGTCTATACTTCTGTAGCACGTGTCTCAACTGCAGCTCGGCCTCCTCACAAGGTGTTGAACCAGAGCGCTGTGATATGCAAATTTGAGACCTGAAATTTAATTGTATGAAAATCATGGGCAATTGTTTGGAGTACATTTCATTTATTCCACGATTTTGCTGATATTTATGTATCTATTTGTACTTCATAGTTTTTTGCTGTGTTTGCTGACTCAGGTTTATGATCTGTCACAGTTATTTGGGCATTTTTTTTTTGCATGAAGAAAGGGGCAGTGGTGGCCGCAACACATGGGTTCCATGTAAGAAGCCACCAAACACCACATCCTGTTAAATCTAAATATATATACGTATATATATATATGCAAACATCCTGTTTAATATAAATCTATATAAATATATTTTCATTAAACAGGAAGGTGCAAGGTTTTAGTAAATATTAGCTTATGTATGTATATACTGTATATGTATGTGTGTGTATATATACCGGTATATATATTAAACAGGATAGACGTCAGTTATTTGGTGGCTTCTCCGATGGGGCCGATGTACTGCTGCTATCTCTCTTCTTTCTCGGTATCGCCCCCTTCTCTCTATGTCCACCTTTCCCTCTATTCATTCTTTCTCCTGTATCCTTCTCTTTATTTCTCCATTTAGTTACTATCTCTCCTGTTTCTCACCATCTCTCCCCTTTCTCCCCAACTTTTACCTTTTTATCAATTCATGATGTGCGCCGCTTCAATGCTGAGCGCCGATAGCCGGCACTGTTCGCGAGGGAGCAGTGAAACAGAGGTCTGCATGAACAGGCCTCATGCTCGCTTTATTTTGGGCCGATTTAAAAAATTAACCGATCAGTCGCCCTTGTCGTGCTTGTGGGTTCGCCATTGCTAATCCATGAGAATGCTTGTGTCTTTAGAAGAATACTTGTCTGGGACAGAATAGCAGCTGATATCAGGAATCGCCTAACATCTGCAGAACATTAATCACATCCATAAACATATTTTTTTCTTTGATTTTTTTTTATTTCTGCTTTCTTTTCTTAGCTTATAGCAGAGCTTTTTTTTAAGCTCAGTGGATAGGTTAACACGGGAAGGATTTACAAAAACTTTATGTTTTACTGAAAACCATTGCTATAGATTTATATAGTGATATATATAGTTTAATGTTACAAGGAAAAAAAATTACTTGTCATCGTAGAGTAATATTAAAGTCCACATTGTGCACTTTCCATAAAAAGGGGGTTAATAACATAACATATATTGTTTCTTATTATTAGATGAACTCCAGAAAAGGAATGAAATAATCAGGTCCCTAACCCAGAGGATAAAACTGATGGAAACCCAGCAACATGACCGGAGGACAACTTTGGAGAACACTCAGCAGCAACTGCAGGAATTGTCCTTCAAAGCATCAGAAGCAACCAGTCAGTGCCAGGAGCTGGAGGTAACAGAGTGAGGGAAATGCTTCAAATTTTACAAAAACGACCAAAATTCCATGGCATAGATATGCAAAGAGGTCAGCTTCCTCATGACATGAGGGGAATGATGTATGTGTTGCCTTCCTGTTCACTCTGACCTCTTCAAACTCACATTGTTCTTCTTCTAATGACTTTTTATATAATAATATCTAAAAGTGGATTTAAATTTGCTACCCGAACAAGCAGAGTTTAATGACCTTTACAAATATCTTGCTCTTTTTACTTTTCAGGAAAGAAATACGAGTCTAAATGAGTCAGTACTGGAGCTTTCTGGCCATGTTGGACGGTTACAAGCCAGGGAACAGGAGTTGGCAACATTGCTAAAGCTCAAGGTAATGCGCTAAGGGGAAATTTTCATTCCAGAAAGTTTTGTTAACAGTCAAATTTTTTATCCATTATCTGTTTTGGGGGTTTTTGAGGAGGGAGAAAAAAATTGAAAGCCTCCCCAAGTGCAGGGGAGGGCTGGTGCCATTCGGTCCATGGGGAAGTCTGTCCATGTGGCCCTCTAAGAAACATATTTAGCACAAAGGGGATGTATAGAAAGCCCATATAAGGAGCATGGACATTATACAATCAGGTTGTTAAGTCCTCGTTACTCTTGACATTCTGGTTGCTTTGTGTGAAATTGCAGGTCAAACAAAACCTACAGCTTTCTCCTGCCCAAGTGTTTGCACTTTTGATCCCTACCCTAAGGACAATGCATGCCCTTTTAAATAGCAGATTGAAGCCCTATATTAGCAGTATATCATCACAAAAGTAGATGTGGGCAGTAGGCTTGGTGTGATGACCTTATAACAGTTAATAAGATTGTTAAGCATTTTGTCGCTCCTATATAACCTGTGAGAATTGGCCTGACTTACAGAGTTGTAGTTTGAGTACCACTAACAATTGGGAAGCCATTCGCACATATGTAATAAAATAATAGAATATATGATCATACAATACCCTGCCTGCTATAGTTCACACAACATGCTGCCCTTGCACACGTAGTACTTGACCTAAAGTTGTGCGTGTATTGTTATTTTATATAGCACCATCATATTCCTTGAAAAAGGTGAGCTAAAGGAATATGGGAGTGCAATGTTGTAAACATCCTTAAAGAAGTGGGTCTTGAGGGATTTTTTGAAGGACCCAAGGCAAGGGGAGAGACAGATGGACCAGGGGAGGGCATTCCAGAGGATAGGGGCAGCCCTGGAGAAATCTTGTAAGCGGGCATGAGAGCTAGAAATCAGAGAAGAGGATAGAAGGAGATCATTGGATGAGCGGAGAGACCGTTTAGGAGTGTATTTAGAGAT
>VKOC01000001.1:14610673-14629575 GCA_009364415.1 Spea multiplicata | reverse complement strand
CCTGAATGCAACTTGAGTGGTAGGAACATATGGTATCAAGTAAGTGACGTAGCTTAGAGGGTCTTCTGTGGAATGCTGGTGTATCATTTTACTGTTCCAATAGGATTCCTTTACGTATACCCTAACCAAGTGTAAAGGGGTATAAATTGGCATGACGACAAGGGCAAGGTCTTTTTCCACGCTCTTTCCACGCTCTCATCTACATCTCACCAAGATACTGAGCCTACAATACCTTTTATCAACATTTGTTCCAGCATTGGTATTGTATGAATTGATAATTTGTTATCTAATAAACCTAATTAATAGACATTGAAGCTGTGGTCTTGATTGCTGTTTGATCACTGGAGAAGATTAGATTATTCAAGACAAAGAATATTCTAACATTGTTCCATTGTGTGATGGCTCATAAGTTGTGTATCAATTTCTCAGGGATTTGAATGTTTGATTTGGAAGGAAAGTGATCTGTGGAGAAATAGCACAGCTAATATGTAAAGAAGACTGATAAGGGAAGTAAATAAGGGATACTTACATATATCATAACACAGTTTTATTGTATTAACCACCTAACCAACCAGTTATCCTATAGACACACATCCCCTTTAATATTTCATTAGTTTTCTCTTGTGTTACAGATGACATTACTTCTTGTTTTCAAAGAATGTCCATAATGTAAAAAAATCAAAACAACACTCTTAAGCTGTTCTTCCAAATATTCTGAAAGTGTGGAACAGAAAAACAGACTCTTGGTTTTCTTTTCTTCTATTATTTTTAAGAGAAAGTACAAAATAGGTATTAGTTCTGTGCCCTCAGGATTAGTAGTTCCCCTGGTCCAGTGTTTATTTTCCCCTCTGGGACGATAATATGTTATATATTATTTTTATTATTGTAGATCTTTCTTAGATCTTCATTGTTAGAAATAATCACAATACCAGTTGTTTTTAATGCCCTCAGATGGCCAGTTGTTTTTAGTAGTTGTTTTTTTCGTGTGTCTTTTATATTATGGTGTTAAAATTGAGTTTCTGTCTACCAGTGGATGTCTTTAATGGGTAAGTTACGTTAAATAATAAATTACCCAACATACAAACTAAAAAAGCACTCTTAAAGGCACAGTTTACTGTCTCATGCAGAGTCAGCAATAAAGAATGCAAATTACAGTATTTTGCAAATTATCTTTTTTTGAGTGCTAATGTAAGTTAGCCTTAGTACATTTACACGTTAGACTTTTGCCCAATTTGTGTGCGTTTTCTGCTACAAGTATTTTTGTCAACTTGAAAGCATTCGCAGTTTAGTCAATAGCCCCCACAGTGTCTCAAATGTGCCAGACATGTTCAAAAGTTTTTAGTTCAAAAATCATACAAATAATCATTGATACTTCTTGCTTATGTCTCTACTTAAACAAGGCGATCAACATGTACATTAACATGTTGACTTCTCTCATCTTATATTGCATGCACTTAATCATACACATTTCCAGTGTAAAAATCTTTTTTTTTTAACTTTTACTTATATTTTAACTGTCATCATGTTTCCCTTGTGCTTGTGTAGTAAGACTTAGACTTATTGTAATCAGTTTGTTATATATCTAATGCAATCTAATGCTATTACAATTATGAATGAATCTGGTGGCACTGTGAAAATGTATTGCTAACTGAGGTAAAAAAGATTAACATATTTTAAGCTTCTGGTTAATTATTTAATGTGGTTTAACCCATTTTAAATGTAAATTTCACCATTGCTCCACAATATATGCTACTTCACAAATATTCTTCATGTCTTTTAACAAAACAACTATTTTTGGAGTTTATTCACTAAGAAGTCAAGTGTTCAGTCAAGTAAAGGGTCTGACCAGACTCAGCTGAGTTTGCATGATTATCTGAAATGTGAGTTTGAGTATACTTTTTGCAAGTGTCAGATGAGGGTGTGCGGGTTTGGTAAGATACATATAAACAAAAAACAATAAAAAAGGGGATCCCCAGGGTAGCTAGAGTTATGTTTATCCAATGAAGGAGGTAGGGAATATGTTTGGCCATTATACCTCCTCTCCTAGGTTGAATGAGCTACCTCTCACTCAACCACACATGAGGAAAGAAAGAGGGAGACTATGTGACATGTATGTTCAAAAAGGTCATATCCAAGCACAGGTAGGCTGTCTTGGTATCTTGCATTAAATCATCAGGAACTGGCCTCTGAACTCTTGAACAAAGTAGGTTTGTGGTTAGTGTAGGTTAGCGAATTCAGAAGCAGACTTCCCAAAAATGACCCAGTAAGGGACCCCTTTACTACATAGGTTTTCTACTGTGAGGCCCATTACCGCATAGAAAATTGATTTAAGGAAACAAACAAAGGCAGTCTATACACAGCATCAGTTGAGTTTATTCATTAAAAAGTTGCAAAGGGTAGCAGTGAAATAACCAAACATTAGAAAAGACTCCATAGTAATAACGTGCAAAGCATAGGCATGTCATTTATTTTCAGCAATACAACAGAGACAATTACACTCTCATAATTGTGGACACACGGATTATGTCTGGAGTTAAAAAAGTACCGTTAGTGGTTGTTTCAGCTGTTTTTAAACTTGAATCTGGGTTTTTTTTAATCCATAATTGCACTCTGAATATATCTATTGTATGTACCAAAATAAATCAGATTATAGCAATTTACTGGACCATGGGAGGATTCCTAAATCTGTTTTTTTTCTCCTATACATAAAATGATCATTACCTGTTGTTCATCTCCTAATTGTGTATTTGTTCTAAATTACATAATGCATGATTAATATCTGCGAGTAAAACAATTTAAAAAGGCTTACTTTGCATTTTAGACCAGCGAACGTAATCATAATATAGCAGAATATGCAGGACTCAAACTATTGCTTATTAAAGCATATTTCTCTGGTTATTAGTAAAATAGTCATTTTATGCCTTACTTTTTCACTGAAACCCCAACTACACTTGCAAAACAAACCATTACATTTGGAATAACCAATACCATGCTAGTGTGGCTCGCTGCAAAGGGTATGCGTTGTAATTATTAGCAGTCACTAAAAGCATGCCATAAAAGTACTGCATGGGCAGCTGTTTTTTTCAATGTATTATGTACAGAGAAGAAATGCGTAATGTTTATTGCTTGGGAGCGGCACATTTCAAACTTTACACAATATGTTGCTTTTGACTTTGAAAACTGACTTTGTATCCAGTGTGTGTAATCGACAGCACTGTACAAAAGCCGAAAGCCCCATGAGTGAAAAGAAGATGTTTATAAATATCAAAGCTGTTTCAGCTGGTATTATATCAGCGTGACAGGACATCTGCACCTGCGGTGAAGCCTTCTTCAGAACTCTTTTTTCAGGGGTTCATATGTGAAGCTTGAAAATAACCAAAGGGTTGAGACAGTAATGTGCCCTTGCACATAGTCCGTGCATATAGTCCTGGCACAGAAAGGGATTGGAAATGCAAAATCTTACGCTAGTGATGTACATTAAGACCATTTGTTGATCAGATATTCGGTTTGTTTTATATTAAGCCCTCTCATAAAATAAGACTTTTTGTTATATTATTCACATCAATAATTTTTTCAACCCGTCCCTAGGCAGGATCCACCAGTTTTGTTCCCCAGAAACATTCTTGCAAAATATAAATTTTATGGATATTTTAAATGTTGATTGTACAAATGAAACAAAGGAACATACCTTATATTGTGCCTGCCTCCTAGAATTCCTTTGCTTGTATTGGCTTAAGTTTTGTTTTTTTTGCTTGATCATATATAGATATATATTATATGGCTTACCTTCATGATTTCTTATTTTTTTTTGTCTAATTATGTATTATGCAGGAACTGCTTTTTCTTTGTGCAGTAGGAGTAATGCCACCTCATTAGCAAGTTCGTATTTCCCTTATCCCTTTTTTGAAACCTGTTTTATAAACTAGGTAACTCATTTTGGAAGAATAATTTATTTTTTGTTATGCCTCTTGGAGCATTTTTCTTCATCTCCTGATTTCCCCCCATTTTTCAACCAATATTCCTTAACTTATTTCCCATCAATTTTTATTCACATTGTTCTAGCTCTAAACCTTCTCCAAAGCCTACATGTGTTTCCCTTGTTTCAAAACATAAACTCACAAACCATACTAGTTATGCTCATCTGTATTTTTGAGACAGACTTTTGTTATTATTGGCAATCAATGAAGAGGTCCTCCTGCGAATAGTTATTTGTGTTTAAAGAGCACATCTTTTGTTTATTATTTTTAAATGGAACTGAAGCTCCACTAATAGCTTGAATAGGCAAACAGGCATCTGCCTTTTCATCTGACATCCTGGTGAGTGAGGTCCTTGGTATAACTGACAAAGGAAACCTTATGTTTCCTTTGAAATATATTAATATATTTCATTAGCTTTATAGTTTCACTCATACTAGCTCGAAAGCCTAAAAGCTAATGGTCTTGAAAAAAATTAATGTGTTATTCTCTACCATCACCACTTACGATATTAGAATCTATAGGCTTTTTGTGCTTATGTCTCTACCTCTACAACATTCAAAAGGAGAACACATGTGTCGGAGCTTTCTAACCTTAATAACAGGAAACGTATTCATTTGCTGATTCTGCCCAGGACATTCCTCCTATTTCTACTATACTTGTATGTGAGCAATAAAAGATAATAGTTACATCTGATTTCACATAATGATAATTTGTAACAAGTGCTGGACTGGCCTACAGGGATAATGGGGTATTTCCAGGTAGGCCACCTCCTCTGGGGCCAGCCTTCTTATTATAGGTGTAGCAAAAAATAGAAAATAGAACAATTAATGAATAACTACTCTCACTGCACGTATGCCAGTAATCGATGCACTGGAAACAATATCATATCTGGCACAGTTCTGACTGGCAGACGTGCAAAGCAAGAACCTAGACTGGGCCAGTCCAGCCCTTTGTGAATAAACTTGGACCGGCAGGGGAGGCAGGAGTAAAAGCAGGTAAAAGTGTGTAGGCAGAACAGCTTTGGGGAAAACATGGCACAGACAATCTGTGGCCAAAGATGGCACTGATAAACTATTTTGGGAAAACGTGGCCACAATTGTTTGGGGACAAAAGTGGCATTGTGGGACGTGTTGCTTGTGAAATCCAGGAGCCCTGGACCCTGTGGTTTCTTGTTGAACTCCTGTGTTAAATTGTATTAATAAATGAAAATGATTGTTAAATACTGCATGGATATGAGGGGGAGTATGCTAAGGGAAGGGTATTAAGATGGCAGTAATGGCTTACAGGTAGACAGGCTTGCAGAAACACAATAAGAACTTGGATTTCTCAATGTGTGTTGCTTTTTGACCAGTTTGTGCACCATTGTAGCAGAGAAGTGGCATTATGAATATACCAAAATTAGGTTTGTATCCAAACTTGCAATAAGAAGGTTGAAGGGTTTATGGATAAAAAAAAGTGTTTTATAGTTTGTGTAATTAGTTATGGGGGGGGGTAGTACAACACAGGTTGTATTACCTGTGTTGGTCTGTATAGAGCAAGGAACAAAACTCACAGAGCTACAAAATTCTTCACCACAGCAGTTAGTGCACAAGGGTTAGAGAAACAAAAGTTTCTAAATGATTGTTTAAATTGTGTAAGGACCAACATACATAATGAGCAGGCTTGGAGATCCCACTCAGTGCACACCATGCACTGTATATGCATGCATGTTTGGAACAGCTGTTCACTGTTTCATAATCACTGTGACATGTGTGAGCTAAAGACCTCTCTGGAAGCTCAGATTGGAGCTCTGGCGAAGCATAAGGCAACACTGAGAGATATTGACAATATTGAGAGGCGTCTCTTGCTCACTGAGCAGAGTTTAGATGGGACACCTAGCAATGAGGGATGAGATCAGTCAGAAGTCAAACATGCACATAGTGTGGTAATGTGCTTGTAGCAGGGAAGGGAAGAGGCCAGCATGTCCTGAGTTTTCCCAACACCTACATATTTGCTCATTTAAGTGAAAGTGTTGGGGAGGCAGATTAACAAGTGGGATTACTGGAGAAAACTATTGTAAGGACTTACCTGCCTCTCCGGTCCGCTCCGTGGCCGCTCCTGCGGCGCTTCCTCCTCAGGCGGCTTCCCGGGCAGCGAATTCCACCACTACCTGGTCAGTGTCTTCACGGCATGGCCAACCACACGGCAAACAGGTAGCATTGTGTGGTAAAAACTTAATATTGCATGTTACAACTGTAACGTGCTCTTATAACCTCAGATGACCTCTTCATGCAGGACACGCCTCCTCCTCTTCCTATTTAAACCTGGACTTCCTCTTCTGGGTCACCCTTGGTTGGTGACTTGGTTTTGCTACTTGCTTGTGCATTTGATTGTGACTGACTGCTCCGGTTTGACTTGGCTTGTTGACCTCGTTCTTGTCTCTCTGATTCCTGCTCGTCTGGTATTGATTCGGCTTGTTGGCCTCGTCTCTGGATTCTGATTCGGCTTATCCTGATTACCTGTTTGACCCGGTTGGTTCTCTGACTTTCTGGTTTCTGTCTGGCTCACTCCGTCATCCAGGGTCCTACCTCACCAAATCATTACAACTATTTTCCCTAACAGCCAGGGGATCCAGAACAAAGAGAAGCCTAGGACTCTATTATTGATTCGGTCCTGGGGGTCTGTGGCTCTGATTGCAGCAATTGAATGGTTTGCTGTCTCCAGGGTACTGGGGATGATCCAGCTGTCTTGGTGCATATTGGTACTAATAACAAAGTAAGAGGAAGATAGAGAGACTGAACAGGTAATTTTAGGGATTTAGGAAGTAAGATTAGAAATTGGAACCCCAAGGTAGTATTCTAAGAGATACCACATGTGCCATGGACTACAACAGAAAGACAACAGAAGATTAGACATCTTAATGCATGGCTGAAGTCTTGGTCTAAGGTGGGCTTTGGGTTTTTGGAGCACTGGGCTGATTTTGCTTTGGGGTACAATCTCCATAGTCATGATAGATTGCCCCTGAATGCAAGATGTGCTTAGGGGGAGGATGGCAAGACAGTTGGGGGGGTTAAACTAGGAATGGGGGTAGGAGCAATAAAAACTGGGCTAGATGTATCTTATTTATGACTAATTCATTTTTAAGTATACTTTGAAATGCATAGTTTGTGCCTATTCTAAACAAAAAAATATTGGGGCACAACCTGACATGGGCAGTGTGCTCAAAAATGGCACCTTAAAATATGGGTCTGGTATTCAATTTGGTCTGTAAATAAGTGTTCGTGCAAATATGTTTTTATTAATTTACCTGATGTAAGCTTCTGATGCCATTCATTCACTGAAATAACACATTGGAGCAAAAGCACTGGTATGTAGTAATTTCCAAAGTATAATCACTCCTTAAAGCTTCTTACAATAATAAAAAGGATAGTGACAATGTCAGTTAAAGGGCTGTATTAAATGCGTAGTGTTTCTGATATTGACTTAAAATGAATTAATAAACAGAACTACTTTTCTATTTATTAGATTGGAGACGTTTTCAATGTTACTGTTCCTTTAAGCTTGTGATAAGTTGTATACCTCACTAGGTCCGCAAGCAGTTTTTATGGAAGTTCCAACCCAGCTTATCACCCATTTGGTGTATACCTTATGAATTTTGCATATATTGCAGCCACAACTCTTCTTGCTACGTATATAGTTTCTACTGCATCTTAAACTGTATTTTACCATGGCACATGGGTGCACCCTTTAGCATGCTCCTGGCTGGGAAAATGGGAGCATGGGACCCTCTAGAGTGTGGAGTCCATTTTTGCCCTAGATAAACGTCTGCCCTAATAGACAAAAGAAACTATATACTTTAGAAGTAGGTAGAATTATAACCCTTGTTCTTTAATTTGAAATTGTGCTAAAGATAGAAGTGTCCACATAATCTTTTATAAGGAGAAAAAGGATATTTTTCCTTCTTTCTTATCGCATGGACTATAATCCACCACTTGAAAAATAGGATGCCTAAAAGCTTAACTCTCTTGCAGTAAAAAAAACATTGGCTGCCGTGCTTAGAAGCATTGTTCTATAATTTACCAGAGGTAATTTATTATTATTACGTTAAAGAAAGCATAATGTTTTTAAAAGGCGGAATAAATGTACAATATGCCATTGCCAACTGAGTTTATTCTATTCAATAAAAAAACTGTACTTTTGCCTTTACTAGAGTAATGTTTCATCTTTATGTGACATTTACAATCTTGTTTTTTATTTCTTGCACGCTAGTATTGTCAAATTTCTATTTAGTTGTGTGGTTGTCTTCAATAGATCACAGAACATCACCAAAGACCTTGAAAATGACCATCTGAACATGCCAATGGAATGTTCACATATTTCCTTTCCATCCCTTTGGGCATTGGGTCTAGGAAGCATTTCACACTGATGAAACCATACAGAACCCTCTCTTTGTTGCAAAACTGTATATTAAAAAAAATCCAACTCACATAAACACTATTGCCACTAGTTACAGACACTTTGCATGTGTGATCTGTTGACTGGAGTCACGGTTCTTGAAGCCACTAACATTGTTTGAGATTTTATTCCACCAGCATACTTCAGCGGTAGGAGGGAGTTCTGTAATTGAGCTGACATAGCTCTGTAACTTACCACAGCTGTAGGTGGCAGCGAAGAAGACAGTATACTTTTATAATCTTATTGCTATCCTTGGAGGACATGCTAGCAATGTTTAGACTTTTATTTGCTGATTTACGTGACTTACATACAGAATTACAAAAATACAAAAGTAGGTGTTTTTTGAACAAGACTATCCTAGATAAAATTATTTTATGTCACCCGTAAAAATATTTTACTCATAATATATATGCACTTATAAGCGCCGACGAGTAAAATCGCATATCAAATCTGTTATTAGTGACCCTGTGTGTGAGTTTGTCTCTGTTTTAGTATGAGTATCAGTGTCTGTCTGGGTGTGAATGTCAGTGTCTGGATATGTGTGTGTTAATGTTAGTGTAAGTGTCCGGGTATGTTTGTGTACAATAAACTTATCAGGTGAGGTTTCAGATGAGGGGTCCTATCTAAAAATAGACTAAGATTCATATGACTCTTAATGTAGGGCTATGCACGTATACCTGAAGTTTATTTCAAGATTCCTGGCAAGTGTTCCCAACTATTTAATAGGTGAGGTGAAATTCTAGACTGAGCACCATATATATATATGAAGCATTGTCCCTGAGTCTTGAAAGAGGAAAAAGTGTCTATCACCAAACAGGGTTTTATAGTTACTGTATGTAAACTTCTGTAGTCTTTCTATGTATGATGCAGGTTGCGTGTGTAATTGATTATGTATTTCTGAACTGTTAAACATCACAAGCTGTGTGCTAGCCACCTTCTGAAACCAAGCACTAAATCACCCACCCAACTTTTATTCATACATGCTCTTCTGCATTCTGAAACCATTAATAATGTCCAGTATACCTTGGTCAATTTCTATGCCCCCAATACTGGGGACCTTAATGCTACATTAAATCCAAACATTGAGAAAATATAAGCGTTTACTTATTAGGCAACAATGAATGGATTTGGTACACTCCTTATTCGATGCCTTGATAGAGAGAGAGATTACTTTTTTATTAATCCTTGCATAAATCGTACATAATCGATTACATTACGTTTTATGGAAAGGGTGCTCTCCAGGAAGTAGAGACATGCAATAGAATGGCCAGACCATGCACCCATTACCTTGAGCCTCAAAGAAGCCCAAAAGGGGTATGGCACCTTTAATGGAAAACTCTTAGCTGGTGAAGCAAGGAGGACAGCCATAATAGGGCAACTTCAGGAATACTTTGAACTGAATGATCAGTCAGAAATAGCCCAGAATATCTTTGGAACATGCACAAGACAGCTTTAAGGGGCACATTTATAATTATGTCCAAATCTATCAAGGCTCAGTGCGAGCAAAGACTGGTCTCCATTTGAGCTGAATTATATGAACTACTAGAGCTTTAAAATAAATCAAATTCTTCCCCAAAGCAGTTAAGTAAGATCCAAGCAATTAAGAGCGAAGTGATGGTTATGAACCTTGAGAGAACTGAATTGATGCTCAAGAGGCTAAATAATTTTATGCAAAAGGACACAAAGCAGGGAATCTGGTGTCCCGTAAGTTGCGTATGCAGACAGCTTTATCTTGCCTGTAATTAATTGTCACCAAACAAGGAAATTACGTCTTCATTCCTGCAGAGATGACAAAGGTCTTTGCAGAGTACTATGCAGAAGATTTGTGGAAATGGACCAAAAACTATTCATTTTCATTTTTGGTCCATTTGCTTCCAGACACCAGCTTTTACCATAGGAAACAAAATTTTACTCTCTCATTCACACACTCTCTCACACTGTCATAATCTGTAGTCATTATTCTGGCCTCCTGGTGAACTTTCGCTACAGGAGCAGAGCCCATTCCTTCAATCGGGGTTTGAGAGACAGTAACTGAGAATGTGAGATTGCATGAGTACATGAGTAAGAATAAGAAAACTAAATGCAAATGAATATTCAGAGCTCTTGCTTAGTTTTTGTTTGTTGTATTGGGGCTCCCTCCTTGTTTTCAGACAACAGTATGAGTTGAGGAAATAGGCAAATTTCTTAAAAATTAAAATGAGTACAAATCCACATGCTGAAGTGTCACGCCCTATTCAGGCTGCAAAGTTGCATGTCTCTAGGTTCCCCTTGCTACAGTTCCCCTGTCTCGCTACAGTTCCCCGTCTCGCTACTGTTCCCCTGTCTCGCTACTGTTTCCCCTTTGCTGAAATGCATTCCTGGATTTCCTGGATGTCCTGTACTTCAGATTCTTTGATTCCAGTCCTGCTCTTAGCTTCAGCTCCTGTTTCCTTTATAAGGTGTGCCCCACCTGTTTGTTATGTTTGTCTCAGTCTGCAGTAGGTATGTCCTTCTCTGTTTTGTGTTTAGATTTACTGCTTAGTATCAGCTTCTTAGTGCTTCAGTAGGCAGTAGGACCCACTGGAAATTGGAGTACTTTGGCATAGTGGTGGGCTAAGCATACTATGGCCATATGATGTGACTAAATTTCCAATTTTATGGCAAGACACGAGGCTTCATATTTGCATAACTTCTTTACTCCAAAACCTCCAGCAGCAAAGAAACAGTTAACATGTAAATAAGAAATTGACCAATAGGAAACAGGAAAATCATAAAAAGTCCATAAATAGCACTCCAAACATTCCCACTTCCTCTTCTTTGCTGCTGACCTCCAGGTGAGCACCCTCCATTCTAGCGTGCTACTCTGTACAGCTATTTTTTTGCATCATATTGGCTTTTTATATATGTGTTTCTTGTTTATTTTTCGTCTTTTAGGACAGTTGTATGCTTTTCTCATGTGCTTCTTTTGTCTGTTATGGATTGTCAAGGTGTTTATTCCCTTCCCTATCGCTGGGCTTAAGCCCCCTTTTTTTCTATCTATTATGTATCTATTGTTCCCTTTTTTTATTTGGCTACCTTTCTAATTGTGTCTGGCATTTTTTACCATCCTAATCATTTGTGACGCAGTTTCATCTCCTGCCTTTCTTGTTCTGTGGCACAGTTTTACTGTTTTCGCGCCCTTTTTCTTCCTACGTCGTTTGGACCGCACGTTGCTAGCAGCGCGTGGTCCATCCTTATTCCGTCCTTATTTAGTCTCCGGGGGCGAGGGATCGTTTCCCCACCTTCGGTTTTTGTATTTCTGGAGTGCAGGGTTTTATTTTTCGTTTTCAATAAACGCTAAACCCCGCTCCCCATCCTTTGTTTCGTCACCTACCTGATTCAAAAGACAACGGTGTCTTCCACTGTCCCGCGTTGCAGCCTCTGTTATGTGCAGTGGGAGGTTGACCACCTGACTACGTTCGGCACCACGGTGCCATTTCTCTATTACCCAGGCTTAAATCTACTGAATTAAAGTGACACACGCACATATATATATATATATATATATAAACATATTTAAAGATGTATGCTCCATCCTCCTTGGTTGGGGGACGGCCTGCGGGGATTCGGCCACCGGCAGACTCTGGACAGAGGAAGAACATAGTTTTCACATAAACTGCCTGGAGCTAATCCAGGCATTTGCCATCCGAAGCTTCACCAAAAACATAACACATTGTTCTTTGGTCCTCAGGATGGACATTGTATCGGCCGTCCATTATATCAACCATCTCGGGGGCTCCAGGTCCAAGCTTCTGTCAGATTTTCTTTCTTCAGCTGGCTTCCGGATCCTCTTTCGCAAGCAGTGGATGCCTTCCTTTAAGTTTGGCCTGCTTCGGGGGCGTACGCATTCCCGCCCTTCTCCAGGATTCTCCGGACCCTCCACCAGGTGAGCAGACAACAGGTCACGCTGTTGCTGATCACTCCCTTCTGGAAGATGCAACCATGGTTTCCTCTGTTGCTGGAGATGTCATGTGCAGACCCGCTCTTGCTCCCTCAGTTGCGGGACCGCCTCCTGAATCCGGGCTGCAACCCTCATCCACTGATTCTCCAAGGCCAGTTGTCCTTAGTGGCCTGGCTGGTTTCCGGGGTTCCTGGGGTTTCCCAGGCTTATCACATGAAGCTAGAAATCTTCTCTGGGATTTATGGGCTCCGGGTACTAGACGATCCTATCTACAGGTGGCAATCCTGGCAACGCTGGTGTGTGGAACAACAGGTGGATCCCTTTACGGCACCTGTGGTAATTATCTTGAATTTTCTGGCTCATCTTTTCTCTTTGGTAAGTCATATCGTTACCTCAACGTGGTTCAGTCAGCCATCTCCGCTGCCCATGTCGGGTGTAAGTAAGAATCCGACCGTTTGTCGCCTGTTAGAGGGATCCGCCTCGCTAGACCCCCTTCTTCCAAGTATTCCACTTTTTGGGATGTTTCGCTTGTTTTTGGATTTCTGGAATCATGGCCGGTTAACAACGCTCTATCTTTGCCTCAGCTTTAAGCTAAGTTGGCCCTCCTTATTTGTCTGATTTAAAATTGCAAATATGAAGCCTCCTGTCTTGCCATAAAATTGGGGATTGGCCTTGTAGAGATAGTCTAAATTTTAATAAAGGCAGGAGGCGAATATTTCCCGCCCATCATGTTTCTCCCTCCCTGGGTTTCTTTTCTTTTACGCTCTGTGTATTGTCAGGGCTTTATCCATGTATCCTTGTTATTATTATTATTACTGGCATTATTATTATGTTTCTGCTGACTGTTTTTTATTTGAGTCTACTGCAGTTTATATTATGAGCTGTGTACTTTCATGATGCTTCTCTGTTTATTGCAGCATGAATCTTCTCCTGACGTGTCTTGTCTCGTTTGGATGGTCGTTTTCCCGTTGTCCATGTTTCTTATCCTCTGAGTCCTGATGGAATTCCTGTGCTTCACGTTTCGGCACACTATCAAAGAAGAGGAAGTGGGAATGTTTGGAGTGTTATTTATGGACTTTTTCCTGTTTCCTATTGGTCAATTTCTTATTTACATGTTAACTGTTTCTTTGCTGCTGAAGGTTTTGGAGTAAAGAAGTTATGCAAATATTCGCCTCCTGTCTTTAATAAAATTTAGATTATCTCTACACCAAGGCTAGAGTAATCCTCAATTGTTATCATATAGTTGTGTTAAATTGTTTCCAAAGCATAAGTTTGCTGAAACTCATGAAACCTTAACATCATCTCATTAATAGTATTAAGTGCTAAAGTCATTACTCTGATGCATTCAAAAAAGCAAGACAAATCAAAAGGCTCCATATTTTACTAACTTGTTGAATAACACTGTCCTTGGTCTCTGTGTTTATTTGCTTGCGCAAATGATATACGCCTACACAAGCTTTTGTTCATATTACTTCAGAGGTAGCCTTGGGTTTGTACTTACTTTATAGCTTCTCAAGACTTTTATGGTTATATGTTTCAGCTTTTTAACAGTTGAAACAAAAATGATTTTTTATGCAAATGACTTATGAATGGTAGTTAAGATATTCAAAACTTAGGAAACATTAGGAAGTGTTTCTATCCTCTTGGGGCTAAAGGCATTATATATATATATATATATATATATATATATAGTATATATATATATATAATATATATATATATATATATATATATATACGTTATACAAAGCATGGTACTTGAGGATGCTTCAGGGACAAATTACCCTGTTTCTTTAATCTCCACACAAGTGTAGGGACAAACCCCGGCCTTCTCCTGTTGCCCAATAGCTCCAAGACAGTGATCGTGCAGCATTACCTTTTATCCAAGGTAAAAAAACAAAAAATAATTAATTATGAAACCCCCAAAATTAATTTTTTTTAATACATAATTATTACATTCTAATCACGTATTAGTGGCACTTTAGGTTACTTATTACTGATTTGTCTCGCCTGTAACTTTTTACAGATTTTAGTACATTTTACAATAAGCAGATTCTTTAAGTCCTGTAAGTTGCAAGGTGGGGCTTCCATGGATGCATCCTGGTGGTGCCATGTCTTCTCAAGGTAAGTGACGCACACGCACCAGGCCATCCACGTGATGTGAAAGAAAATGCGATTCATCAGACCAGACCACCTTTTTCCATTGCTCTGTTGTCCAGTTCATATGCTCACGTGCCCATTGTAGGTGCTTTTGGCAGTGGACAGGAGTCAGCATGGGCACCCTGGCTGGTCTCCACCTATGCAGCCCCATACACAACAAACTGCAATGCACTGTGTGTTCTGACACGTTTCTAAAAGAATCACCAATAACTTTTAAGAAATCTGAGCAACAGTATCTCATCTGTTGAATTTTATCTTGGCCCCTCCCACACATGCTTCAATGAGCCTTGGTCACCCATGATCCGTTCACCACTTTTCCATCCTTGGACCGCTTTTGAACTGGGAACACCCAAAAGCTGCAGTTTTGAAGATGCTTTGACACAGTCTTCTAGCCATCACAAAAAATGAATGGAATGTTCAATTGCTGCCTGATATATCCCACCCACTGACAAATGCCATGATAACAAGATTATCAGAGTTATTAATTTCACCTGTCAGTGGTGATAATGTAATGGCTGATCGGTGTATATACTGTATATATATGTGTATATATATATATATATATTTATATTTTTTTTAACCAAATAAAATGCTACGTGACCACTGCTTAATGGGTCTTTTGATCATTGATCAATGTCATAATCAATAATCTGATCATCATCCCTTTTACTATCGCTATCTAGTAACTGTAACCCAACCCTTAGCCTCTACGTTAATCTCTAGTATGCAAATAACTAACATGAGACACTAATAGTACATTTGAAAAGGTAGCCCCAACCCCATAAAAGGAGGGACAACAACCCCAAACCCAGTGAAAGATAGACACCAAACAAAACATTTAAAAATTGCCCAGAACCCAGGGAAGTGTATTTAGCAAAAACATGCAATCTGCACAAAAACAATGAATTCCATTAGATTTGGAGTTGTAGCCTTCCTGGTTTAACTATAAAAAATGTGGAAACCTCTTTGCACTGATTTTGGGATGTGACATATGTGGTATCTGTGTGCTCAGGAAAAGTGGGAAATTATTTTGTCCTGGTTTTCTTTCTGTCCCAGGTATCCCAGTGTGCACAAAGAAAAAGAAGGGGTCGATCCAGCACTTGAATGAAAAAACTTCCAGCTTTTATTTTACTTCAATATTAAAAAACATAGTTCACACCTGAGTGCACCTACGTGCACAGGAGACCCGAAATCTAGACGCGTTTCGAACGGCACCCCTCTTTATCACAGATAACTCACCACTGAATTTGTTTCCCTTAAATAGGGCAAAAAGAGGAGTGGTGAGATTGCTTGTCATCAACATTACAAAACAATTAAATGTAAAAAGATGAAAAGAGCTGATGTAAACAGTGTGAGCACGGCAACATAACCTACAGCGAATATATAAACATTATTAATCCAAAAATTATATATATATATATATATATATATTATTTCAATAGGCTATTAATTTATGTATATTGTTTTAAACCTGCTCACAGTGTTTTTATATCACAGGGAGGTACATAAACATGTATATATATGTGATGAAGATAAAATAATAAGTGGAAAAAAAATATATATATATATATCACAATATTTCCAATACATATATTTAACAAAAATAAAAGAAAAAGAAATGTACTACTCATCACGAATAAAGCAGAATAAGGCAGAAAACATGCAATTGTTAGTAATGTTTGCCACTTAAATAATGATTTTAAATAATTTTTAAATAAAAACACCTGATATAACCAAGACAAAATTATGTGTCAAATAAATTTTAGTCATAATGTAACAATAATTCCTGTTTAATATTAAGTCCCATTGGTATACAGGTACCAAGAGTAAACTGCCAAAAAGCTTCTCTATTTTGTAATCTTTTATGTAATTCACCTCCTCTATAACCAGATGTCACTTTTTCAATAGCATAGGCTACAAAAGAATTTTTTGAGCCCGCATGTTTATCCAAAAAGTGTGCAGAAGCCCCCGATTTCGATCGTATGGAATGAGGATTTATGTCATGAAGGTGCTCCAGAATGCGAGTCTTAAATTGTCGTTTGGTACATCCTATATATTTAACTTCGCAGCTGGAACACTCAATGACATAAACTACATTGCTGCTACAGCAGTTCAAATATTTTTTTATATGAAATTCTCTAGTGCCAGTAGTATTAGTAAATTTATTAGTTACCTTAACATATCTGCATGTTTTGCATGGATGATGACCACAGCGGAAAAAAACGCTGTGTTGTAACCACGTATTATTACTGGGATTTTGATTATTTAACATACTGGGAGCCAAATCATCTCTTAGTGTGGGGGCATTTTTAGGGACAATTGCACAACCTGCAGATAAAATCTGAGAAAGGATTGGATCTTCTTTTAGTATATACAGATTCCTAGTAACTATATTAATGGCAATGTTGAAAGATGGTGAATAGGTTAATGTTAATACAGGTTTGCTTTCCATCCTGGTACTTTTATTACTTTTATTCAATAATAATCATGAGCGATTTTTCCATCTAACTATATTCTCTGCTCGTTGGATTTGTCTAGAAGAATACCCCCTTTGTTTAAGTCGAGTGGTTAACCCTTCATTCTGTGCTTGAAAATTAGACTCAGTATTACCGTTCCTTTTAAGGTGTATCATTTCACCAACAGGCAGGGCCGGCCCTACAATGGGGCCAACTGGGGCAATTGCCCCAGGCGGCACTTTAGAAGGGGCGGCACTTTGCCGCCCCAAGCATTTTTTTTTTGAAGCGGAAGAGAGAGAGAGGGGCGCCGAGTGGTTTTCGCTTACCCGCTCAGCGCCCCTCTCTCTCCTCTGCGGCGAGTCTCCCTGTTCGGTCTTGGTGCCGGCTTGTAAGGCTGAGCGCCGGAAGTGGCATCAATTTCCGGCGCTCAGCATTACAAGCCGGCACCGTGGCAGAAGCAGGGAGACTCGCCGCAGGACTCATCAAAGGCAAGTACCCACCGGGGGGGGGGCGTCGGCGAAGTTTAAAATGCCGCCCCCCCGCCGACGCGCGGCGGGGGGGGGGGTGCGTCATTTTAAACTTCGCCCCAAGGCGGCGTTGGTCTTTCGGCCGGCCCTGCCACAGGAATGGCCCGTATGGTATGTTTTGGATGGTTACTATCCGCCCTCAGTAATGTGTTTCCTGAAGTTGGTTTTCTATAAGTAACAGTATCTATAACTTGATCATTATTAGCAGTAAGGCTTAAGTCTAGGAATGAGACTGTCTTAGAAGAAAGTCCATGGGTAAAGTTCAAATGGATTGTCATTCATGTAACTGATAAACGGAAGACACGTCTCCCTCCCAAATGAGCAGGAGATCATCGATGTATCTTCCGTACCACTGTATAGAATCTAAGAAAGGGCTATGGATGTCAAAAATGTATGTATGTTCCCAAACAGACATTCTTAGATTTGCCAATGAAGGGGAGTGTCTAGCACCCATACTGACATGTGAAAAGGTAAAGATAATTTTTCACATGTGCCTGACATGTGAAAAGGTAAAGTAAACAAAAACTCTGTGTTCTCATTAGAGTTTTGTTTGTGGTGGGCAACCTAGAAAGGTAAGTGGGATCCATTTTTAGGGAATATATACTGTATTTGCTCAATTATAAAATGATCCTGATTATAAGACGACCCCCCAAAATATGAATATTAATTTAGGCAAAAAGAAAAAGCCTGAATGTAAGACTACCCTATAGGAAAAAAGTGTTACTAGTAGATATTAATTCACATGTAAACAATTTTTTCATGTTTAATAAAAACTATGATTGTTTTTATTTGCTTTTATTTGCCACTCTGCCCCAGTTATGCACATCTGCCCCCCAGAAATTCTTTATACCCCTATATGCCACTCTGCCTCTCTAATAAGCCACTCTGCCTCCCTTATATGCCTTTTAACCACCAATATTCCACTCTGCCTTCGCGATATGCCTTTTAACCCCCTATAAGCCACTCAGCCTCCAGAAAAACCATTGACCCCCCCATGCCCTCTATACCCTCCAATTACCGAGCAGCTATCCCTTTACTTGTGACCCATGTCTTTCAGACTCCCTGGTTCTAGTGGGCGCAGCCGTGGAGGTCTGTGGGAATAGGTTCTCAGCAACCGTTCGGCGCCTCTCACTCTTCTCCGCGAGGCCTCTGCCTTGGTTGCAGTGCCGGCATTTCAAGCCGAGCGCCGGTATATGATATCATATCCGGCGCTCAGCAGTGAAGCCGCGCACACTGCGGCAGAAGCAGGGAGATAGAGACCTCGCAATCCCACCGCTAGACTTCTACAAGCCCAAGGTAAGTGAACTTCAAAGGGGGAGAAGGTAGAAAGTTAGGGGGGTTAGAGAGTGAGAAGAGGTAGATAGGAAGTGAGAAGAGGTAGATAGGAAGTGAGAAGGGGTAGATAGGGAGGGAGAGGGGATAGATAGGAT
>VKOC01000001.1:14596492-14607270 GCA_009364415.1 Spea multiplicata | reverse complement strand
ATTTATATGCCTATACCCTCCCCTCTGGCTGCTCAATACCTCTTCGGCCTTCAGTGTTCCATTTGGGCTGTAATGGTATGGTGAGGTAGGACCCCAGATGGCGGAGTTAGCCAGGCCAAACAGGAACCAGAAAGTCAGAGAACCAACCGGGTCAGACAGGTAATCAGGATAAGCCAAATCAGAATCCAGAGACGAGGTCAACAAGCCGAATCAATACCAGACGAGCAGGAATCAGGAGCCGAATCAGGAGACAGGAACGAGGTCAACAAGCCAAGTCAAACCGGAGCAGTCAGTCACAATCCATGCGCAAGCAAAATACACCAACCAAGGGTGACCCAGAAGAGGAAGTCCAGGTTTAAATAGGGACAGGTGGAGGTGTGTCCTGCATTAAGGAGGTCACCCGAGCTTATAAGAACACGTTACGTATATAACGTGTAATATTACTTTTTGACCACACGGTGCTACCTGTTTGAAGACGCCGACCGGGTAGCGGTGGTACTTGCTGCCCGGGAAGCCGGCCGAGGAGGAAGCGTCGTGGTACTGGCCTCGGCACGGGACCGGAGAGGCAGGTAAGTCCTTACACTGGCGACCAATAAAGTTGATCTTAGTTCCCCTGCCAACTGGTTGATGCCAGAGGAGGCCCCTGCAGGCGATCACGTGCACGGCCCTTTAACTCCTGACGGCGGAACTTGGCCTGGGTTTCTCCAAGAGTTAAAGGACTGTACAAGCGACTCTATTGGTCGTTCGTACGGACATTTAACTCTTGGAGCGGGGTGACCAGTGGTCTCTCCTGGCCAAGTTGCGGCACCAGGATTTTAAAAGTCTGTACAAGTAAATCTGTTGGTCGCCAGCAGGGGGCTCGTCTGCCATCAGCCAATGAAGTACAGGTGCATTTCATTGGTTGATGGCAGAGGAGGCCCCTGCCGGCGACCAATAGAGTTCCTTGTACGGACATTAAAAACCCTGGCACCAAAGCTGCTGCGTAGTGGGTACCGTGTTAACCCCATATTAACCCCTTCTACAAAACCCTGCAAAAAGCAAAGAAAAAAACGAACACAAAGAATGTACATAAATATCCGCCCGAACCGAACACAGGAATGGGTGAATACGAACACGAAGAGTTGGCCGGCGCCCAAGTCTAATCTATATGTTCTGGAAAAGCAAGAGAATACCATGCAAAATAATGCACAACCCATATTTTATTGTACTGTCATTTCACAGTGATGTTATTCAAGGAACTCTATCAAAGCTACATTTGTGAGACATCAAAGGTAGAAATATAAAGCAATGCTGGCAATTGATCATTTCTACTGCTGGTCGGTTCTTTCCATGCTTAGCTGTTCACTTTCTTGTGGCTTTTAATAGTGTTCATAATCCTGTAAATACAATTGCTCAGTAATTGTTGCTTCATGGTCTTACTGTCTTTGTCTTCTGCTGCAATACATTTTACTTCATAGCTCTACTCCAGCAATGTTCTTCTTTTGTTTATGTCATAGCTTCAGTTTTCCAAACAATAGCATTACATTTCTTAGTAAATAAAAGGTATGGAGCACTATAGTTATGAAGAAAGGTTAACAAATTTAAATCTGTTCAGAGAAGATATGATAGCATTATATAAATATACTCGGGGCCAATACAAACCATTGTGTGGAAATCTATTCATAAACAGGACTATGCATAGGACACGTGGTCATGCGTTTAGACTGGAAGAAAGGAGATTTAGTCTAAAGCAGAGGAAAGGGTTTTTTTACAGTAAGGGCAATAAGGATGTGGAATTCTCTGCCTGCAGAGGTAGTTCTATCAGGTCTGTACAGACGTTTAAACTGCAACTGGATGGATACCTGGAAAAAACATAATATTCGGGGATATAATCTTTAATTATGGGGAAACAGCTTATTGATCCAAGGAGAAATCTGACTGCCATTTTGAGGTCAAGAAGGAATTTTTTCCCTGGTTAGTACAAAATTGGAAAGAGCGAAACTGGGGTTTTTTGCCTTCTTTCGGATCAACAGCAACAAATTAACAGATATAGGAAAGGCTGAACTTGATGGACGCGTGTCTTTTTTCAGCCTATATAAATATGTAAGAGTGTGTAAATGTGTGTTAGCATTAGTGTGTAACAGTCTGTTTAAATTTGTGTGCCATTGCATATGTTACTGGGGGACAAGAGCTTGACTTGGCCACTTGGCTTTACCTGCCTCTGGGCCAGAAGGTGCCAGTCCTCCACTGATATAATGTAATATATTGTATAAATGTTGAAATTTAATGGAATCAATGCAGAAATCAGAGAACCAGAGGCTGGTATGAGTATTCATATTACATATTGGCATGCTGGATATATGCCATGACTGATATCAGTCTTCTCGTAAACAGATGTTTGGGGCATTATCAGATATAACACAATGTAACCTACATCTGTGCTGTACTCCATTTATGTAGCTATCCATGCAAGCTGTGAGTTGTTTATTCTATAAACACTGACAACAATGTCAAAGAACATTTTAATTAGCAATTTCCCATTCTGAAAATTTCTTAGATTGGCATTAGACAAATCAGTGTGGGAACTATTGCACTAAAAGGGGCACTTAGGATTGTTACCTTACAGAGAAAGGCGAATGCCAAAAATCTTATAACTACCATTAACAGTGTTAATTAGCTACATATCCCCATTAGCTGTTAGAAGGATATCAGATTTATTCATTCTAGCATCACTTATTAATGAGCCAGTTTTTTTAATTAAATAGTTACAATTAATTTCAATAGTTTCTTAATAAACTAGTAAATAGCACAGGCACTAATATTTATTCGTATGTTAACTATATACGTATAATTAATTAAGCAAATCAATATATACTATTCTTTGAAAATAAACTATAGTATTTATGAATGAGAAATAGCCCAGATCAACACCAGTGAGCTTCTGGTTCAAGAATGGCATAGAGAACCCCATAGTAGTAAACTCAAGAATTGGCACCACAACTCTGTAGCAAACTCTTCTACCAGATGCCACTTTAGTGAATAAACCCAATGTCCAGTGAAAAAATTAAACAACCTAGGCAAAAATTCTAATGAACATACGATTCCTCAATTGGCTTATGTATGGCGTAAAACATATGGACACAATGGACATGGTTGACAGAATGGTTTGAAATGTTATAGATCCCATCTGTAGATATCTGAATTGTTTTATACTAGAAGCATTAATCCCACCTGGCAACTTCCATTGGCTCATAGCTCCTGTTTCTGCTCATTATGAGAGACCTAACATGGATGAAACTGAGCATGGAGAGGACAGAGTTACAGCAGTAAGAGAGCAGAGCCAAACACCACAACCCGGACTTTGAGATCAAAGACAGCCCTGAATAGATCCCATGATCATGAACCAAAAATGTACATACAGCAGAGACATTTTTACCCACCAACCGTCATAAACCCCAGACTGCTGGACATTTGTCTAGGTCTAGGGTATTGTCTGGATCAATTTGAATCTGTTTAACCCAGAGAAAAACATTCCCATAAAAGAATCCCTTTAATTTTAATGTTAACCAACTAAGTGTAATTTTCAGGGTTTTTTCCTGCAGTCCTATTCAATGACTATATTTAGTCTGGTTTATCATGGGGCACAGCTGAGAATTCACCACCCAATAAACATAAAATACCCCAGCTGGATTTTAAAAGGTCACAGATTTAATAAACACCTGCTAACATATAAACATATTAACATAAATGTGTACACATACACTCAAGTTTACATAATCCCCAAATTAGCATAGGCTGGTACCACAACTACTAAAGTGCATAACCAAAATCACACTGAACAGCCTAGCTTACTAGGATGGGGACCCCCAGGAATGCTGAATTATTTGTAACCAATAATAAGGCTGCTTACCAGCATGGTGGCCAAACCAACATGTACTCCCCAGGGCCAAACTATGGCAAGTTCTGCATGTAGACTGCCAGTCTCTGGCGCCAGACCCCCTGCCACACCTGAGAAACAACCCAAAATGAGGCAGGGCGGGTGGGAACTTCAATCTGCCCACTTTGAAAAGTGTAGAGGGGTGATGCACTGTGAGGCAAAATATAGATTGGGATGGGGTAGAAACTAAAATAAGCATTCAACGCCAAAGGAGGGCCGCCATTGGACTCACGCCTAGACAGTGGGATACATTGGGTGATTGACATCCCAGTCATGCTCGGCTTACGTGTTAGGGTTAGGGTCAGGCCAATACTATGCAGAGACTTCTCCGACCCTACCCATACAAATCGTACATGGAAAAAATAAAACTAACTAAATAAAACATAAAACTTTTTTCTTGGCTTCTGTTTATTGTGTATAGTTGGCAAGTATTAGCAGATACATTTGATTGCACTCTACTCACAACCAAGGATTATGTTTTAAACACTTGTTTTGATATCGTACATCCCCCTGGCATTGAAAGTACTAAAAAGGAAACTGCATGCTGTTTCTGGTGTAACAGTCATACCTTGCTCTTATTTTGTCCTTTATTTTGGAATCATTTATCCAGCCAGTGTATTTGGCCTCAAAAAATGCTACCCATTGTGTTTAATATATAGTATATTAAAAAATTCTGGAAAAGCAAGGGAATACTTGTAAAATAATGCAAAAAATGACTTATTTTATTGTACTGTCATTTCACAGTGATGTTTTTCAAGGAGCTCTATCAAGGCTACATTTGTGAGACATCAAAGGTAGAAATATAAAGCAATGCCAGCAATTGATCATTTCTACTGCTGGTCGGTTCTTTCCATGCTTAGCTGTTCACTTTACTATGGCTTCTTCTTGGCAGGTTGTTAAATGAACATCAGCATCCCTTCTTCTTAATAGTGCTAATAATCTTTTAAATTAGGTGTTATCTTTGCTGATCTTTGTCAGATCTTGTGCTGCCATACATTTTGCTTCATAGCGCTACTGCAGCAGTTTTCTTCTTTGGTTGATGTCATAGCCTCAGTTTTGCAAACAATAGCATTATTTTTTCTTAGTCGTTCTAGTTTCGTTTTATATCTGGCAGCAATGACTTGGTTCTTTTTGTTTGTTTCACTTCTCCTTTCTCCTTTCTCCTTTCTCCTTTCTCCTTTCCGATTGTACATTTCCTATGCTGACTTAGTTGTATCATTATACTTGTTTACCACTTCTCATCTGCCATGTGTTGTAGCATTTCTTCCAGAGCTGTCTTCACTCTAGCTTTGCTGTTTTTCTTCTTCAAGACAAAGTTCAGATAACAGCCTTTCTACCTCTGAGTCCCTTAAACCCAATGACATAATTTACGGTAATTGAATCTCTCTAAAAATATATTCCATGGGTTAACCATTATGCACTTTAGAGAATAGGTAGGTGGGGACCCTTGTTGGTGTTCTATAGATTACAGAATGAATCATACACTGCATAATATTGGCATGTTGACATCATGTTAGCGTTAGAATATAGTTTAATATATAAGATAGGAAGAGATCTATTTTCCCATGAAATACCTCCTCATATGTTTGCCTCTCATTTTAATTCAATATTACCATATCCAGACCTCTGCTTCCAGGTTTCTCCATATATTTAGTTCTTTCCCCTCAAAGAAACTCCTAATTATAACACATTAACTATTATTGTTATACTCTGTGTAGTTTATATATGTCCGTTCATGTTTGCTTACTGTATAAAGAGCTATCATGCCTCATAGGAATCACTAAAAAAATTGACATTAATCATGCCAAGCACTTTTTATTATAGTGGAATTTTTCCTTTATGGAAGTCATTTTCTTAAATTCTTATTTGCTCAATATTTTTAAATTCACATTCAAGTCCTTAGTATAATCCTTATCTCTTCCAAGCAGGGCTTGAGCCAATTACCTATTTTAACTAAACTTCCTTTTTCCTAGATATCTGTCAAAATATGCAATAATTCACCCAAGGTACTTAATAATAGTGTCAAATGTTAATCACCTTAATACGCTGTGAAATTATTCTCACTTATTAAGACCGCAAATTTATTGTAATTTAAATATATGAAAAACGGTTTTTGGTGATGGTGAAGGGGATTCTTTATCATAAGTACTATCGCTCTAGATCAATTTAAAGTTGTTAATTAATTTCCTAATTAGTATGTCCAGAACTGCATTTATATGGGCTACACAGTGAAGATAGGATGGAAAAACTTCCTGTCGTATTATGAGATTACAGTACTTTCTTGATTTTTGTAAATGCCAATGCATTCCATTTCATTTATTAATAGAGCCCAAGCAGATTCAGTAACACTGTACAGCAAGGGGGCAACGGACATTTGTGATGCAGGAGGAGAGGAGTACCCTACTTTTGCAAGCTTACGCTCTATCAGGATGTGGAGACAGAATGTGCAGGAGAAGGACTGCTCGGAGGTGAGGGTGTTCACCTGCCTATATGGCTTTAAGGCTCCTGGAATCTCTACATGTCATGCCCATGTCTACTATGCCAGGCACACCTATGGCCAATCTACTCATTTGTGGCCTTTTTACAGGGTTGTTCCCAGCATCTTGCTGGAATATTGATTATTCACTGTATTGGTTGCCTGGTTCCAATTTAGTGATTATTTGACTGGTTTCTGATGCTTTGCTTGAATTCTGGCTTTTGTGTTTTTACTTGCATCCCTCGGTAGCTTGTTTTGGCACACTAGATATTGGCCAAGCATGGATCTTGACTCTGTCTCTTGACTCTGTCTCTTCATTGGTACCTTGTTGCATTCTCCTGTTTGCCGGGTATTTGATCTTGGCCTGCACTTGAAATATTTATTTCCCTTTTGCTTTTGTACTATGTTGTGGTTGCCTCCATGTATGATCTCAGCCTGTCTGACCCTGATTGTTTCCTGCTGTGTTACCAGGCCCCATCTGCCAGATCCCATCTCAGTATCCTGCCTTGTGACAGACCTTATATCAATCTCCTGCCATGCTACTAGACACTATCTTGGTTTTATGATCCCTACCTCCCTCAAAAGCATTGTAAGTTGTAAATTAAAATACATTGGTTTACACAGTCAAGAACATCAGCCACTTTTAAGTTGTAGTCAACTAAAAAGAATATTACCACTTTGAAATGAATAGGAATTATATATAAATACAAACTAAAGAAGACATGCTAAAGTGTAAGACTGCAAGTGACAAAATAAAAAAGCTACTACAGTCTTAAGTGAAAGAATGCCAAAATGTCAAATTAAATCAACTTAATTAAACCACTAGATTTAGGCAAGGATGCCCTTAGTCATGACACTAGTAGGTTGAGCTGCCCTTCTAGTGTTTTTTTTCTGCTATATTTAGATCTGAATTAATATGTATAGTTCTAAAAATAACAATAAGTAAATAATTTAATGTTGACTGAAGTTGTACTTTAACGTATAGAGCATTTCTAAATTAATTGGTTACTTTGACTGATGTTGTGGTTAAAACAAACAAAAACAAACCATTGTTCCTCATGCATTTTCAACACTTTTGTAAATTTACATAAATAAAAAGCTTAAATCGTAATTTACAGTGAATGCTTATTGTAGCTATACTGTTGAGTATGCCTCTAGGAACAATAAAATCAATTATACTACGCAATAGACAGTATCCATAAGTATTGCAATGAACTGGAATGAGATATCTCCAAGGAATATGAATACATTAAAACAAAGTACACTTTATTTTCAGGGGCATGGTTTTGAAATACAGGGTAGATTATAGCTTGAATGTAGGCTGATAAGCTAAAGGTTCTTTAATTTGCTTTAAATGTAAGGCAGTCAAGACAAAAAACAACAGTGTATACAATCAAATCGAAAGAAACTAATGTATTATACTTAATCATAGTGAAAACAATAAGCATATTTAAAATAGTAAGCATATATGAATTGTGGCTAAAGGTTGAATTTATTGGACTGTCTTCAACGGGAATAAAAGTAAGAGTCAGCAAGAGTGGCGTTATTACCTATCTTAGCAACTAAACTTTGCGCTTCATTCCTGCCTTACATTAAACATTAAGGTTGTTATGAGCTGCCAAAACATTGGCGGGACGGATCACCACCCAATCTCAACAATAAATAAACTGGGTGACCCAGTGTTGGTTCATACCCAATATCTGGCTTTACTTGGCTCATAAAGAAAAGTGGAGTTTTCTGGCCTAGATTGGCTGATCAATGGGGGTAGCAGCTCCTCTCCAAAATGTCTGGGGTCAAAAGGTCCTATTGGTGATAAGCCCCCCTAGAGCCCAGCTTGCTCAATGGGCCAGTTATGCAAATCTATGATTTCCCTTGTAACAATCCCATTTGTACTATGGAGGTCTGTGCATAGCCGGGACAGGTGGGGAACAGGAACTGGATGTTATGTCTCAGTATCTAGAATGAAGGACAGGTAGCTTGAGGTAGTACCTACTGGAGTGGCCGGATACAGTTGCCATGGGCAGGCCTTGGGCAGCCAACTCTTTAAATGCATCACTAAGTAAACAGCAGAAGCAAAAGTTACCCTTGTTCAGGATTTTGTCCTTAATTTGTCAATATCTTCAGAAAGCTCATGAAGGGTATTTCTTTCTTTCTGCAGGCTCGGCATGTCCTGTGTACCAACTGGCTCATTTACAGCTAGCAATGTTTTTTTGTATCTGTACACAGTATCTGCAAAGAAATCATTGCATATCTAAAATTGGTTGGCGGCTTTGTCAAGTTAACTAGATGTTGGCTTAACAATTCAACATGTTATACGTTATTTGTAAAGAAAATCTAATTAGTGTTTTGATTATTTTGAAAACTCATCTAAAACTCTTCCTTATAAGATAAAAGATTTGTAAAATCCTGTTAAGTGAGAAGCCAATCAGGGAGGAGTTTTGCTTTTCCTTCAGAAGAGGCATGAAATGTTAATGCAGACCTTTAAGTGAAAATCCTGAAAAAAAACTGCCATATGTTGTGGAATAAACAGGTGGCAGATTAGTTGTATGAAAGAATTTATGGTAGAGTGATCAAGGTTTCTGTAGGTGGAGGTGAAGCTCTAGGACCAGGATTTAAAGGCCGTGCATATTTAAAGGCAGAAGTGCATTATTCCACTGAGATTTTACTGCTGATCAGTGAGCTAGACGTAAATTAAATTCCACAGCAGGTTAATTAACAAAATACTGGGGCATAAAGTACTGAGCAATGAGACATAGAAACACATAAAAATGTAATCTTCCATTTACTGTAGCAATCCTTTTTGCAAAGGGAACCAGGAGGCAACAGTCTCCTAAGTTGTTTTCAAAGAAACTGGGCGACTATCACTATGAAGCATACAATGCTCATTATATATATATCAGGTGCGTAACTAGAAACCACAGGGCACTGATAAGCTGTTTTAGGGCCAAAGTGCCACTGTGGGACATGTTGGTTGTGAACTTCACATTTTATTATTATTAATAATTTGTGTTTTTTCATAATTACCCTAGATGACCCCTCTCTCTTTGTAGGGCAGGGTCATCCAGGGGCTGCCATAATGATTTGATCATCATCAGCCCAGCCCAGCATTTGACCTGGAAGCACCCTGGACGTTCAGGTCAGTGCTGTTATTTTTTTATTTATTTATTTTTTAATAATTTTTAAAATATATATATATTTTTTTTTTTTTTTAAATCTTTCAATGCTGATGCTCCATTGAAGCACAGCATCGACTGATATTTAGTCCCCACAAGCTTGTGGGGACTAATATTAACCCCTGCAATGCTGCGATGGGGGTTATACACATTCGCAGCATTGAAGGGGTTTATTGAGCAAGAGGGGGGGTAGGGGTTAATTGTGCAAGGGAATGGGTGGGGGCTGCTCTCCACACTCCTGTGAAGGCCGAAGAACCCTGTTTCCCTGTCCCTGAGGCTGCCTCTGGCAGCTGGGACACAATCTCCCGTAGACTGGAGATTGCAGGGGAGGAGTCTCTTTGATCAGTCCTACAGGACTGATGAAAGGGCTTGTGGGGGCTCGTTTTTGCTGTTGTCTTTCAGACAGACCACCGGCAGCAGAGCCCAATGCAAAATGGGAATTAACCCCTAAAATGCCACGATTGCGGCATTGAAGGGGTAAACGCTGCACTGACGCTCTCATGGAGTTGTCCCCACACAACACACCACTCCCTCCCCTGAAGCAGCCTGTGGCAGCTGAAAAAACCTGCAATCGCAGTTTCAGCCTACAGAATCACTCCATGGGAGTGATCTCAGGCTCGGGGGCTGATCTCAGGCAGACAGCAGCAGCAGCGCCCCCGCGATTACCACGATTGTGGCGATGTGGGAGCGGTTTTTGGGGATGACGTGCCTGGTACATCCCGGTCTAATGGTGATGTATGACCATGAAGTACCAGGTACGTCCCGGTCCTGAAGGGGTTAAAGAAACTACCAGTTCAGCTGTTATTTTGAAATCATATTTCAATTTCAAGTGATACATACTTATTATGTAGTTAAAAATGCATGTCTGATGGGGCCATCACATAAATCAATAATAAAGGGAGGGGCATTCATACAAATAGTGCTGGCTGGAGGCGATCTTACAAGGGTGTGATGGCACCACATTCATCTATACTAAAAGGGTGCTGGCTGAGGCATTAATACATAAGGGGCAAAAACACTAAAGGGGGTATCAACAACAATATAGTGTGGAAATGTCATCCTGGTATAGATGTCTGTGTCATAGATTGTGTCCTGCTGTTTGTGTATTTTGGTTATCAGTGCAGCAGAGCCTGATGTGTGTGTATGGGTGTTGGTGTGGCAGAGCCTGTCCTGGTGTGTGTGTGTTTGGGTGTCTGTGTGGCAGAGCCTGTCC
>VKOC01000001.1:14581854-14594036 GCA_009364415.1 Spea multiplicata | reverse complement strand
CTCCCCTTACCTGAACAACCGAAGATGTAAAAAGTATGTGCCGCTCGGCGCTCGCAGTCGCAGACCAACCTGTTCTCCTGCACAGGGGGAAGCAGATGCGGAGCAGGGTCATGTGACGTACGTCACGTACGTCACGTGACTGTTGGATTCCTGCCTGCGTCCCCGGCATCGTCGGCTCGCGCGCGTCCTCCTGTAAGTAGCGGGCCCCCGCGGAATTAATCGTGGGGGTTGCCCGGGCCCCCTAGAGTGGTGGGCCCGATCGCAGCTGCTGCAGGGTTAAGGGGCAAGTGCCCCTTTTGCCCTGCGTTGTAGACGGCCGTAGAGGCCGCATAGGCCCAGTCAGTCTGGTCCTGACTGGGCCTATTTTAAGGTAGGGGCCTGGAGCTTCAGCTCCATCAGCCCCTACGTGAATCCGGCCCTGGGCTGCCCGGCCCACCGGGCAAATGCCCGGTGTGCCCGATGGCCAGTCCGGGCCTGGTTATAGTTACTGGTAGGTAGGTAAGCTGATCAATGAGCTGCACAAGCAAAGCCGTTCACATCATAGGAAAAGTCCTGGTGAGGATCAAGGTCATGACAGAAAGGATCAAAACTAGCTTTTCTCCGGCTTCTACTCATCCTCTCTTAATGAGCCACGCCAAGCTATATGCTGGATTCAAGCAAACCTAAAGTTACAGTTACAGCGCAAATGGACCAAAAATGTTTCAAATTCATTTTAGTTTCGTTTTGGTGCCTTCATTTTCAGACAATTAATTTCGTTTCCTGCCCTTTTGGTTCATATGAAATACAGAGACTGTGTCAACTGAGAAAGTAGAAAGACATTGAGGGAGAATGTGAGACTATGAGATAGAGCAAGGATGTGAGCATGAGAGAGCATGAGCAAGAGTGAGTGAGAGTGAAAAAGTCACAAAATAGAAAAGGAAATGCTTAGCTTTCATTTCATCGCGGTCCCTCCACGTTTTCAGACTTTTAACGAAATTGGCAAATTTTGTTAAAATTAAAATGCGTACAAATCTGAATGCACAAGTCTATATTAACTTGCTCAGGTTTTAACAGCTATGACCATTTATGATACAGGTTGTCTGAAACATCGTTACAGTTCAGCTTCATGGCTCATGTCGAACCAACAAGATCAACTGTAACAATGTAGCATTGCAATAAGCATTGGAACAAGGCTTCATTAAAAAAACCACACACGCTATCACACCTTAGAACAGAACTCAGCATCCTGCAAATGATGATTTTTTTAAAACTTATTTCTTATCAAACAGTAAGCCAGTATTATTGTTCAAACACACACAAAATTACCTTAAATATGAACAGTACTATGACATCATACCTGTATTTAATTGTAATATATGTTCATATAGCTAACAATACAGAAATTCCTAGTGTTAGTATACCATGTCATTCGTCAGGCAAACTTTTAATACATTTATTACAAAAATATTTCATGCTAGAAATGACAAATTGTTTTTCAAATGAAATAGCAGCGTATTGATGTCAAACAAGTACTCCCGTCTAAATGTATCTGGAAATGCTAATAAAATAATATTTTATGTTATTTTAAAACAAAACCTTTTTATGTTTTCCCTTCTTCAACTAAGACATCTGTTACTACATGTGATAAAGATTAAATCTTGCATGATCGTAACAAGGAAGAGCCTGCCAATATAATTAGTTAGGGCTACTGCTGTAATAAAAAAAGAGTACATTAAATAAATACAGGCAATAGTTTAATTTGATGAGGGCTGGAGGAATGCCTGAAAGCTGAAGGTTGGATCATTCCATCGAAGGTCAAAATAATAAAATTCCATTTTGTCCTTTTTGTATAGTTGCAGGTTTTTTTTTTTTTTACAACTTTACAAATATTACAAGAACAGATTAATATGGAGTGCTATATAAATCCATGGTTACGGTAATAAGTTACCACGGCTATGGTAGCACCATAAAAAAATAATACTCTTGGATATGATGTCATCGGGTTGTCAAAAGATGCACATAGTAAAATCATGGAGTTAAAACGGTAAATCTTGAGTAAACTGCACCTCACTGTTTTATTGGGTAGAGAATCATACTGTTCTCTCACCAAGCCATTCCCTAGGGGAGTACAGGCTCTTGGTAGCTTGACCTGCACATCTAAGAATAATACAATATTGCCACACCTTTGGCTTCTATAAAATTCAGATTTCCCACCAAAGATAGGTTATTAAAATCACTACCTTTGTTTGCTTATGGGAACAATAAAGTATGCAACACCTGTTAACGGAAAATGAATCTTGCAAATGGAAAAATATGGCACTGTACCTCCTCAATATAATTTATTATAAGAAGATAATACTGGATCTATCGGGCTATCAGTCTCTCTGTAGCCCCACTGCTCAATAGGCCAGTTTAAATGGAGACCACTAATTTCCCCATTTGGCCCATTAATACGAAGGGTGGAGAGCCTGGTTATGATGTCATATCATGGTACTCAGCAGTAAAGATAGCAGCTTGGAACCAACAGCTTGTGGCACTACTCTGGGTTAGGCCTTGGGGAGTACTGAAGCTACATGTGGCATCGACTCTAGCTATAGTAAAATATTTTTCTGGTGATGCATGTGTGTGCAACAACGGGAAAAGAGACTAACTGCTTTGACATTGCCGTGAAAATTCACACAAACTACTTATGTTAGGAAACCCTTAAGGCCATTTAATGCCCATTGATTGTTTACAAAACATTCAGAGCACCTCATTAGACCAAACATTTATTTCTCGATATATTCATCTACTTTAGTTTACCTTTACTGAGCTTTGCTCATGGAAGACAAAAATATTGATTGGAGAGTCAAGCCGAGATAGTTCATGAATATAGGAGCCACTAAAACAAAATTAGTATACCCAGTATGCAAACAAGAATTCTACTCATAGTTCATGGAAGACAAATATATTGCAAGAGTCTGTATTTTCTCATAATCAAATGTGCGTGTAGGGAGTCGTAGAACAATAAACCAATATGCTTTTTTCTTCAATAGGAAACATATATGAAGAACTTACTGATGTGAACCTGAAAATAAGTTTAAATTGGACTCCACAAGATCTCAAAGGAGTCCAAAGTTTACAGTTACCTAGGAATACTATATCAAATTTTGATATACAAGCTTTGTTTAGCTACATGGTGAATATACATAATGCCACAGATTTGAGCTAGTTAATAACTTCATCTTAAATAATAGGTCTTATTTTGTGATCTTACTCCCTTCCCATTCGGTATTCCATGAATATATTAATCAAACCATTGCATACAGTATATTCATAGCATTATAAATTAATTTATGTATTAGTTGATATTTCAGAGTATGTGGTGGGGTATTTTTTTCGGCTCAGAGTGCATCACTTTTCAGGAATCCTACAGAGTGAAGTTAAGCTGGTAAAGCCTTATCTGTATCATGGAAGCACTGCTTGTTCAACTCTGCTGCCTTGGATTCCTGGCTGCAAGAGAGAGTAGGTGACATTTTGTATCCTCCACCATCACCGTCCATTATTCCCCCCTATGGCCCCCTTCTCACCCTAGAGCTACCAGGGTTTCTACTAACGCCCTGCCTTTTTTATGCCTGATTCAGCGCCCCTTGCTCTTCCACATACCTTGCTCTCACACAGGACACTAAGAGGCGAAGCAGGGCTCCCAGGGCCAGCCCGACTATCTCCTCTTCTGCTGTGCTGGCTCCTATCAGTGGCTATTGCAGCAATGCTTCCATGGTGATGGTGGCTGCCTATAGTTTTCTGGATTTTCTAACAGTTTTTGTATTCCTAGTAGGTCTGTTGTTTCTGTTTCCCTGCCTTAGAACTTCAAATCTACAAAAGTACAGTAGGTGGCCTCAGGTAGGATGGCAGCCAAGTCCTATCTGCCCCATTACTATACCTGCAAATATCCCTTAGAGGGTGGTCCCAAAGAAGCAGGCAGGTAAATTTTGCTTGATTCACTATCTGTTCTTCCCCAAGGGTGAGTCAGTCAACAATGGCATTGAGCCGGAGGTTTGCAGGGTTTCCTATGCGTTTGACAGATTTTTGGTCAGGGCTATGGGTCCTTGGGTCCTGGCCTGACCAATTGGTGCAGTCAGAACATCCCTGCTGAAGCTTCACCAAAAAACAATTTCATTGAATTTCTCTTGTATTCCACCATAAAGATCACACAGTTAGAAGCACCCTTTTTTCTATGTATTTTTTATAAGGAAATTGGGGTCATTCATAGTGTTTATCCCAGATCTATATGAATTATGTAAACACATTTCTTTTAATTATTTAAGTATGATTTCAAACAATTGTGTATAATAGGAAGACATTTTTGTACACTGTATTATGTGAACCATCATGAGTAAAGTATAACAGCTACACCACTTTATAAAAAAATTGTGATACTAAAATATTTACAGAAAATACCAAATAGTACCAAAGATAAGTATTTTGTACAGTTTTTTCACTGTTTCATGTTAGCCTACATATCCAGGAGATACCTATTTAACATATTCTCTTGCTAAGAAATTTTTTCTGTTTTTAGAAAAATGTAGCTCATTATTTCATCCTTCCTTATATGAATTCCTGAGGCAGGTTTTTCTTAATTTTATTAAGGGTCGCAGAGGTGTTTTTAGATATGTATTTTACCAACTTGTGCAATTTTTATTGTTATTTTAATCTATGATATATTTTTATAAAACAGATCAAAATTTTTATTTAACATATACCTGCTCCTTTTTCCTTTTCTATCCTGCTCTGCAAACAACACCAGCTGATTGTATTCGTAGTTAAGTTACCCTTAACTATGCAGAATACCTGGATATAATGTCATAGCCCCACACTCAACGGCAAGGAAGTTAATGTTGGGATGGTGAATGGAGTGTTTCCCTAGGGCAGGCCTATGGTAGCACCTAGCTAAAATATGCCATTGCCCATAGCCGTTTACAGTTTCATGACAGGTAGGTTTAAATTATCATAAGGGTAGAGTTATTATTATAATTATCTTCTATTTATTGTGTAAAAAAAATATTAGCATAATACAATACACCAGTTTTGTTGTCTACTTATTTACGGTATGTCTTTTTTTAATTAGGGAATAGGTCCCCTTTAAGCAGCTGGACATAACTGTCAGGAGGGCAGAATATTGAATGGAGGATAGAAACACCTTCCAGGCATTAGACAACCAAACCAAATTATATTAAAACTAAACACAGGAAAAAGAAGATTTTTTTTAACATAAGCTTATTGTTTTATTCTTTACTTTTGATGTTTAGCAAAAACAAGGATATGCATTACAAGAAAAATATGATAATCTAATTATAAAGGAAGCCCTACAGGAACTCACAAATAAACAAAGAATAAACAGGTTGGCATGGTCAAAAATTATACCACCAACTATTAAAATAGCTTCAGGGGTATATCTATCCACATAATGAGGAAGATATAACATTTTATTTTAAGTATTTGTGTTAAAAAGGGAGATTATCCTTCAAGTAGTGCCAACACATTTATAAATGCCAAACTGCAGGTAAATGCTTTGTAGCATGTAGATTAATTTAATAAATCAGTAGACAATGACTTTTTTTTAAAGTGGGAAGAGACACAAAAATATGAGACATGACTCAGACATGACTCAGCATTCGGACCTGTACTTTTTAATATTTTTATTAGAAATATTACAGAAGGTCTTAATGGTATGCTTTGAATTTTTTGCAGACGATACAAAGGTCTCCAACATGCAGGGGTGTAACTAGAAACCACAGGGCCCTGGTGCAAAAATTGCCCTAGGGGCCCTCAAACTTTAACAGCTGGTCTGTGCCTTGCCCCCAACCAAGTTGTCTGTGCCTTCTTTGCCTCCCTTCCAACATACATTCTGGCTTACATATGTAAAGACACTTACACAAATTACACACACTTACTAATACTCACTAACACACATATACACATTCATTCTAAAACATACACTCCATCTCACCCCACATACACATCCATGCTCACACATGCAATTACACATCCATGCTTATCCTCACACACAAAATCACATATCCATGCTCACACGCACAATTACGCATTCATGTTCCCACACAATTACACATCCATGCTCACACACACACTAGTACACATCCCTGTTCACACACAAGTACACATGCCCGCTCATACACACACACAGTTACATATCCATGCTCACACACACACACAGTCACTGCTCCTGCCTTTTTATCTCTGGCTGCTCGCACACTGTTGAAGCAGACTCTGTTTCACCCTGGATTACGTGACATAACATGACCCCGATCAGCTACTATCTCGTGCCAGTTTAAAATACTTTAGAAAGGAACATTCCGACCTGGGCCCTCTGGAGGCATGGGCCCCATCGCAGCTGTGACAGCTGCAACTCCTGTAGTTACACCAGTGGCAGCAGGGTAGACATTCCAGGTGCAACCCACTCAAATGGCAAATTACTTAAGTAAATTGGAGTGTGGCAGTTGCAGTTTAATGTTGATAAATGTAAAAGAAAGCACTTTGGGACATAAAAATCCCAAGGCAGGATGTAGCATTGGGGGACTGTTCCGCCAGTGGCAACAGAAGAGAAGGACTTAGGAGTAATTATTTCTGATGACTTAAAGGTAAGCAGACAATGCAAAAAAGAAAATCAGAAAAGCAAGCATAGTACTGGTTTGTCTAGCAAAAGGCATTAGTAGTAGGAAGAGGGAGTATTACCTAGAGTATTGTGTACAGTTCTGGAGACCCCATCTCCAGAAGGATATTGACAGATTTGTTCAACTGAGAGCTACAAAAATGGTAAGTAGTTTGCAGGACAGAAATTATCAGGAAAGATTAAAGGATATTAACATGTATAGCTTATTTGAAAAGAGGAGCATTGTTAGAACAATGGGTCATAGTCTAAAACTAGAGGGTCAGAGGCATACAAGCGACGTAAGGAAGTTTGTGAGATAGTGGCGGTTAAACAGGAAGTGGCGGAGGGTAATACAGTGAGGGGATTTAAAACAAGCATAGGATATAAAGCTATCCACACTATAGGACTGACAGGGGTTTAAACGGGAGTTAAAATGGGCAGACTAGATGGTCTGAAAGCTTCTCATCTGCCGTCAACTTCTATGTTTCTATTACAGCATAAATACCATTCCATTGTGTTACCCATTGGGCTCTTAAAGAGGATCTTCTATGTGCACAAACCATGAATTTTAATGTTCAATGTAATAACAATGGGACTTGCATGGTTATTCCACTTTGTTAAGGCACAAGTCTCTGTTTTCTGACTCTGAACAATCATATATACTGTATATACAAAATGTATCTTTACAGTCAGGGCCGGCCGAAGACGTAACGCCGCCTGGGGCGAAGTTTAAAATGCCGCCCCCCCCGCCGGCGTCGGCGGGGCGGCATTTTAAACCGCCGACGCCCCCCCCCCCGGGTTACTTACCTTTAAAGAGTTCCTGCCGGCGGTCTCCCTGCTCTTGCCCACCGTGCCCCGGCTTGTAATTCTGAGCGCCGGAAGTGACGCCACTTCCGGCGCTCAGATTACAAAGCGGGCACCAGACCGAAGAGGGAGACTGGCCGCAGAGGAGAGAGAGAGGGCGCCGAGCGGGTAAGAGAAAACCACTCGGCGCCCTCTCTCTCTCTTCCGTTTAAAAAAAAAAAAACGCTCGGGCGCGGCAAAGTTGCCGCCCCTTCTAAAGTGCCGCCTGGGGCAATTGCCCCAGTCTGCCCTATTGTAGGGCCGGCCCTGTTTACAGTCTAAAATAAGACACATACTTGATAGGAAACCTGGTGTTGATGGAAACATGGAAGCAGATACTTGAGAATATATGTGGCATGGAGACATGGCTCATTAAAAACGGTATAGCTCTGTACTGAGCAACAACATTTGTATCAGTTCATCTGATGTGATTCAACAGTTAACACCCGGGAAAGATCCAATATTTGTTACCACTTACTTTTACATGCAAAAATACCCACCAAATGTAATATTTCAAGAATAGATTTATCACAGCATTTCTCCTCCCTTTCTGCACCCTCGGGATTTGCTTATTTGCTCTTTTGGGATCTAGTGGTTGTTCTTATGAGGGGACTGTGACAGGGAAAAAAGCATGGTGGTTGATGACATCTATATTTCATGGAAATACTGCAGTACAATGTGTTTGATAACCCCAGGGAGAATGTTTTGTTACAGTCAGAATAAAGGAAATATTGTAATTTTGGAGAGAAGGGAGGGCCAGCGCTCCACTCCGTAGTTTACTTGCAGCAGGGGAGGAGTCCAGTCCAGGAGTTCTGGATCTCCCAGGTAGTTAAATACCTGTTAGCAATGAGCAGCAGGAGCCGGCCAGCCCACCTCCGCTCTCCTTGGCGCTAGCTGTCAGTATGCAAAGTGTAATTTGGGGCTATGTGGTATCAGGATGCTAGCCTTTGAAAATCCCACAGCATATTTCATTGCCAAGCTAATATAGATCAATTGAGATAACTTAAAATGGAAAACACTATAAAAACACTATGTGAAAAACAAATGTGTTAGGATGCTGTGTACTTCTGCCTTGTTATAATACTCTTAAGAGCTATACCAATTACCATTTGCTGAAGAAGCAAAATGGCTGCTGCAGATTCCTTTATTATTATGTTACGTTGTGTGTGTGTGTGTGTGTGTATATATATATATAATATATATATATAACACACTTACATATGAACATTGTAGCTAAAACAGATTGGTGCCATTCATAAGGGATAAGGGTATTTATGCTTAACATATGTTGCAACCTATTATCTCTTCAAAGCTAGTATGCGCAGGCAACCATTACAAACACACTCTGAAAATAAATACACGAACATGTTGGAAACAGTTAATGCCTTTCTTTAGTCTTAACGTGTCATTAGTGACAAGTGCTGATAAGCATTAATAATGCGCAGTTCAGGCTGTTAGAAAATGGGCATCACCTTTAAAGTGAGAAATAAACCAAGTTCCAATTAGTTCTAAATTGTTTTTTTTAGAACACTGATGTCTGTAAGGTAATTCTGTACATGCACAGTTGGCTCTTTACGTGAGATATTAGCTGTTTCTTCTGTTTGTCATGTTACACTTCCTCGATGTGATCCAAAAATGTAGAATAGAAAGAAAATAAAAAGTCACTAGTTTTGCTTGTATAGATGTTTTCCAAACTTAGCAAATATAATGTGTTACGTAGCTTTGTCTTTTCTGTTCAGCACCATGTGGAGAATATCTTAACAGTACAAATGACCCTAATGTGTGTATACTGCTCTACTTACCTGTATGTTTCTTCTCCATTTATCTTCCTGAAATTTGTCAAAAAATGGTTGTTATTGAAGAAATATTTTGTGGCAGAGAGACAGCGACCTGCGTGCAATGTTGATTTTCAGTAGGGTCATGTCTACTTGGCAACCTAGTTCCTTCAAGCGGGACACCTGACAGGTGGTGGAATTGTGCCATCCCTTAGCATGCATGAGACATTCTGTGAGCAAGCAGGCAAAATGATCGATGGCTAAAAGTCATGTAAGGTTGTAGGTTTTGCTTTAGAAAATGAATTCTGCCGGTGTATATGACTAGTACAGTTTTACATTGAGCCATTTCATTGAACTCGTTCAGGGAAAGGCTGGCAAGAGGGGGAGGGAAGCAAACTGCCCTGGGGCTGTTTGATTTGAAGAATTTAAGCCACGTTTTATTGTGTTTTACTTTCAACACATTTGATCACCAATGTCTTGCATAACAAGAACCTTAGCGGGCATTCACTGTGCTCCTTTTATGGGTTTTCTATCCATTCACCTTCTCTAAATGGGCTTTGGACAGAGTCTACTCCTGTGTCTGCTCTTCCATCAAATGACAGTTAAAGGTCCAAGTAAGGAAACATTGGTTGGTTGTACAGCGAGGGGTAATAGCAGTAGAAAGAGGGAGAGCTCACGCCATTGTACAGAGCATTGGTGAGACCTCACTTGGAGTATTGTGTACAGTACTGGAGACCGTATCTCCAGAAGGATATAGATATGTTGGAGAAAGTTCAGAGAAGGGCTACTAAAATGGTTTATGAATTACAGGATAAGCCTTACCAGGACAGGTTAAAGGATCTTAACATATATAGCCTGGAAGACTGGGCAGACTGGATTGGCCTAATGGTTCTTATCTACCGTCACTTTCTATGTTTCTTTCTATGTTTCTATATGAAAAAAAAACTTTGAATGGAAATAAAGATGCCTAGATGCAGTGATCGATAGGGACTTGGTTTACCTGTGGTTGTTCTCGGCTATTGGTGCATAATTATGCGCTTGATAATGAGACTCAAATATTAATAAACATTGTTATCACAGAGAACAATTGGAAAATAAAGTTGTTTGCGCTAAAGCCCCAACTAAAGCAAAATCAATTTGAATAAAAAGAAAAACTGTTCCGCACCAGCCAAGACAGGTGAACACAGAAGTAAAATATGGCTGAGATTGACCGCTTATTTACACTACACCCATCACATAGGGGTTCAAGAAAAACAGGTAAGCCTTAAAAAACATTTCTCACTTTAATATAAATCCTAAAGTTCTGCTTTCTATTTTATGCACCAACAGTTTCTTTAAAAAAAACCTTCAGCTTTTCAGAAACTGTGCAAAGAGAAGGATCAGATCGTTCTTTGTAGCTTTTATGTGTAAAAATGGCACTTATTTGTGGCATAAGAATATGTCTTACCCTTTTTCACGAATGAAGATTTAATCAATCCTCTTTCAGTGGGGCATTTACAATACAAAGGTATTGGACTTACATGGTTCCTCTTCCAAGGTATACATTAAACTTGTTGACATTTGACGTAATTCTAATTTTAAAGCATGGCATGACCACCTAAATAGAAATTATATTTAATTGAAATTCTAAAATGGAAGTCACGTTACACTGTAGTTCTTTCCTACAGTGCGAGTATAAGCAGTGATGCAAGTTACAGGTTTAAAGAAGGTGGTCTTCTTCTGAAATAAGAAGCACAAAGGTTTAAAGGTTTAAAGAAGTTTAAGGTGGTCTTCTTCTGAAATAAGAAGCACACGGCTAAAAAAAAGGCCTACAAATATAGTTAAATATATTTCTGATCTTTAAAGATCTCAAGCTGTCTTCAATCATTTTCCCATCCCAAAGAATATAATATAATAAAGATAAACATAAATAAAAAATGGAAAGATATCTTTTTGCCCCGTTTCTTATTCCTACCTCATTGATTAATACTTCTTGAAATTTGTGCATAGCAGTAATGTGGACAATAATTTATTTATTTATTATTAAAATTATTTACTTTTTTATTCTATAATTTTTTTTTAGGCATCGTAAAAAAAAAGTTACGTATCACACATGGTAAAATTACAAAACAGCACATATGATACCTTGACATAAATAGATAAAAAAAGGGAATTTTAAATGAGTTTGCGAATGTTCCTTGTTTCACTTTTCTATTTTTTTATGATGTAACCATGTCATATTGAAATGTCAGTAAAAAAAAAAGATATTGTTTTGCCAAGTCAATCAAATGCAAATCCACTGGGAGTGAAGCTGTGCTTTTTGATGACATACTGTCGCAAGTGGCAGTCATGGTAGGAATATCTGCTGACTTTCTGTCAATCAGACCAGAAGCAATAATGGAACACCAAGAAGGGGAAGTCTGGAAGGCCTGTCAGCATAGTAACTGAGACTTCTGATGAAACGAACATCAGAGAGGTTACTCAAGATGTCTTCCAGGATCTGAAATTGTCATAACAAATGACTAAAACAAGCAAACATTACAACTTTACCCTGACCTTTTACGGCTCAAGGACTACAATATTTATCATGGAAATTTTTTTGTAATCAATAACCTTTTTTTTGAGTAATAAAAAAAAAAGGTTTAATACATTAGTAAAGTGGATGGTATAGCTCATTGTGTGAGGTCATTGAATCCATAATGGTCATGTCCTTGATCCTTACCACATAGACTTTGATCGTTTTCTGGATTTATCTAAATTGCATTATAAATATTTATAGCATTGAAATTTACTTCAAATATTTTTCGATAATAATGGCAGAATTCATTGGGTCAGGTTATTAAGGAGTTTATCAATGTGAATACAAGAATGCGGTAGCCTTTTGGCATACACTGGGTTAATTAATGATTTTCTTTCTAAACTTGGTTTAGAGTGGGAATATGTTTGATGGCTCAGGG
>VKOC01000001.1:14568424-14581754 GCA_009364415.1 Spea multiplicata | reverse complement strand
GGGTTTTTTGTTTGCCATTTTTTTTATTTTAGTCATACAAAATAATGTCTTACAATTATTTCTATGTTTTCAAAAGAAAGGCCTACTTGTGTTGAAAAAAAATAATATATAATTTGTGTGGGTGCACTGACATTACAGTTGAACAGAGACATTGTAAAAACAGAAAATTGATTTGGCCCTCTAGTGTAGAAAAGCCTTGCCCTTTAAGGGGTTAATAGGAGAATACACTCATTATAGAGGAAACATGCATATATACAGTACATAAATGTATATATATATGTGTGTGTGTGTGTGTGTGCAATGAGAGAGTAAAGTAATGTATATAAATTCATGCTGTGTAATAGTTTAAAAACATTGGTATGGGGAACATGATTTGCATATCACAGATGAGAACAAAAGATTTCCAATAATCATTTTTAAATAGGCTTTAATTGTTTTTTCTCGAGAGGACTGCAGTGCCATAGCAGATTCTAGACAACACTTGTGTTTTGTTTTCATTCCCCTAGAGGTGCTGCCTAACGTTAGTGTTTGTTCCTTCATCTGTAAATTCATATATCTTCATATCTCAGGCAAATATATTACAATGTCAAAGCTGCTTTTTGGCAAGATATTGAATAATTGCCCCTTTCTCCTGTGGGCACCTCAAGTGCATTTCTGCTATAAAAAGTTTCAAAAGTCACAGTGTTCTTTACAAAATTGCAAATTGATTTAAAACTGAGCAAGTGTATAATGAAACCCCTAGGCAGATCCTGCTAACTTGACAGGACGCAGACTAGATGCCCAGTTGGCAACTTATCTGTGTTTAGCACCTTTCTCATCCCAAGTGAAGGTGAGATGATAGTCAAGATGCAATGATGTGTGAAGAAATAATTGTATTCTGGACGTGGATCCTCAGCGGGAATAATTGTTAATAGGAATGATGGACATGTGATTGACCATGCCCACCAGGGACAAATTTCAAATGAAAGGTGCCTGTAACTGAACTTGCTACAATCAAATGCTCTCTCATACCCTGGCTTTTAACTCTTTAGATACAATCTTTTTTTTATATAGAATATTACATTAAAATTAACATTGCAAATTGTGTGAGTTACTCTTAAGTGTCTTTAAGATTAGCACAGGTCACCTTCAGCAGTAGCCCCCTTCATATAACAACTAGGCTTCTGCCCATAATACTGGTTTGGCCTCAGTTATGTATATAAGTGATTTGGTCAACCTAATATGTATGTCAACATGTAGTCTTTTATTAAACATAGAAAATAATTAAGCATAATGAGTGGGGGTACAATACTCATTGGCTCTACACAGTAAAAACACATCAAAATTAGTAAAAAAAATTGGATGGAATGCTCTCCATCATAAATAATTGTATGGACTGATGGACAATACATACTTCCACTGTTATAATTTTGTTGTTTTAAAAAAGAAATAGGTAAAAATATATATAAATGAAATATTTAAAAGCTCAGCAAGTCCACTTATACACAAAGGATAGAGAAAACCAAAACAAATAACAAAAGTCGAAATATAAAAAGTGATAAAATGTTAGAGAACAAAAAAAAAATGAAATTCCGAAGCCAGAATATACCGTACGTGCAGGGATGGAGGTGCTGACAATGAGGTATGTGCCCCTCTAAATGGGCTTTTTAAAACTTAAAATATGTTATCTTAACCCATGGTATGGCTCAGGAACGGCTTGGGGTGTCTCCCACACATGTGTTGGTTAAGGGTTAGTTATATTTTTAATCCCTCCATTCCCCTGAGCAAGATATGGGAGTGAAGTTTTGTATATATAAGCAATATAAACCCACAAAGTTAATTGAATCACTCCCCATTCAACCATACACAGCTTGAGGGGAGGGGGGGGGATTATGAGATCCACCTTGGTTTATAGGAGGTCCTTGGGACATGAACTTGCATGCCCTAGCCTGAAATGTGTAAGATTTAAAGTCACAATTCCATTGACCACTCAACTTTTTGTTATTGAATAGGCCTGATTGACAATTGTGATACTGTTAGTTTGTAGCCCAGAGTGCTTCTACTGATATGTGTTGAATTTTTGAACTGTTCACTATAAGTAAGAATGCATATGTCTGACATTACATGCACACTGGCAGAATCATCAAATGCCCTGTCCAGGAGTAATTGTCAATGCATTGGATCTTATATACAATCCACACAAGCCCTAGGAAAGGATTAAAGCAATTTACCATGATACAGTGGGTATCAAGTAAAACTAATTTAACATTCATTGGAACTATTATAATGCTGGTAGTAAAACCTGTGGTCTTGTGTTCTTTTGTGCATTTTTAACCAGCCTATATCAATATTTATTGTAGAAAGTGCCTGACTTCTATTTTTTTAACTAATAGGTAGTCCTTTGCAAATGAGGCTGGTTTAGCCTTGAAACAGTCACCATATCCTTTATTAAGACCATGGTAAGTACAGATGCAGGTAAAGGACATAGAAATATAGAACTTGGTGGCAGAAAGAAGTCACTTGGCTAGTCAAGAACAGGGAGTACCTATTAACCCACATTATTATTCTTTTTTACATGTGCAAAGGGACATAATGTAAGTAGATGTCTAATGGGAATCTTTCCTTTTATTGATGTTTTTTTATGTTATAGCATACAAATTGTGTAAATTGTACAACTGGACCTAAATAACAAAAGATTTGAACAGAAGGGGTGAATACATAATAAAAAGTGAGAGCTATAGAAGTCTGTTCGGTGTTACATTGTTCTGCCCGATTTCAAGCTGTCCAATAGTAAAATTATCTTTTGTATGAGGATTAAACTGCTACGGATACAGAAAAAAAAGAATGCATGTGGCTGAGAGAATATTGTATCTAAAATCAAACTACATAATTCATATGTTAGCACATCCAACTAAATTATCAAAGTACCTATGAAAAACCCTGTGCTGAACATCTAGGAATTATAAACCACCAAAGGATGTGAATATATATTTAATGCAACGGTCTAACTTTAAACAGCCGATAAATCATTCTGCAGTCCTCGGGGACCACGCTTATCTTAGAAATGTATATTTGTCTTTCTCAATTTATGGCTGTGCTTGTAACTTCGGTGTGCTACCACATAGACATTATATAAGATCAGGGCCAGCAACAACTCTCCAGCTGCCGTCGACTTAGAACAATCGTGACACTTAGTCACTGCACAACCCTGCCTAGGAGTAAGGTGGAAAAGCCATGGCTGTAACGGATGAAAAAATAATGTTCCTTAGAGGCATTTTTCCCTTAACTTTTATTTTTTCTGACTATTAAACTAAACATCGTTGGTTATAATTAATACCATTGCACTGTTTTTTTTTTACTAATGCTATTAAGTTAATTCTAACTTTACTTGTGCCATTGAGTCTTTACTAACTATTATGAAAACCAAATAAAGCACCTTCAATCAGTAACGCAGTCTCGTCTAGGCCTAAGCCAAGGGTGGCAGGCCCAAGAGCAGGGCAACCACCCCATCTCAGTGGGCCTGGAAACAAAGGAAAGCTATGCCTGCCATCTTCCCAACTGGTTCATTTAAAATATGGAGGACATTCCTGCACAACCTACATCATATCTGCCGACACATTCCATGATATTTTACATGGTGCCTTATGCCACTGAGATACGGCGCCATGGGGTCAGGCCTAGTGCAGTGCCCATCATGGACACATCATTGATTGAATATAGTTTTTCTGCAGAAAAAAGTATTCAGTAGAATGATATACTATTAGCAAGTCTGGGATTAACACGTCTTCAGCTTATTAGGCAGTTAATATTCTTTTTAGAAGCTGGAATACATTTGATACATTTTCTAAATATTTTAGCAAAAAAAAAAAAAAAAAAAATATATATATGTATCACTGTGTGGTATGTCGTGTCCTACCCTCACAGACCACAAGGAGATGTACGCCTTAGAACTTTCACGTAAAGCTAATCAGTATTGTAAAATATCCCGGGGGAACACACACATTGCAGAGCACTGCTTTGTGGATGCCCGTCTAAGTTATGTGGGTTAAGCACTTGGCAGAGAGCAATGTACATGAGAGGGGCAAGGTTTGCTTCACTCGACACCTCGGAGAAATCAGTTTAACTTTTACATGCGCAATGCAACCCCCTTCTGAGAATAAAAGCTTAGCTGTAACACATTGCATATAATTTTCTTTGAAAAGGAATTATTTTTTTTTCTTTTTTGTCATTTTCTCCCAAAAAAAAGTCTAATTACAGGCTGTGAAGAAGTCATTTGTTCTTCTTTAGGAAGTTCTCCATTCTGTCAGTAATTTCAAGAAAGCGCTTTCCTCTCCACTGCTCGGAGGATCACAAAGCCCCTCTCTCTCGCCATTATCTTAAAATTCAGCTGTTGATTTTCTCTGTCATAATTTATCATTTTGACTTATGTGCCTCTCGCCTCCCACCTCCCCCCAAAAACAAAACAGTTTTGTATATAAATCCCAGTGGTACAGCACAGAAGAAATATAGCCACCTGTAACAATTTGACAGCATTTCAGTAACAATTATCCAGCCGGATAAAATAACAACCTCTTTTTTTTTTTCTAGCTGCTAGGAAAAGTAATGATAGGGACTTAACTGATTTGTCGATGCAGAAAAAACCCCCAACTTATTTATTTATTTAATAACGAGATTTTCAAATCTGTAAAAGTGCAAAATATTATAATACAACTCAGGTTTTTTTTCCCCAACTCTAAATTTTATTTCGCTGGCATGAAGGACTATTGTGACAGTCCTTCACACACTTGATCGAGCCAGAAAAAGCACATGGGACTGCATCTTAGACACTCAATTCAGAACATGCAGTCCTCAGAAAAACAAGGCAGACTTGAGGAAGAATGAATAATGATCTCACTTGATTTTTTTCACTCCATGTAAGTATGTTTAACCTATTAGCCTCTATCCAGAAAAATATCTTCCGTTGCCAAAGGGAAAACTAAAATGAATTTACTCATCAGCAATGTGAAACACCAAAACAAAAAAAAATAGTGTATAAAGAAAATGAAAGAAAAAGGAATAAGGTAAGGAATGAGCTGCTATTCTTCAGGCTGTTTGTTCTTGTCAAGGAACAGTGATTGAAGACTGGAACAGTTTGTTTAACACGTGGTATTCACTGGACGGTCTTCCTAGGCTCCAAACGTATTCGCTTGGATTTAGAAAGTGTTTCTTTGTACAAACCTGGTTTACATGGCATCCCAACAGGTCACTGTATTACTAACTCATGAGAAAAATAAAGAGTTTTGGATGGTGGGGAAAGATGTTAAAGGCCCTCGTCATTTTGTGTTTGGGAAATGCTATGTTATTGCTAGTGAGAAGATTTAGAAGCTGGCCTCCATATGTTTATTGCTTTGTGTTGTGTGGCTCATTCCCTCTGGCACTCGAAAGGAGATATTTATCAACAGAATCCACTATGTTTAATGGACTTTATACATTGTATGTAATCCCTGATGACTACTTACTAATGCCACTACAGCTGCTCAGTAAATAAAGCCAAAATGTTTGGTTCCACTGGTAGGTTCTGCTATAAAGGCACAGATACGTCAGATAAGACTATTCTTTATTACTGATCTTCTGGTTCTCTATGCTCTGCGGATTGTTTCTGTGTAAAACACTCTGCAGAGTTGCTTGGCTCCTTTTTGCTTGATGGCCATTTAATATGTTTAGCTAAGTTTAGCTAGCGCACCAATACTATACATGGATGCTGTTGGGGATTCCCTTTTTTTTCTTTCTGCCTGGGATGGCCATTGGGCACACTGGACAAATACGTACATGTCCGGCCATTGGCCACACCTAAGTCATCAGGCGGTGTTAAACTGCTGTGGCCACCTTGTGATAGCCAGTCGGGCCCTGCCTAGGGTCATTAGTGACTTGTCAACATGCAGTTACGTGTTTTTTTAACACACAAATTGTGCAACGAAGAAATGCAATACAAATTGGAAACCGGGTATTTCAACTCTTGTCTTCTTGGATGTTATTGCTACTGATGTTGTACGTTTTATGTGTCGGCAGGTGGGTGTTTTTTCAAAGTTTATCCTATAAATTATACTTAAAAACCAACACAGGGACCAAATTCACTTAAAATCAAGCACAATATTGTAAAATTTCATTTTAAATCCCACTAATTTATGAAATGAAAAAGGTATTAAAGTACCACAATGGGCCATGATATAACCATGTGTTACTTAGCTCCAAAGACAATGTCACCATCCTGGTTTCTTCTAGGGACAATATGGCAACGGCTGCAGAGGAACAATACTGATGGTGATAGAGGTTAATGTATTACTGCTTCCACGATCTTTGCTTTATTTCTTTTAAACACATGTCTGGGTTTCAAGCAAGCAATGATGTCTTTACTTAATGGTGATCAGGCCAAAACAAAAAAGTTGTAACAATACATAGGCTTTCTGGACCTCTCAGAGGTCTCTGGAGGACCACTAAAGACTTCCTTTTCTATTGGGCAACATACATGTTCTCAGTAATATATATTTTCCTGGCAAATAATGTCTATGGAGCCGCAGGCTGATGTAAATACTGCTAGAGGAAAGCAAATACTAGCTTTTTGGCTGAAACAGGCAATTTATGTGATTAAAACATATAAAGCTGCATGAAAACTTTTTTACAGTTATTGATTTTGTAGGCCATGGAGTGAACTCTGGAAAAAAAGAGCTTTATAGCTAGCTAGATATTAGTAAGCTTGCGGGCAGGGCTCTCTCCACCTAATGTATCGGTTTGTCTCAGTCTGTCAATTCTCGTCTTGTCATACCCCTTGAATATATGTATTGTATTAAGGCCTGCGTAAATTGTTGGTGCTGTATAAATACAAGAAAATAATAATAATAATAATGAGCATTGCAAATTAGTTAACATACTAAATATAATCATAACATGAAAGCTTGTGTTATTCTTTCAAACTGGGTGTTGCAAAGTCAGCTAATAAGAATCTTCTTAATAGACAGGTCTTGAGAGAAAGATGTATGGAGGAGCAACATACTTAAGAAAAAAGATGGACCAAATCACTCCTGTTTTCTGTGTCCTGCTGTTAGATTGTCAACGGTGCCATCCACACCTTCTGTGGAATCCTTTATATCCTACAAATTAAACATAATGATGATGAAAATAATAATAATAATAATGATAGAGCTGTTTCTTTATTATACTTCTAGTTGTAAGTTTGAGGGGCAAAGAACGTATCTGTATCCATATAACTATGCTGTATAAACTCCTCATAGTTACAGAATTTTACGTATACTGTTTGTGAGGTGTTTGCATGCTGAGAGATGTTAAAAAAAATGTCTCAATTTCTGAGGAATTTAGATATCTGAACAAATCGTCCGGTGGTTTATGAGTGAACTGCTGTTTATCAGTATAGCCCTTGCCACCTTGAAGGTGAAAGTATGACATGGAACTATGGAATCATAAAATATAAAGGAAAAAATAAAGGAGGGGATAAGTTTTTAAAAGAACAAATGATGAAGTAGATCATGTAGCAGGATGAGGTCCCTGGAGTATGACTATTAATACATTATTTTTATTACTCACATAGGAAAAGAGCCACATTTGAAAAATTAAAACGTTAATGCTTGATGAGAGGATTTATGGCTGCTGATGTCCTATATCAACTACAGAGTGCTTTGAAGAAGCAGCATATTAACCTAAAAAGCTCACAGTCAAGGACATGAAAATACATGATATAATGTCTGCTTTCACAAAGAGGATGCATCATTTGTCTAATAATATATAGCTTTCAGTGACGTGAAACCCTTTCAAGGAACAGATTGAGTGCCGAGTGGTCATTCTGTGTCACGGCTGATGATGTGGCTACCAGTGTACATGAAAGCGTACAGAACTTGCACTTGACTTGAAAATTTGAATTAGGTATGACATGGTACAAGGACTGTAGTCACTGACAGATTTAAATGCAACAAAAGACACCCATGGCTAAGGAGGTGAATATTTCCTTGAACAAGTTAATGAAGAGTGCAAGATGTTTGAAGATGATAACCACCCACCTTCACCAGCTGACATACTGCTCCTGCATACGTTAGTAGCAGTGCATCCTATATACAGTACATGCATAAAATGTATGTATGTATGTATGTATGTATCTATCTATCTTTTATCACTGGCACTTTCATATTCCCTTCTACACACCTTGTCGTCCAGTTTGTTCTTACAATAATGTTCTTACAATATGTATTATTGCCCCTTCTCTTGCAGATCTTTACAAAATCTCTATTTTGTATCAAACTGCTACTGAAATTACTGTTCATTTTGCTTCATTACATTATATTTAATTATTCTATATATGTAAATTGGAGCTTTATTCGTGTAACTGAAGATACCCTCCAGGACATATTTGAGAAAGAGCTGCACATTGAAGCAATATACTCATGTTATTCAATGTAGTCTCGGCATTATATCTTGATATTCAGGAAACCATAGGATAAGGCTTATTACAATTCACAACATTTATTTTTTCTTCATACATACCAGACAGACAGTAACATATACACACTAAAATATCCAGGCAGACACACACATGCATACCCAGAGAAACACTAACATACAGACACACACACATACATACCCAGAGAGACACACACATACATACTCAGGCAGACATTGATGTACATAACCAGATACACACTAAAATACAGACACACACTAACATACTCAGACAGGCACACACTAACATACTCAGGCAGACACACACTGAAATACTCAGACACACAAGCATACCCAGGCAGGAAGACACTGATATGCATACCAGGGGTGTAACTAGAAACCACAGGGCCCTGTTGTGAAAATTGCCCCGGGCCCACTCCCCAACTTTACCAAGCAACGTGCCCCACAATGACATCTTTCCCCCAAACAGCTTGTGTGTACTTCCTTTGCCCCCAAACAGCTTGTGAGTACCACCCTTGCCCCAAACAACATATCAATTTTTTGAAACATCCTGCCTGTGCCATCATTGCTCCAGCATTTCAGTGCCCCCCCAAACAGCTTATCTGTGCCATCTTTGGCTCAAAACAGCTTGTCTGTGCCATAATTACCTCATTCCCCCCTCCAACATACACTATGGCACAAATATATAAACACACTTATACAAACTTACAGATGCTAACTCATAACCCACACACACTTACTCATACTCACGAAAACACATGTACACACTCATTATAACACACACACTCCCTCCTCTCACACTACTCATGCTAACACACACTCCATCTCACACCACTTACACATCCATGCTCACACATTCTTACACATACACATCCATCCTCACATACACTTATACATAAACATTCATGCTCACATACATCCAAGTGGTTGCAGGGGTCGCCCTGGCCCCTTAGAGAGGTGGACACTCTTCGCAGTTGCGACTGCTGCGCCCCCTTGCAGCTGTGCCACTGATGCATACCCAGGCAGACAAACACTGACATGCTTAACCAAGCAGACAGGCACATACAGGCAGATCACTTACCCCATGAAGCCTCAGCCTGCTTGTGATGCAGCTAGCCCTGTAAGCTGTAACCCTACCCTCACACTACCCCCAAGTTGTGTCTCCTCCTGAGAGTTAGGGTGATGAAGATGTAAGTCTGTAAGTCCAGGAATAGGGACTTACATCTTTATTCCTACTCCTGGAGCATACCTCTGTCTTTCTCTGGGGGGGGGGGTTATCCATTGCTGCCTCCCTGGATTCGCCAATGTGCTGAGTGCCGGAATCGCAAGTGAGCAGTGAAACCCTGCTCTCCTTTTATTGAGGGGCAGTTGGAGGGTTATCTATGATCTCCCCAACCAGCCCTGCTTCTTCAGCAGAGCTGCATGGGGGTGTCTCATCTACAGTGGACTGAACTGGCCATCCAGTCCACCTTGGAGGAGGTGCCCCCACGTAGATATGAGATTTAGGCTGGCGCCTACCTTGCCTATAGGTATGCTGGCCCTGGACTCACAAACAGAGTTCCAGAAGTACATGTGGAGCAACACATAGGTGCCTTAATTAAAACAATGGATTCCACTTTGAACTTTCAGAATCTGGAAACAATGTAGATCCAAACTGTTTAATAATAATAATAATACATTCACATATAGACAATGTCTGCAGCACAGTACACCAATAAGCAGCCAAACAGTCCTTTGGAGTTTATATGCCAGGGGGGGCAAATACCACCACTGTTTATTGCAAAAATACAGCAGTCATTGTCTATTGAAACACCTTGCTCTCAGCTTCCCGAGAACCGACGTGAGCAAGCTGTGGTGTCTTTTTGTTCTTTAAAAATATACTGTGTATTGTGAGATGAATGAACAAGCTGGAATAATATTATAGCTGCCCTTACCTCATGGTCAGATGAAATGTGTATAGAAGGCATTCATTATTCCCTTACTGTCATAGGCACTAACACTGTCTGGAAGGTTAATCCATATAAACCGCAAACTTATATTAGATATTAATTTGTATTCTTCAGTCCAAGCATTAAAACCTACAGCTTTACAGCAAATCCCATCTTCTCACATTCTTCTTCTCTGCAAATATACTTTTGTAGCAAATTGTTTTAGAAGCAAACTTTTAATGTCATTAATATTTGAAATGGTAAGTCTATATTTACTTCCTAAAAGATGTGTATGTTGATATATTATGAGTCACTGATATCATCACCATTACTATCATCTAGGGGGCTTTCATACAGAGATTTTTATTCTAGTTTAAACTGGATGACATTTCTATAGCTCTCAAAACTGTTCAATAGTTTTTTAAGAGGTTTCTTATAATGCATTACATCCTACCTGTCAGATAATTCACTTTTGGAGCACCTATGGCATACATTTAATTGCAATTTCTCAACACCGCACTACTTATTAAATGACCTTCTGTATATGATGGGCCGAAGGTGAACTAATACTAGAGCATACAACAGTATCTGTAAAATGAAATGTAGATATTTCTATGGTTGGAGCTGGATTTGTGTCTAGAAATGGAATTGAAACAAGTGGTTGCTTTCTATTTTTAATGAGATAGTAATTTGACATCTACCAGTACTGTGTTTGGGGGAATGGTTAGAGCAGCACTAAGATGAACAGGCTGATACATGTTTAATTATAGCCTGGGAGAGCCAGTACAAGGAAACAGTATGAAGGTCAAATTGAGGTAGACACTGGATGTGCTACAGTTATTGCAGGGAGTTGGAATAAACTGAATGTCTCTAGGGAGGAGCTGAGCTGCACAAATAACTCAAATAATCAATATCTAGCTGGTTGTCAATGGGTTGATCCTGAATGTGTCTTGGGAATAAGCTTAATGCATCAAGAGCTATATTTTTACCAACCTTAGTATATATTATATATATATTCTATAATATCATAATAAATATATATATATACTATGTATAATACTAGTCACTATACTATACTATATATATATATATAATCAAAAGCAGAGAGGACAGGAAGGGGCTGGGGAGGGTTGCAGGAAGCAGTGACCAGCAGGGGGACAGGAAAGCATAGAGAGAACACTGGTCTTCGTGGGAACTAAAACAAATGGGACTGGGACCAATCAGAGTGCAGCAAATGGGCTGTTTGGGTGTTTGGGCCTTACTTTATGCCCCGCCCAGCGTGACTGACAATTTCCACAATGACAGGACTATTATACATTAGATAAGTAAGTGAGGACTTTAAGTTGTATTCTATACTACTTAAGGCTAAGATGAATACGTAGAAGATGTTGTTGCTCTTGCATTGCTATTTTTTTTTGCTAGAATGACTTGCAAATACATATTAGCCATAAAGCTGACAATACAGTTATTATGTTTTATTATAATATATTTATAAATATTTATAATAATTGTCCATGAGTCAGTAATGACAGGACAAACAAATTATATTTTCTAGTGAAACACAGGACATACACAGAGAAGTGTTATGTCATATAGGACACAGGTTAAAATAAATAATAATGGTACATCTATAAATCATTTGTTTAAGATATGTGCATTTTCCCTTTTGTGTTAACATACACGCACATTATCCAGGCCCAAAAAAAAGAATAATTACTGATAGGAATAAAAAGAATGTTTTTCACTCACGTATACAATGCGGTAACTAATTGCCAATCAAAACCAATGTTTGCATCAGCTTGTAATTAATCAGAAAAGTGACTCAGATAAATTGGATGGATCATTGATGCAATACATGATTTAGGAAAGATCATGAGTAGAAGAAGTCACAACCACTTCTTCAATTATAATGAATCAGAGTGCAGTATTCATCAAGCGACATATAAGCTTGATCAGGAATTTTGTTATCAGCGACAGAACTACTAAACTTTGGAAAAACAAATAGATTTTTATGTTATTATTTCTGATACACCAAAGAAGATTTGGATGATATTGAAAGGAACGATAATTATGTGAATTCTACCAAAAAAAAAAGGAAATAAATATTTCTTTGCCACTTACATGCCAGTAGCAACTTTTTGACACTGCCGGTCACTCTCTTCTTCTTCAAACACTTCTGTGACATTCATACCCCCGACATACCCCTGGCATATGTGTTTGGTTTTTAGCAGAGCGTCCCATAGCCACACTACAAATATTAATTTATTATATATGGTAATGATTACACCTTCACCACTCAAACATTTAGCTACAGTGAATACCGAAAAAGTATTCTACAGGTGGTTCAAGTAGGCTGCGGCATTTAGGTAATTTAGGTAAATGCCGCAGCCATTTCTAAATCCACGTCGGGCTGGTGTCATTTATTGTGTGTGTATTATTTAAGGTCATATCAACCACTGTCACCACATTGTATAGGCAGTGCAAGGGTCATGTTGCTCTCAGGCTTTGGTCCTTGATTATCACACTGCTAAGACCTGTCTCCTTTGTCAGTCTCTTCACTGGCAGTATGCTCCAGGATTGAATTTACATGACCTACAAAGCTTTTATAGTTATTCCTCTACCTGCATCTCTTCACGTACCCTTGAATACAAACCTGTATACTCTTTCTGCTCATCCGATTATCTTTGCCTGTCTTCCGCTCTAATCTCTATCTGTTATGTTTGTATACACGATTCCCAAGGTGTCTTCATCCTTTGAAATGCTTTACTATGGTTTATCAGCTTCTCTCCACGTCTCAGGTACATGAAACTCCTTCAGAGAATCCTATGAACTGAAAGTTTAACACCCCTTCTCCCACTGCCTCACTCACTGTGATATATGTTCATATGGTGCAATGGAGATTATGTTGTAGCTCGCCTTATGGATATATACAGCAATATGGGCAACTGATTGCTTTTATAAATTTAATTCCAGAGTGA
>VKOC01000001.1:14498460-14558118 GCA_009364415.1 Spea multiplicata | reverse complement strand
GGAGAAGGGAGTGAGAAGGGGTAGATAGGGGAGAAGGGAGGGAGAAGGGTAGATAGGGCAGAAGGGAGTGAGAAGGGGTAGATAGGGCAATCATACTCCTATCATGCCAAGTCTGCGAGTACATCCTGGAATCTGGATATGCCTGGGCATGATAGGAATGTGATTGCTGTTCCGGCGCTCAGCTGTGAAGCGCGCACCACGGGAAGACGGACACCTCCCGCTCCCACTGCAGGACTCAACAAGGTAAGTAAGGGGAAGGGGCAGAGGGGGATCAGTGAGAAGAGGGGGGCAGTGAGAAGGGGCAGAGGTGGTAGATAGTGATACAGGGGGATAGATAGTGAGAAAGGGGAGTTTTGTTACAAGTTTTTATTCCTTTTTTGGGATGGGGGGCGCCAGAGGAGTAGTCCGCACAGGGCGCCAGAACACCTAAGGCCGGCTCTGTCCACTATTTGTCCTGGCAATAAGTACAAGTAGCGTTTTGCTATTTCAAAACCATGTTTTTTCAAATCTGTTATTTGGGACACCTTTGAAGCTAGCCAATGCAATTTACCCTAAGGTGACCAGATGTTTAAAATGAAATCCGGGGACATTTTTTTAAAATTGGCAAATGGTAAAAAAAAAACATTTTATAAGCATATTTTCCTCAAACTATATATATGCAGTGTATTTGTTATGCGTATATCAAGTGATTTTATGATATATATATGTTATTTTTTTGTCCATGAGAAAAAGCACTTCTTAGAATCTTTTGGGCAGGGACGGACTAAGAGCATCATGGACCTCCTGCAGAAGTGAACATAAATCCGGCACTGCATCCAAGGACATAATTTGTCCAGGGACAATGTCCTCAATCCGGGAATTCAGTACCTGTATTCAACCTCCAGGGGGAGCTAGAGAGTTTTCTGGATAGACCCTCTGTGAACTCATTGATGTGACAGTTAGCACCGCCATCTTGTGTTGCTAACATGCCTCGATATCAATTACGGTAAAGAAGCAATTGCTGATCACTTCCTAAGCTCTTTTTTAGCCGACCATTTTTTTTTGGGGGGGGGCTTTACTTCCATTATCCAAGGCTAGCCTCACTTGTTAAATATTTAAATATAGGGCATAGGCACACACTGGCCAAATGTGGCCTTTTAGACCCCAAATAACCAGACAAACCCATGCATGGGGTATATCGCTGTACTCAAGAGATGTTGCTGAACACATATTGGGGTGTTGTTTGATAGTGACATATACCTGGAGCTGTAAATTCACACCTGAAGTATAATTTGTGTGATAAAAAAATACAAAAAATATTACTACCATAAATTTTGACGAAGGCTGGCAATATTAGTGCAATGAAATACTACCATTTGAAATACTCTGGGGTCTTTTCAAAATATATGGTTTGATGGGGTAAATTGAATTAGCCGGCTTCAAAGATGGCCATATTAGGGCATAGGGGCAGTAGGGCTAGATGTCAAAGTTCCAAGTTGAAAAATGCGCATTTCCACCTGACAAACCCATGCATGGTATTACTGTACTCGGGAGATGTTGCTGAACACATACTGTCTTGTTTGACAGTGACATATACCTAGAGCTGTAAATTTATACCTGAAGTACAATGTGTATGACCACAATATTTGACAAAGGGTGGTAGTGAGTATACCCCTAGTGGAAATGTCCAAATTGGGCACAATTAGCCATTTTCCCTCCCCGGTGTCATGTGACTCGTTAGTGTAACAAGGTCTCAGGTGCGAATGGGAGCAGGTGTGTTATCGGTCTCACACTGGTCACTGGAAGTTCAACATGGCACCTCATGGCAAAGAACTCTGAGGATCTGAAAAAAGAATGGTTGCTCTACATATATATGGCCTAGGCAATAAGAAGATTGCCAAGACCCTTTGTTGTGTGACAGTGATATATATACTAGGACCTTTAAATTCATACCTAAAGTACAACGTGTGTGGGAAAAATACACACAAAATACTGCTGCTAACTTTGAGAAAGGCTGGAGGTAGAATAAGTGCAAGGAAAGAGTTAAAATACCAGCATTTGAAATACCCTGGGGTAGAGGACTGCATTGGGATGCAGGTCCCGTGGGACCCACCAAAAAACTTGTGGGCGTTTTTTGCAGGTGTTGCTTTGCGGGCGGGAGCAGGCAGCAAATGTACCTGCGGGTCTCGGTAATCCCGCACACTCCCCCAAAGCTGCCTTTGCGTTGCTTCCTCACAGCGTCTCTTCGGAACAAGAGAAGAGACGCTGTGTGGGAGCAACACGAAGCAGCCATGCGGGAGTGAGGAGGAAACCTGCAGTTCAGGTATAAGGGTGGGCGGGATTGGCCACATATGTGGCGGGAGTGGGCGGGATTGACTGTATATGTGGCGGGAGCGGGTGGAATTTGAACACACACATTGCGGGAGTAGGCGGTAATGGTCACAAAATCAGCAGAAGCTGTATTAAAAAACCAGTCCTGCGCAGGGCTCTACCCTGGGGTGTGTGGTTTTTAAAAAATATATATGATTTTATTGGGCACATTGAATAAGCCAGACTCAAGGATGTACCAAATAGGGCATGGGCACAGGACCACCAGATAAAGTTCAACATTGAAAAATGTGCATTCCTCAAATGTTTCCCTTTTGACCCAAAACAGCCCGGCAAACCCATGCATAAGGGGTATCACTGTACTCAGGAGATGTTACTGAATACATATAGGGGGGTTGTGTGACAGTGGCATATACCAGGAGCTATAAATTCATACCTGAAGTAAAATGTGTATGGCAAAACAATGACTACCATAAAGTCTGACAAAGACTTAAAATACCAGCGTTTGAAATACCCTGGATCTAGTCTTCCAAAATATATGGCTTGATGGGGTAAATTGTATTGGCCGGCTTTAAAGATACCCGAAAAATGGCACATGGGGGAAGAATTACCAGATTTGGAAAAAATGGTTATTGAAATAGCAAAACGCTACTTGTACGTATTGCCCCATAACGTGCAGAAAAAAGCAAAAAAACATAAAAACATTGGGTATTTCTAAACTCAGGACTAATAGCAGAATCAAGTTAGCAGGTTTTTTCGTTAGCTTTTATAGATGAATAAAAGATTTTTCAAGTAAAAGTCAGAAAAAGTCATATGCTAAACTTTTCACCATATTTCTTAATGGTAAATGATATGATACAATGAAAACAATGACATCTGAAGAAAGCCATTCTTGTCCTGAAAAAAAAAACCAATATATAACTTGTGCGGGTTCAGTAAACGGGGAAGAAGAAAATTACTGCTAAAAACGAGCAGCGCAGAAATGTTAGAACAGCCATTGTCACGACCGGTACAAAAAATAAAATCAGCCTTTGTCACGAAGGGGTTAAAACAGCCTTGGTCACAGAGGAGGGTACACAAATAAAAAAAACAAACCGCCTGGTCCTTAAGGGGTTAATACATAATGCCCCCCCTGACATATTCCATGGGTGGGAGGATTCCGATAGCTTAGCAAACATATAATGGTAGCCCAGCACATGCCGCCCTCCTCCTCCCCGGTTATGTGTGAATGCCTCCCACCGCCTGCCATAGCCCCTCCCTCTGGTTCTGACACACTGTGTATTCCCCTTCCCTCTCACACACTGTCTCTGTCATCCCCTCCTCCCTGCCTCCACACTCTCTCTCTCTCTGTGTCTCAGCTCCGTGTTGTCCCCGCTGCCACCCCCACCTCCTCTAGGTCGGTGCCCCGGGACCTCATTCCCTGCATGCCAAGGTAAGACTCCCCACAGCCTGCAACTAAAGGGTAGCACTTTTGGCCCCTCCGTGAAGGCAGTGACTGGCCCCATTGAGTGGTGGTGGTGGAGGAGGTGTAGATCCTGGAGCAGGGTGCAAATGGGAATCCCGGGAACAGGCAGCAGACATGATGGCAGCTTCCTAGTCTGCCATGGGGGTAGCAGAAGCCCACCCTTCCATTGCAGATCCCTCACTCAACCATGAGGGGAATTGTTGCCCTTGCCCTTTAACCCCGCCGGTGTTGACGGGGAGGAGGCAGTACCTTTCCAGTGCAGGCACGTTAAGGGTTAAGCGCTCAGCGATTGCCTACAGCAGCCCCTCCATCCCTTGCATGTCCAGCGGCAGCAGCAGCAGCTTGGGAATGGGACCGGGGCGGTGGGGGTTGGTAGCTTGGTGTCATCGAGGCCTACATGTTTGTTGTGAAACCCAGTCCAGCAGCGTGTGGATAGTAAGGAGTTCGGCTTAACGATACCGACCGACCGAAGGCTGCGATCGCAGGGGGTCATGCGCGTGTTTTCGGAGGGGGGGTGCGTGCTGGCACGTTGCTCCGTAATCCCTCGGCGGCTGCGGAGGTTGCGGGGATCGAACCCGTGGTTCCGCGGCGTGTCCTGTAAACACGGGCAGCACTTTCGCTTTGGGAGGATTCCGGTCCTCGAGCCCTGCTGCGTCGCTTTACTTTACCAGCGCGAGGCCTGAAGTTTGCTGTCACATTCCTGCTGCCGTATTTGTCCCCCTATTTATTCGCAAGCATATTGACACACGGTAAATGCGTGTGCATAGCGTGCGGTACGTGGAGCAGCGCTGCCATATATATATATATATATACATATAACGTAAACATTCTAGAATATATATAATCGCTCTATGTATGTATATAGTTTACGTTTATTGGGATTTAGGCAGTTTGGGTGAAAGAGTCTTGCATAGAATGTGATGTCTAAGAACACCATGCAAAGACAAACTATGTTTGTCATCTAGCGCCCGTATACAGCGAGTACGTTGTGTGCGCATATAATGCTCATAGAACCGGTGTGAGAACAGAATTATTGTAGATATGAAGAGGTTTTAGATGTAATGTAATGAAGATTATGCTACCGACCGAGAGTGAGGTAGATAAATGGAACTGCCTCCCATCAGAAGTGGTAGAGGCTAAGCGAGCGAGGTGATTTAAACATGAATGGGATAGGCGTAAAGATGAATCTAAGACAAGACCAATAACTGATTAAAGTGTGTTTTACATCAGTGTATGCTGTGTAACTGTATTAAATGTACAGCATGTAGCTGCTGAATTAGTGTGTGTGCCGCATTGTGCTGTTCTTTATGTGTTTGTGTATTTTTCTGCTTGCGTCATTATTCCATTGTATTTTTAGACTATTACAATGGGGGGGGGGGATACATATTTAACCAGAATATTACACGTCACAATATTGAATGTTGGCCGTAGTCTGCTGACTCTGCCTGCTAGAATTCTAACGCTTGCTAACTCATGTTTATTAGCGAGTGAAAAGTCTGGTACTCATGAAGGAAACGTCCAGTGCACCTTGTGGATGTTCCATACCTCCCAACAAAATGTGGAAGAGGGACACTTGTCTTTTTTATTTTATTTTAGGAAATTGCTCTCGCGCAACTCACCAATACAAGCAATTGCACTTTACAATAACATTCCTGCATCGACACTTAAAACACGCTTCATTATTGTGTGACAGTCATGCATATTAAAAATATCTAACACATTGAACTGAATTCCCATGAGGCTCACCCAGATATACTACTTCCGTGATGCTGGCTGAGCATCATGGGAAGTGCAGTTAACAGTAGATAAAGCTGCAGATGTTAGTTGTGAGTCCACAACAAACACCTGTCACGTCATCTGTGGTTAACTACACTTCCCACGAGGCTCCGCCAGCCATACTGCTTCAGTGATGCTGGCTGAGCATCATGGGAAGTGCAGTCAACGGTGAAGCTGTAGATGTTAGCTGTGAATTACAATTCCCATGATTCTCAGCCAGGTGTCCACCATGATGCTGGCTGAGCTTTATTGGAAGAGCAGTCCACAGCAGCAGAGATTTTCTTTTTTTTTGTTTTAATTTAAAAAAATGAAAATGCTAATGTTAGTCTCCCTCCCAGGATGATACTTTTCTGGCATGAAGGGGGGGTCATCTGGTCCCTGGTGGGCTGTGAGGGCACCCGCCTGGGCTGGCAATGGTGTGGAGGTGGTACCTGCTCCCTCCATGCCATCTCTCACTCCATGTCAGGGCAGGGGGCTGTAGTCGGTTACAATCAGGCTCTGCCACCCACATCCAGACATGCTAAGCCACACTGCTTTGTTGTTGACACCCCCTTTGTGTTTTTGCTGCTTGTGTATCGCCCCCAGCCTGCTCCTCCATTTAGTATTGATTTATGTAATGCCCCAGCTGCCCCCCTTGTGTATTGATGCCGCCAGCCCAGATAAAATGCTGCCCGGCAGTATGGAGGACGTATATCCAACTAATTGGTTATCTTCCATGAGTCTGTACATCCCCCATACTGCAGGGCAGAATTTATCTGGGCTGGTCCGCAATATGTAAAAGTTATGTGTCCTGGGAAAACATGGCCGATGTGGTCACCTTAATGCCCCCACACCCTTTTGTACTGCCCCCCAGCTTTAGTATAGATTTATGTGACGCCGCCAGCCAACACCCCTTGTAAATTTAGTGTCCTCACACCCTTGCGTATTGCCCCCTCCTTTAGTATCATGTCAGCCCTGGCACCCAGATTGCATCCACAGGACCTGCCCAACATCCAGATTGTAAGCATCGGACTTGCCATCCTTGCCCCCAAACAGCTTACCTGTGGCATCCTAGACTCAAACTGCCTCCATGTGGCATCCTAGACTCAAACTGCCTCCCTGTGCCATGCCCCCCCTTACACATCCATGCTATCACACACACATTCATTTGTGTACTTATTCATTCCCTCATTCACAGATACTCATTAATTCCCTCAATCAGGCATACTCGTTCACGCACCCTCCCCCACCTCCTCACCTGAACTGCAGATCTTAGTGCCGCTCACCGACTTCTGCAGGGGCCACTGCTTCCCTCTGTGTTGCTTGTGCTGTGTGCGAAAAACGTAATTTGTCCCACCCAGGGGAAACAGGAGAGGAGCAGTGTCATGTAACATGATGTAAATTCACGTGACTCCGTTAGGTTCTTACTTCCCCTGGGCTGTAGAAGAGACGTTGCATGCGCAGTGTGTGCAAGCAACGCACAGGTAAGTAGAAGGGCCCCCGCTGTAATCCTGCCCTGCAAAGTGGGACAGGGTTGGAATAGGCTGGACTGTCCTGACCAAATCGGGACAGTTGGTGGGGCATGATATTCACTAGGGTGATGCTGTTATTAGTACATATAGTATATAGCTGTTGCTGTAGCTCCAGCAAGTCACGCAGCACTTCTTACCATACATACATTCAAAGGGTATGGCACAACTAGAACTGACAGACAAAACCATACAACAGGTAGGAGAGGGTCCTGCTCGCATGTCACTCACTCACTCACTGAATGGTGACTCAAGTGTTTCAGCACAGGTTGAGCATCTGTAGGTAATCAAGTTATCCTTGGCAATCACTCTTCATACTCCAAATCTAATGTGCGACAGTCCTTTCTCCTTAGGCCACGATTGAGAAAATTAAGCGATCAGGGAGTTCCAGTGCTTACAACAAGGAGTTAAGAGTATAGTTTTTATTGGCTGTATTCATGGGAAAATACCCAACATCAAAAGTCACCAGTGGACACACACATGGCCTTCTGATTAATCATGTTGGCACACATTGTACACAAGCAAATATGTGCTTCTGTGGATGTATATGAACCAACTTTCATTTTTTTCCTGTAGGGGCCGTGTATCCCGATTCTGGAAGATTCCTGCTTTCTTCTCATGGCCTGATTTCCTTTTGAAAACGTCAAGCATCAGGTACGCTTTCTTATAAACGGTCACCTTCCTTGTGACCCCCCTCCAGCTTCTGAGCTGCCCTGGGATCTAGATTGGTTATTGCTTAGCACTGTATTGGTCCCCAGCTTGCTTGCCTGCCTATATTACATAGAAGCCAAAAAAACTCCACATGTGTACCAGAAAACTAGAATGGCAGCTTGGATACTGGAGGGCTAATGATTCTGGATTTTATACTACATTTCGCATTATTTATGTCGAGTGTATTCACTAAAGAACACAGCTTAGCTGGCCTTATATAATATGTAATTCATTGCATGAGGAGACTCACTTATTTAGCTATACATTATACAGGGCCAGTCAAGCTCTGTAGAAATCACAGCTTTCCTTTTAGTGAATAAACCCCATTATGTTCTCTTTAAATACAGCCCCAGATGCTGAGGGACCCTGCAGAGTCTTGTCAATGTGAATGTTAGATGTTAGCAGTGAGTGTGCACTTGGGATTCTGCTGAGTAGACTGTTATGTGTTGGCAAACATCGTTTGGATTGGGGTTCTGTGGAATGTGGTGTCATCGATCCGTTGATTGTTTCAAAGATCATGGATTCCCTTGCTGGGATTTTCTGTTCGAGTCTCCCTTGGAAAATAAATCCAAACATTTGTATATGCTATGATTAAACTGTACAGAGATCATCACAGCTGGGGTGAAAAAAAACAAGATGTGTATTTTATAAAAGGAAATGAGTGGTTTGCGTGTGGTGTATATATCAGAGCATCGTCCCCATGCTTTCAGTGTGGTGCCTTGATGTTTTTGTATACTGTTATGCTGGAACACACTTTTAGCAGACCAGTGAAGGTCACACAGATTTAACCGGTTTAATATCCGCTGCTGTGTTTTCATGCAGCTCGTGCTCTGAGATCAGGCAAATCACACTGGGGGTATTGAGTCTAGATCGCTCGGAGCCTTATAACCTATCTCATTCCGAAGTGCTGTCTTGTGACTACGATCCTTTCATTATTGTCTTTCTGGTAATACTTATTGAGTATTTGGGGGGGGGGGGGGCGCGTGATGATATGTGATCCGGGTTGAGTGTGAGTGTAGCCCTGGCAGCCCCCCGCATATTGACTTTCTGGAGCTATTCTGTGCTCCACACGAGCAAAGGATGACGTTTGGTAGCATGAAACCTAATCCACAGAGCTCCCAACCACAATCCCTCCAGGATCTGTGCACAGCAACCTATTCCCTTGTGGTATTCAACTCTAACCGATAAGCCGTTGCCTGTATTTAAAGCTGTTTAGGGTCAGGCTACATTATTTTGTTTGTAATTCTCACGAGTCCTTTCTCATGATTAGAAAGAGGAAATTGTTTGTAAAATTATTATGTTTTAAATGTCTAGCATACAGTGTTTTAATTCCGTGTGTGTGTGTGTATATATATACACAGTCAGCAAATCTGGTTTGGATGTAGGAGCCATTTAAAATATATATATATTATTGTTACCTTTTTTTGAAATAAAGAAAATAAAGACCGTCACTCACTGACAAAATATAATACATCTAACACATGTGCTTACTTACACACACACACACACATAGTAACACACACGTCATGTTACACATTCTCACGGGAGGGTCTTATTATACCCCCTGGAAATCTAAAGCAAGCCAGAGCTGTAGTTGTCTGGCAGAGTATTGTGCGTGTATGCGGTGGCAAACCAAGGAGCTCGGGGAGGTGCGCTGATGTATAGGAGAAATTTTTAATCCCCCCCCCCATGCATTTGCAAGGGCAAAATATTGCAAGGGCTGTCATATGCATTAAGGTGCAAATGATGGCTGGTATGTCCGTTTAAAGTGTCATGAAGGAATCACTGTAGAGATGTGTAAGAAACGATGGTGTTTCTGTGAGTTTAAGCTTTTCTACCGTACCCTGAGATTTTAGGAACGGAATCGTATATAAACTCTGATGATGTGTGATGAAATGTTTGAGTAAATGGTGTGTCTTTTGTGTCCAAAAAAAATGTGACATAAAGGAGTCTGTTTACTAAAGAGGGGATTTGTAGTTGAGTTGTGGTTTCAACTTCTAGTCTTCACTGTTCATAATGAAAGAAGAACTCCAATAAGCTTCTGCTGCAGGAAGTGTGAAGACTTTAAAGTCCGCAGAGTTATTCCTTAAAAGTCCACAGAGTTATTCTTTGTACAGGGCCAGCTCAGCTCTTCTTGCTTAAGAAACCTACCAATCTTGGCCATTCGTAACGTGTAGTGAAATAAAGAAGCTGAAAAGCAACTCTCCCTCAAACCTTCCTTCCATCTCTCCCTTTAGTGAATAAACCCCAAATTCCCAGTTTTCACACTTTCCTACTTTTGTTGGATAATTATTGTATTTTTAATCAAGGCGAATGCTTCCAATGCTTCTGGTGGTTTTTTGTTTCTGTGCCGGGGAGGAGATCATCCGCCCCAACTGCCCCCCAATCGTGGGTTGCTCCATGTTCCTATAGAGGGTGTTGACTTTTTCTTCAACTGTTTATTTTTCAATATGTTATTTTGAATGGTATGTTTTGCAGTTTCCCATTGCGTGATGGTCTGTCCTGGGGCTGGGAAGGGGGCACGGGGTGCCTTGTGGGTCGGGCGCCTGCTTAAATTTGGCAAAGTGCTGGTCACATTAGCTTTCTCTATGCCTTCTTCTCCCATGGCTCACCTCATTCTGATGTCCCTTAATGTTCAGGGTCTAAACACAGGTTGGCAAATAAAAGGAAATAAAAACAAGAAATGCATTTCTTCTCAATCATAGTTTTTATTAAATATGAAAAAATAGTTCACATGGGAATTAATGTTTACTAGTTAAGACAATCCCAGGCAATGACATTTATTCTCCTTTCAAGGGCTGCAAGGCGTGGATAGAATTAAGCAGCTGAGGACTCTGCAACTTTGTCTCAACTTAAAGGGTCAGGTTAAGGGGAAGGCACTTGTATGCTGTGTCAGTCAGTATGGTGAAAGGGAGGAAGCAGCAAGAAGCTCAGTAGGTGCGGCTTGTGGTTCTGTTTGTTACTCCTATTTCCTCTCAAATGAGTATTTTTAAAAACACAATGTATATGCAGTAACTTACTGTATCACCAACGCAGAAACTGCTAAACAAGCTCTGCTCAAGACAAACAAGGAATGCATCGTGATGTCACGATGACTACACTGTGATGTCACAATGGCTGCATCATCCACATCCACTGGTTGTCGTGATCAGTGTCAGTAGAACATTTCATTCTATGCAAACCAGACTGATCTCTTCTTTGAGGATGTTTTACCTGGTTCTGTTCTATTTCCTTGTGGTCTTTGACCCTAAAGCTTTGTGCTGTCTGAGATGTGACAAGGAATCAGAGAAAAGGCTAAGAAATCTCAGAGGTTTTTTGGCTGACCAATATGAGGATTTGCAAGAATATGCAAAGACTAATGCTCACTTGACAATGCTGTTCGAGGCTGCACTGGAACCTTTTTCTAACCGTAAAATAGATAAACTTGCTATTTTACAAATGGCTGGAGAATTCAAAAAGACCGTGGATTCGATTGAGAACTCGGGCGTTCTAGGCCACCTGCTTGTCCGTACACTGGATGTCAGATTTGAAAAACTACAGACAAAATTCAGTGACATTTTAGCACAGTTTTTGTAAGAAAGGTTCTGCCCTAACACCATGGGCAGTAACACATGTGGGCTTATGGAGCAAACACTAATAGACTGTGAAAGCTGTGACCCAGAAAAACTATCGTGCATAGGAGGACATGGCCAGTGCAAAGAAAAGGTTACCAAGTGCCCGTTATGTATATGTGCTCAAGAAGATACCAAATGCCAAGATATACAAAAAGGTAAACCTTGCACGCCTTGCCAAGGGTACACATCATGCTTGAATGAGGTGTTACATTGTGGAGTGCGACACACAGAAGTTGTTCAAGATGAAGACCTGATGTTTGACTGCCATTTACCTTGGCATGCAAAAGTGGAGGAAACGCTTGAGTATGTTTTTAAGAGGGTTGGACAGACCAGAAGCAAAATCCTGAAAGTCACAGAAGACCCCTTGCTGATGAAAAAGAACATGTACTACAGTGATGCTGGGAACTATTCGTGCACAGCACAATTAAAGAGCAGCATTCCCGTCAGCACCATAGTGTATAACGTAAAAGTTGTACCGAGGCAGGGAGGAGAACAGCACAAGACTCGTCCAACACTCCCACCCATAACACACGTCGTGGCGACCCCCGCCCCAGTTTATGCTAGCAAAGAGGACCACCTTATACTTGCTGCTATAATTACTGCGAGTGTTTGCGGCCTTTTGATTATAATAATAATCGCCTGTTTGTGTGTCAGAAAACTGAGAAAGAGAAGGCCAGAGGGAGTCGCATGAAAAGACATGAGCATTTCACGCTATCGAAATGATAACCATCTTAACCCCTTAAAGATGGCATGTACGGCCTTTGCTGTGAAGGGGTTAAAATACACAACTAAGTGTATGAATTTTTTAGTAGTTGATAAGTTTAGTTGATAAGTTTAGTTGATAAGCTAATAAACTTAAGATAGTTATATAAGAAAAGCAATTTCTTCATTTTTTTTGTTACCTATTAGGAGCCTTAGTGAATGGGTGATGGTGCAGTTAGACTTATATAGGGGAAAACCCTCACTGATAAATTCAACTATAGGAGACAGGCTGACTAACAAAATATATAAAAAAACATTTTTTATATTAATGTTAAATTCATCGTACCGAATCAGCAAGAAATAAAGACCGTCACTCACTGACAAAATATGATTCAACTGACACACGTGCTAACTATGTTACTGTCTGTGTGTTTGTATGTTAGTTTGCTTGTACGCGGTGGCAAACAGAGGAGGTCAGGGAGGTGCGCAGTTGTATAGGAGAAATTTTGATTAGCACATTTTGGAAAGGCCAAATATTGCAAGGGCTGTCATATGCATTAAGGTGCAAATGATGGCTGGTATGTCCGTTTAAAGTGTCATGAAGGAATCACTGTAGAGATGTGTAAGAAACGATGGTGTTTCTGTGAGTTTAAGCTTTTCTACCGTACCCTGAGATTTTAGGAACGGAATCGTATATAAACTCTGATGATGTGTGATGAAATGTTTGAGTAAATGGTGTGTCTTTTGTGTCCAAAAAAATGTGACATAAAGGAGTCTGTTTACTAAAGAGGGGATTTGTAGTTGTGTTGTGGTTTCAACTTCTAGTCTTCACTGTTCATAATGAAAGAAGAACTCCAATAAGCTTCTGCTGCAGGAAGTGTGAAGACTTTAAAGTCCGCAGAGTTATTCCTTAAAAGTCCACAGAGTTATTCTTTGTACAGGGCCAGCTCAGCTCTTCTTGCTTAAGAAACCTACCAATCTTGGCCATTCGTAACGTGTAGTGAAATAAAGAAGCTGAAACGCAACTCTCCCTCAAACCTTCCTTCCATTTCTCCCTTTAGTTAATAAGCTCCAAAGTCCCAGTTTTTACACTTCCCTACTTTTGTTGGATAATTATTGTATTTTTAATCAAGGTGAATGCTTCAATTAAACCTTTAATCTGAATTTCCAGGTCTTATTGTACAGACTTTCGCCAGCTTTAAATCACAAAATTTTGCAACTATTACTTTTTTTAATGAATAGAAATTATAAATGCAGTGAGGGGTACAACTTTGTTGGCTGCTCCATTTCCTCGCTAACAGTTAATGCTCAGCGTTCTTTCCTGTAGGCGTACAGTTCTCTTCCTTATTGTCTAGCACTTTTCCCTTCTTGGTCCTGTTGAATTGCCTGCCTTTACATTATAGCTGCACCCCACCAAAGACATAACCAGAGTACTTTATGCAAATATTATTTCATTTCCCATGGTCCTCTAGCAAAGATTGCATTGCAGTCGTTTTGTTGTCCCAAGCAGGAAGCCATAACTTTCTGTCCACACTCTGTGTGCATGCGCTTCTCTGATACTACAGTACTAACTGTCTACAACCTTCAAGATCCTATGCAGAATGGAGCAGCAGCTAGATTGCTTCTCTCACGGCGTGACAGAAGGTCATTTTTATTCTTTTGTGGAAGAAAAATAAAATAAAGGAAGCATTGATGGGAGAGTTGGGATTTGAAATGATTGAATTTATTGTGCATTGTGAAGGGCCCTCCCTGGCCTTTCCTTACAAGAGGTCTGAGCTTGCCCTGCATAATACAGAACTTGTCAGTAAGGTGACCGTAGAACTGTCCCTTATTTAATTTATTTAGCAGGACCAACAAAGTGGCTCTTGAAACAGAAGCTCACTGAAGTTGGCCCTTCTATAATAGTGATTTATTTTATTTTATTTTTTTTGGGGGGGGGATATGGTCTTTAGTGTATCAACTATCTTGTACTGATTATCTAGACAAATGTTGGTGCCTGGTGGTACATGATGTGGGGTTTTAATATCTATATTAGTTATATTACTCGATAAACCTTGCTACATTGGGTTTTTTAGTATATAGAACAGAGCCATACGGCACTTGCTTTAGTTAAACTAATAACCTTATTAGGATTTATTAACTTGACGCATGAACCAAAAGTGAATAGTGCATGGAGGAGGCAGAAAAAGTTGCCTGCTTCCTACTATGCCATCTAAAAAAACCCAAAAGGAGCTGACATGCAGGAAAAATTGTCGGATCCCAGCTACCGTGCAGGGGATCAAACATTGTGCTCCATCCCACCTGGGAACCCCACCCAAATACCTAGAAAAAAATACTACAACACCTATCACCCTCAATGTGAATAATGATGAGACTAATGAGTTATACACCTCAACAGCAAGACACACCTGCAGTGCAAAAATTGCGGTATTATTCTGCATATGTGTATTTTGTCCCTATATTGTGTTTCTATATATTTTAACATGCAATATTTGTTGAGGAGGATGACCAGGACACTAGACTGTTCCTTTTAATAAAGTACCCATCATTACAAAGAGTGCACTGTCCAGTGGAGCTTTCCTATCTACTTAAGACGTCAGTACAGAAGCTTCGTTGACCAGTCGGCTTTCTACAATGGAATAATTATGCATTAATAATTATTATAAACCTGTGCGCTATTCCCACTCCATTAGTGACTTTGTCATGTCCGTAAGTTATCTAAACAATGGTTCTCCCTTTCCAAATGTCATGTGTTAATATAGTAGTCATGTGTTTTATATTACTAATTCTGTTAATAATAAAGAAGCTGCTTTGTACATGTGCTAATCAAAACTGTGTAACTGTTTCATATCCTGCATGTACAGATAAAGCTGTGTGAAGATGAGGCATTGGGTAGCTTTGGCTCTAATTTTTTCCTACACCTTTGGATATTAAAGTATTTAAGATGGCTATAATACATTCTCTGGATTTTAAATTGTATCTGTCCATCCATGTGTATGAGATAATTTCAATAATGTCATTTTTAGTAAAAGGACTTCACTGTGACGCTCATGCGTGAATTAAAGGTGCGTTTCCACTTAAATACCTTTTTATCGAACTTTCTAGTATATTACACCATATAAATCTGTAATTTGATTTTTTTCTTCTTTGAAGGTTTAATCAATGAAAATAACACAGAAGGTTTTTTTCAGCTTCTATGACAACATTCTAACATTGCCATCGCGTAACAATTGCTACTAGTCCTATGGGAGTCCTATTGAAGCTTGACTCTCTGGTCGGCAATCAGCCCAGACCCTCCTCTGCTGCCCTGATGGCTCCATGAGAGCGATCGTGCAGCATTCGCCCCTTCAATGAAAGTGATTGCATCATAGATGCAATTGTGGCATTTTAGGGGTTAATGTTTGTGTCTTCAGTAATATATAGTTCATGGGGTTATTATTTTTAGGTGTAAATGTTTTACCACCAAAATATGACGCGTGTTTTCCTGGTTCATTTGAAGAAAGGGGAAAAAAAAGAAAAGATTCTTTGCCAATTAGTCCCAAATATTCCAGTGTGGAGCATCCATCCCCAAAAAACTCTGGGTAGAGAAAAATTTTTCGAATTAAATGTGTGCTTGCAGTGGGCAACCTAGAAAGGTCATTTTTTTGTGTCTTTGAAATCTAAGGGGTTAAATTGAAACATGGGACCTCTGTTGTGTCTCAAATGAGACGTGGACCTACTAAAGTGATCTTTCAAAATGCCCAAATTTTTGAAAACTGAAATGTTCACGTTCCAGTTTTGACACTGCAACGTCTGAGATTACTAACTGGGGTATTGCTGTACTCGGTGGGTGTTACTGAATACAAGTGTGTGTGTGTATATGTATATGTGTGTAATATATATATATATATATATATATATATATATATATATAATATACACACATTTGTTGGCGTGCACTAAAGAAATTAGTGAGAAATCACAGTTGAATAAAGTTTGCTCTGGTTGTTTTTAGAAAACATTGTAAAATAACCCTGGTCCTTAAGGGCTTAATTTAATTTGTAAACCTATTACTAGCTCCTAGAAAAGGGGAGAAAATATCGACATCAGGGGAGAAAATACAGACAGAGGAATTTTGGTCCCTAAGAGGGATGCTTGGGAGGTATGCTTTTGTTTAGTGAATAAACCACACTATGTTTTGGCTTTAACAGTACTATGGCAAGCCCGTAAGTATTATCATATATTGGGGGCATAGCATATGGCATATACTAGGCAATTTAATGAGATCTGACCCCAGATGAGCATTTTGGCCTGTGCTAGCCTTGTTAAGTTGGTCACAACGTGTGCTGACATCATACTTCTGGATTTCACATTGGAGTTGATGTAATAATGTGCCATTACCAGGTTACCAGTAACATTGCCAGGTTACAGGACAAAATACAAGCAGAACAAAGGTTTTATGACAACCCTGACTATTCTCCTATGTCAGGGGCATAATATGACTTATATTAGGCAATTCTATCGAGATCTGAGCCCAGGTGGGAATTTTGCCTGCGTAAGCCTTCAGTGGCATCATAGTCCGTATTTGTCATTAGAATTACAGCGCTGATGCAATGCGTTGTCAGTATGTGATGTGCCAAGATGCTAGTAAAGGAATGGTATCCAAGGCTTGTGATGATTAAAGTGCTATCGGCTAGTAGATGGTTACCGGCTCTGTATTCAGTATTCTCCAGACATATTGGCTGATATGCAGTGAAGGAGAGGCTTCCGTTTCGGTGAAGTCACTGAATTTCCTGTTGGCTTCCTGCAATTTCATAAAGTGAACGCATGCATCATAGTGGGGTTAATGTTCTATTTCTGGTTTCATACTAACAGGCAACTCTTTTTTTCTCTCTCACAGAAATAGCAAACTATGTTAACATTTGGGACACATTCAGGAATACAACACATTTATTGATCATAATTATGTGCCTATAATCTGACCAATATGTGTCTTTTTTTTTTTTTTTGCATTGTGGGGTAAAGTTCTGTGGAAAGTGCACTAGTATGAAACTAACCTATGTACAAAAAATTCTGCATCAGAAGCACAAGTGAAAATTTGTGACTAGTCCCTGGTTATAAAAGGCTTATCAAATTGTCACTATACACTAACTCAAGGGTACTAAGAATATCCAGTTAATACTCGCATAGTGTTACCTATGAAGAGTTTATCTTGGTACATGGTCACGGTGAACAAATTGTTAATGGTTACTTAGAAATGATACTGCAAAGGGGGAAACATGTCGATTTGAACATGACCAGGTTACAAAAATATAAGCAGAACAAGGGTTTTATAGGTTAGTTTTGCCTTTATTTTCTGCTTCTCGAGGCAGTTTACATACACAGCACATGGACATTGGAAATGTTTGTTTATCTGAGCATCACCACAGACATGGACCTGCAATAAGGAGAGAAGAAACGGCCCATCATTTTGAGAGTTTAAGGTTTCTAGGTGCCCATACGGTGGCCGGTACCTGACCCTGAGAGATGTAGACTGATGAAACTGAAATTGATCAAAACATTGTAAGATTTCACTATTCAATATTCAAAATTAACAATATACAATTTGGCAATAAGATTAATGCATATTATGACATAATATTAACCAAAACAAGTGGGTGTAGATCTCCTTTAAGAAACAAATTCTGATGTCATCACTATGAATAGCAAATTGCAAGAGAATTTTGTGAGCAGACCCTGGTATAGGGGCTTTTAACAACAAGCTAATTATGCTCATCTGCAAGGCAAAGTCCTGGAAAAAGGCCAGTCTTCCACAAAGGGCCAGATTGAGAAGAGAAAGACACTTGCAGTGTGCTTCGCTGACGAGCTATGCCTTCTTCTAGCAAGAAAGAGTGGAAGCAAGACTTTTGGTAGATTTTAATAAACAGAGTTATGGAGAATAATGCAAATAAAATGATATATTGAAATAACTAAAGTATTATATCTTTAAACTTAACAGATATTAAAGAACTTGCCATTTTTAGTAAATGTAAGATAAAGGGTGGGTAATATTGTTTATTGGGGGACAGAGAATAGAAATAAAGTAACTGCAGCACAGTTGTCCTGAGACAACGTAAATGGTATGCAGAGAGAACTTTTAAGGTGTCTGTGCTTTCATTTATAGACCAGAAGGTTAAGGAAACGAGGAGAGGAGAACAAGAGAACTATGGGAAAGGCAGTTGGCAGAAATCATGAAAGATAAACGCAAGGTCTTGGCCGAGACTGTTCTGTAAGAAGTTGGTGACCTTAGAGTTTCCATAAACTATAGGTTGACCCAAATCATCCCTGACAAAAACCCTACAGAGATCAATGGCCCTTGGTAGTGGAGAATACAGAGCATTGTAGAGCTTGCATGAAGCCTCTTGTAAAAAGAAGCGTCCTTCATCTTCACATATTAGGTGGCGTAAAAGTGCGTCCAATAGAAAATGCAGCGGCTATCTGCTGGGGAACTGCAGTGGCTACCTGAGGGGAACTGCTTCACAACTGAGGCAGTCTCTGATGACCGTGAGCTTCTAGAGTCATGTGACAAAGTCAGTGTTGGTAAACATTGGCTTTGCCTTTAACCCCTTCGCAACCTTTGCCGGTTCAGGACCGTCACGGAAAAACAGTCACTTAACGATCTAAATTAAATAAGCTTAGACGATTAACGATCACTTCCTTCGCTTAAACGGCGTTGCTGTAATGCCTCGATGTCGAGGCATTCAGTAACGCCGAGATCGGCATCAGAAGCCATGTCTGGCCCCTCCCCGGGGTGTCAACATCCACCATACATTGTATGGCGGCGGACGCCCGTTTTAAAAGTGTTTAGGAGGCATTCAGGGACACCAAACACTTACCTCAAGACAGGCTGTGATCTTCACCATCCGCAAGATGGTGGCCGCCCTGTAAAAAAAACACACAAAAAAAAAAAAGTTTTAAATGTTCGCTAGAGGGTCTCCAGACCCTCTAGAGAACTCTGGCTCCACTTGCAGGTTGAATACAGGTACTGCATTCAACCATGCAAGTCAATGGAGCCCAGCTTTCTAATCACAATGTGATTAGTAAAATATTCAAAAAAATAATTATGCAGGGATGCACCAGAGGAAGCATCCAGTACCAGCAAAATGTGTAAAAAAAAAATAAAATAAAATAAAAAAATAATTAAAAAAATAAAGTGCTAAAATTTCTCAAAAATCTCAATAAAGAGTTAAATAAAGCACTTCAGATACCCAAGGGGTGTCTAATAAATATTATAATATATATATATATATATATATATATATATATATATATATAAAAATGGCTTGATGGGGTAAATTGGAGTGGCCGAGCTCAAAGATAGGACATAGGTACAGACTGACCAAAATAGAGAAAATAAGCGCACTTCCCAAATGTGGCATTTTAAATCTCAAACAACATGACTAACCCATGCATGTGGGGTATCACTGCACTCAGGACATATACCATCAGTGACATATACCAGAACCTGTATATCTATAACTAAAGTACAATTTGTGTGGGAAAAAAATGTACTATTTCAAAGTTTGACAAAGTGCGGTTGTATAATTGGTGCATGGAACGGGTTAAAATAACCGCATTTGGAATACCCTGGGGTGTCTATTTTCAAAAATATATGGTTCGACTGGGTTAATTTGAGTTAACTGGCTTCAAAGATGTTTCAAAGAAGAGATGGAGGCAGACTGACCAGATTTGTTAAAGATTTGGAAATCATAAAACGCTGCTTATAACTTACAAAAAAAACAGCAAAAAAAAACATAAAAACATTGGGTATTTCTAAACTCAGGACAAGTAGTAGAATCTATTTAGCTATTTTTTTTTACTTGCTTTTTTAGGTGAGTAAAAGATTTTTCAAATAAAAGTCATAAAATGTGGGTTTTTTTTCAATTTTTCGCCATGTTTTTTTTTTTTTTTTTTTTTTTTTTTGTAAAAAAGATGATATGATCAAAATAATGGTATCTGAAAGCCCATCTTGTCCTGAAAAAACAATATATAACTTATGTGGGTACACTAAATGGGTGAGGAGAAAATTACAGCTGAACACAAGCACCACAAAAGTGTTAAAACAGTCTCGGTCCCACAGGGTACAAAAGGAAAAAATGAGCCCGGTCCTTAAGGGGTTAAGCTCTGCCTCTCTCTTCCTTCATTTGTCTCTGAAGCAGAGAGAGATAGTGTTACAGTGCAAATATATATATATACCGTATTGGCTCGAATATAGGCTGTACTTTTCCCCCCCACTTTAAGTCTTTAAAGTGGGGGTGCGGCCTATATTCGGGGTCTAGCGCCCGATGCCCGGGACATGCAGATCCGGGCGCCGGGCAGGCAGGGGGGTTAGGATACAGATCCCCCGCAGCGGTGCAGGGGACCCATATCCTACGCTCAGACAGCCTCCCTGCCGGCACTTCCCACAGGGGGAGTGCCGGCACAGGAGGTTGTCTAAGCGGCGGAAGTGCCAGCACCGGAAGTTGAGCAACTTTTAGGGTGCGGCCTATATCCGAGCCAAAACGGTGTATTCTGGCGCTTTCGCACCAGAAAAGCATGGAGCGCTAAAACAAATTTCTTTTAAACTTCTGCCACTCTGCCCCAGAAATGCCTTATACCCCCAATATGCCACTGTGCCCCATGATATGCCTTTTAACCCTCTAAATGCCACTGTGCCCCATGATATACCCTTTGACCCCCTATGTGCCACTCTGCCTCCAGAATTGCCTTATACCTCTATATGCCACTGGCATTTAGGGAGTTAAAAGGCATATTATGGAGGAGATTGGCATATAAGGAGGTATAAGGCATTTCAGGAGGCAGAGTGGCGTATAGAGGGTTAAAAGGCATTTCTGGAGGCAGAGTGGCATTAATGGGGTTAAGACATTTCACAGAGCACTCTGCCTCCAGAAATGCCTTATGCCCCCCATTTAACACTCCCTCCCTCCTCCAAACTTACCGGAGCTTCTGAGTCACGGGTGCCTAGTCCAGGCAGCGTGTAGAGCTCTACGCGATTCGCGTACACAGCTTCCGCTGCAGCCGGGAGGAGGTGCGGTTAGCGGCGGGGGTTGTCTGCGTCCATCGTGCAGACCTTCCGCGGCTGTCAGAGATCACGGGGAACTCTGATCTCTGACAGCCGGGGAAGGCCCATCGCGCAGACAACCCCCGCCGCTAACCGCACCTCCTCCCGGCTGCAGCGGAAGCTGTGTACCGGTAAGTTGGGGGGAAGACAGTAGGATCCAGGTCCTCTGCATTGCTGCGGGGGATCTGGATCTTAGTCTCATAGTCAGACCTAGTTGAGGTCTGATTATAAGACGACCCCGATTATAAGACGAGGGGTATTTTTCAGAGCATTTGCTCTGTAAAAGATCTCGTCTTATAATCGAGCAAATACGGTAGATTTACAAATCCTAGACTTGGGAAAACTTGAAAAAAAAATCAAAAAATATTTTCGTAATAAAAATATCAAGCCACAGTAGTTTGTTTATAAGTTAACATTTTGCACTTACGGTTAATACTTGTTTATGACTGACAAATTTTGTAGCGTTAATAATAAACTTTCAGCCTGGACTTTGTTCTTGTTTACACAACAAACAGGCTGCGTATTACATTTTATTACACTTTATTCCCTGGAAATTTGTCTTTTTTGGTGTTTGAAAATTTGACTTCTATCTAATTTTACCATCATCGCTCAGCTTTTATTGAATCAGGAGGTTTACTTACAGGCAGTCTCCTAAACAAGGAATGCAGATTAAAGTACTTTGTAAGTACTTTAACGCCTTAAAAGACAGAGGATGTACTATTACGCCACTGTCACCCATTGCAGATAATTGGTGGTGCCATCGGGGGCTGGCTACCCTGACACCAGACAGACCTGCAGCAACCAATAGGACCCAGTGCATGTGATTTGTTCACAGGAACCAATCATATGCCAAGGACAGTATCGGTAAACATTGCCCTTGGCTGTGATCTCTGCCTCTTTATGATGGTCAAACCGATATAGGCATAAAACGATGCTGTGATGAGTTATATAATTATTCTAAATAACTTTATTTCTAGCTGCTTGATCACTCTATAATAGTTATCAGCAGTGTTATGTTTGTGTTTCTTTTACTTCTTTTAGATTGGACATTTCGAATGTCCTTATTTAGTAGTTTAGCTGTACAGGATTCCATCGTCTCCTGGCTTGAATGTGTGGTCACTGCCACCATTGCATTTCTAGCGGGCATCTGCAGAGGATGTTTTGTATGTTTAAATACGTGGGCCACACAAACCATAAGAACTCAAAAAATGAAAATAGTTTTTTTTTGGATACATGATGCAACAGCAGTAGTGTCCATTCGTGGAAAAGCTCTGTTAGTTTGAGCCCTAAGTGTTGGACGGCTTTTTTTTTTCATTTTAGCAACGACCTGAAGTTCTATAATGCCAGATGTCGAGAGAGAGAGCGATGCCATTTCCCTTACGTATTGTATCTTACTTTCCAGATACGAGAGGCGTTTCCTGATCTTGTAAGACATTTGATTGTGGTTTGTGTCCAACTTCAAGGGATGCAACATGACCTCTGCAGCGGTGGATGGCGGTGGGTCAGTGGGGGACTTTACCAGCAACGGAGTCGAAAACCTGGAGCAGGTGAGGATTGGGAGTGAAATGTTTATATTAGAAGATTCTTGATACTATGCCCATACGGTAAAACCATATACATAGGAAGGACCCTTGGGCCTTCTTCCTTTTACAGAAAATATGGAAATGTTTTTTTTTTATTTTATTTTGTTATTTTCACACTACACAAGCCTTAGTGACATTAAAGGTAAGGTTTTTGCCTTGTGAGGTCCAGTTAAAGAGTAAAAACAAAATCTGTTAACGTCGCGGTTTGGTGTCACTCACAGCCCTACTGTAGAAGGATGCATATTTGTGGGTAACCCTAACACTCAGTGAGTACTTTTAAAATGCATTTTTTCCAAAATAGTAGGGGGACACCTGACATAGAAATTTCAGCCATGGTGCAAAATCTCTCCTGTTTCTCATGATTTGAAAATTATTGCCATTAATTGGCTGCTTCCAATGAAATCAATGGGAGTATGTCCTGTCACTGATTGACAGCTTAAGCAACTAATCAATGGCAGGAAAGTGCTGCCTTGGAAATAGACTTTCCACCTACACCCTGGGGTCTAAACAGACCACTGCGCATAGCTTTCTGGAGGGGAAATGGGGCAAATGCATTTGGGGGGTTCAGCAGGGTTCAAGCTCATATGATGGCTTGAGTGTCCCTTCAAAGATATGCACTTTTTAATTTTTTTGGATGCAAGCACAAATTATTTTAGATTATAGAGCCAATTATTGGATTTTAAACACCTTATATTCACCTTATATTCTTAGAGCCAATTATTGTGTTGGATGTAGGAAAAAGTCTAGATCAGCTTTGTTTCTGTTAAAGACGTGCCTTGCATATTGGGGACGGGTCCTTGCAGTGTGATCGGCTGCAAACGTGTCTGTAACGAAATATGGTTTTTATTTTGCTGTTTTAAAAAGAGGATTTTTTGTTTTCCCTGTTTCAGGAAGAAGTTCAGGTTGAGTATCCTGCCGTGATTGTGGAGCCCGTCCCTAGCGCCCGGCTGGAGCAGGGGTATGCAGCCCAGATCCTGGTGTATGATGATGAAACCTTTATGATGCAAGATGTGGCGGAGGAACAAGAGGTCGAGACTGAAACCGTGGAGATAGGTGGGATTTTACTTTCTTTGATTCAAACTCCAACACGTTTAATGAAAGTTCCTATAAACCCCATTAGTAAGCGGAGGATGACATCACTAGAGAGCAATAAGATGTAATCAATAATAAACGTGTTCCTTGACATGCACAAAACATCCCTATGTCCCAGTGTGGTGAAAGGAGCAAGCCATGACATTTGCTAATAGAATTATTAATATAATTACCCCACCTTAAGTTATTCTGTACAGGTAAGCTGTTATTGATCCCTCTCTTTGCCCAAATATATTAAATGACATGCCAATACTGTAACCTAGAATTGTTATAGTTCGCCTATGGATAGTATTTTAAATAAAAACACACATCATACTTAAATGAAACTTTAAAAGGTAAGTCATTCACATCTTACAGGTATAAAAATTGCTTCTTGTCTTTCTTACCTTATTCTTATTTTTTCAAATGAACTTGTCACATATGGAGTTTAACATGATTAAAATGTTCAATAATTAATTTAGAGGAGCAATTATGTCCGCAGTACTTTTCACTGTTCAGTGATCCATACTGTGCTTGGTTCACTGTGCCAGCCTTTCTGGGCGGTAGAGGGGCTTAGCAGCCTTAATATTTTCATATTAAATGAGAGCTGTAGTTTCAACTCTTTTACATCGCTATACATCTAACCCCAGTGACATTGTGCTGCAGAAAGAGCTTGGCTTGACCTGTGTAATGTATAGTTAAATCATCAAGGTTTCTTCAAAGCCTCCTTACGCATTGTATAATGCATTATACAGGGACAGCCCTTCTTGGTGGAGAAACGTGCCAGTTCTAGCCCTTCATAATGAATAGAGAAACCACAAGCATTGTGCGTAGATTGACTAACATAATGTGTGTGTGTATTTATATATATATATATACTTAGAAATGTAATACATTTAATTATGATCAGAAGAGGAGAGTAATTTACTTTAGACTTTAGTAAAGAGCCATTGCAAGTGCTTCCATTGTGCTTGCATTACTTACAAATGCCATTTATTGTTTCCTAATAATAAGAAATTAGCGGGGAATGAATGCCTCTATAGAGCGCAATACTGAAAGTTTCTAAAATCTTTTTAATCTCGTGTTCAGTGTATTCTTGCTTTTCCCAGCAGACTGTGTAAGTAGGTCTCACATAATTAGATTGAGATAGTAGTATAATCTAAAATATTGTTTTATACTACACTTAAAGCTAGCATGTTTATTAAACGATTACTCATGCTGGATATGTCTCATTGTAATTCTGTTACAACAACCAGCTGTATACTTTATTTTCATTGAATCAGAACAGTTCATGCAGCGTTCGGAGCATCTCAGATCCATTATATTACAGGAACTACATGCTCTTTACCTGCTCCCATTTGTACAAAATCAGAGATGCATTCCGTACTTTTACTGGCTATTATTATTTGCAGGAATTACATGATTTTGTAGGACTATTGATCCAGGTTATGTGCCAGTGTTTTCGTCTTGTGCTGAGTGCAGAGGTATTTTGTGTATAGGTACAATGTGCCTTTTGTGCAATAGTATTTTTTAAGCCCTTTTTTGCGTAATGAACTCTTAGAGAACAGTCACTATTTTATTTTCACTCTAACATGATTAAAAAGAAGTGTCAAAATTGCATTTAAGGGTTGACTTCCCATCAAGTTGACCTCTCACATGGCAGCACATGTAGAAAACTCGTCTATGGTTTGTGCTGTTTGCATTTCAGTCTCTTTAATTGAGCTCAAGGTACAAACTACAGAACTAAATATTTTTTTTAATGGACTGATCACCCTCCTCCAAAAGGCCCCAAAACCAATAGGCAAACCAATAGCAATGTGACAAGCAGTTAAGTTGTCTCATTGACTCTAAGTACAAAAAAATCTTTAAAATAATAACATTCTATTGATCAAGTTGATAAAAACATATAGGAGATATAAGTGTATCCAGGCTTTATTTATTGAGTATTTGTTATCCTGGAGGTGGCATAATGTTTTACAGGATTAAAATAGCACCTGATTAAAAACCACCACATTTCTTGTATTATTAAATGGTATAAAAATAAAAGCCTAGAACTTGAAATGCTTCCAAAAACTTGCAATGTTTACAGAACGTTAAAGACGTGTGGATGCTTCTTGTATTGAGCTCCTTCTGTGGCTGTATCTGGAACTGCCTGCCGCAAAACAATCTGTGATTAAAGTTTCAAATCTGAGCTCCCCGAGAACTGACCTTATCTTTATGGTGTGAGGCTCAAATAAGATCATATTTCCAGCAGTAGTGGCTACCAGTGCAGTTCAATGCATTGCCTTATCCCCCCATTTCTGTTTAAATGAACCACAAACCGAAAGTACTTTAGTCTTACTATGAACAGATGTCATGGTAGATATGCAGCTTAGATGAGGATCAAAACAGACCATGGAGGTTGATGGTGCATCCTGTAAGTAAATGGTGTTTTTATTGTCATTAATATACAGAGGGAGTGTTTCATGGCCCATAAGAGTAATGGGTTGCCAATTAAGCAAACTATACATGCAGCTAAAGCAGAGGTTTTTGTTATGTGCCACCAGTGGCAAGTTGGTATGGCTTATGGTTATCTCTGCCCACCCAAGGCCTTTTATTAATTACTCTGCTACCCTCATTTCATAACTGCCATGCCAAAATCCGACAAGGGACAATGAGAGAGTATGACTTTGGAATTCCCTTCTGTGTATCTTGACTAGAAGATTGATGCGAATAAACCATTATTCTCATAAAATATGCACACTTCAACTATAAAAAACAAGTAAAAGTTCTGTATGTTGGCAGGTCCACTATTATATTGCATTACACAGGACAATGTCAGCCCACCTTGCAGGACAACTTTGTTTTTAGGCGTCCTCCATAGTCCAACAATTCTTGCTAATGATTTACTAATTGAATAGTTGGGAACCGGGCGAATGGATATGAACCCTCCATGCATTTACAAAAGGGACACAGCGGATATTTAAAGAGACCTCTTAAATGATATATTGTGGGCGAGGACAGCAACCCCTCTGTGATATAAGAGGGAGTTAAATGCCCTCTGCTCAAAAGATTGGTTACAAGGGAGATCATTGATTTCCCCAACCGGCCCCATAACACTTGAAGGGCTATGCTGATTTCTTTTAATTAATACTGTTATTTTTGTTGCTTTTTCTCACCTGAAAGTAAATGAGCTGTTCTAGAGTAGTAAGTGTATGTGAAATTTAAGATTGATAGATTCTATGGGTATTGCTACATTTAATTTGAAAATTCCCTTCATAGAGTTTAACTTTTTTTCTTTTCTTTTCTACACCATGCCCAACGTAGTAGAATATAGCCAATATCTATTGCATGGAATATGCGTCCTTGCATTAAGAATCCCAAAGTACTGATTGTTTCACACAGCGGTCCCAGCGGGGGGGCTTGTTCCTACATTGTAATTCTCATACAGCTGGTAGGACATCCTGTTTCCCAGCAAACTAGTAGTACAGGCACTTCCATTATTAAATAGAAGGATATTTGAGTGAGTGATACCTCAAACGAAACAAATCTGAAAATATTCTGTATTGTAGTATTATCAGTACGGTCTGGTGGCATATCAGGGAATAGTTCATCAGGATTCATCAGGGAATAGTGATTAATGTACAGAGTGGAGCGTTATGTCTATACATCATACCTCTCCAACTACCGTAATTCACAGCAAACATCACAAAAGCAAAGCTATGTTCATTGGTGAATAATAGACTAGTAGTTATATTCCCGTTACACATCTACTGCCGGCTTGTGCCTGTCCCTACTGTAGATACTACCAAGCACAGGAGCAAACTTAAAACCTAAGGGGCTTACGTTCTTTACCATATGACTTGAGGAATTTGATCCAGTGGCAGTAGATTTTTTTAAATCTATAAATATAGTCTGGAACAATGTAACAATGTACAGTATTATGAAAAACTGTTTGCCCCTTCCTGCTTTATGTTTTTGCATCTTTGTCACACTTAATGTTTCAGATCATCAAACTAATTTTAACATAAGACAATGTGAGTAAACACAAAGCGTTTTTAAAATTATGATTTCATGAATAGAAGAAAAAGGCTATCCAACTCTACATGGCCCTATGTGAAAAAATAACCCCCCCCCCATAGCATTGTTACTACCAGCCTTGTTGAAGCTAGACATCAGTTAAACCAAACCTGTCTTGGCAAAGTGAAAAAGCCAAAAAAAGTCTAAAAAAAAAAAAAACAGCACATGATCCCTCAACCTTTAAAAAAAAAAAAAAAAAAAAAAAAAATGAAAAAAAAAGCCATGGACATCGATCAGTCTAGAAAGGGTTACAAAGCTATTTCTATGGCTCTGTGACTCCAGAGAATCACAGAATCTAGAAATGGAGAAAACCTGGAACAGTGATGAACCTTCCCAGGAGCAGCCAGCAAACCGAAATTCCTCGCAAGAGGTGAAAACCACTGGAGACCAAAGGGAACACAAAGGCTCATCTCACATTTACCAAAAATTGATGACCTCCCCAAGACTTTTGGGGTAATATTCTGTGGAAGACATGAGTGGTGTTACAGCTAACATAAAGCTAACAAAGCAATCTACCATAAGAACATCATACCAACACTTAAACACAGTAATGGTAGTGTGATGGTCTGGGGCTGCTTTCCTCCTTCAGGACCTGAGTGACTTACCATAGTTAATGTAACCATGAATTCTGCTCTCTACTATAAACTCCTGAAGTGGAACGTCCGTAAACCAGTTTGTGACCTGAGGCTCAAACACAGGTTATACAGCAGGACAACGAGCCGAAGCAAACCAGCAGGTCCACCTCTAAATGAGTCAATTAAAATGACGGTTTTGGAGTGGCCTAGTCAACTGACTTGACTCCGATTGAGATGGTGTTGTATGACCTTAAAAAAGGCAGTTCATACTCGAAAGGCATCCATTGTGGCTAAATTAAGTATGACCGGGATCCCTTCGCAGCGATGTAAAAGATTAAGTGCCAGTTATCATGTTTTAGTGCAACCAGTTATTGGTTTAGGGGGGGGGCTGCTATTTTTTCATATGGGGAATATAGGTTTCGATGAACTCTTTAAATGATCATGTAAAATTAGTTGGATGATCTGAAACATGTAAATGTTAAAAATAAGTGGAATTAGAAGAGGGGGCAAACATTCAAAGCACTGTATGTGCTTCCTTCATGTACAGCAGATTCAACTAATACTTATGTGCATTGAATAGGACCTGGGCTGGATAGGATTCATGTTTTGGGGTCTCTGTTCACCAAATATAAACGTACAGATGCTCTCATGGTGTAAATTATACTTAAAGCTTAGCTGTGTGTTTAAAGAAAACTGCTGTTGGTGGCCAAATCTTGTAAGTGTTGGCCTGAGGGCAGTTTACTCTGACACACATTTTGGTAGTGAATAGCTTGGGATGATATGTAATGGTGTTGTCCAAATTGTTATTCGCGTAGGTGATCTGACCGTCTAAACTTCAGAACAGTTTCTAAACAACGTAAATATATCAGATAGCATGAACCATGTGTACAGTGTATGCATTATGAAAACTATCTGCCGTCAATGCACACATCCGTTCGCTACATTGTGTAGTGCGGGCAAGTGTACACTATCTTTTTTGCTTAAGTCTTGGTAAACATGGCCCTATCTGCTGCAGACTTGCAAGATGTTGATAAGGGTGGAAGTGTTCTGTGACCAAGCAAAGTCTGGCATGAATGAGCTAAATCAAGTTCAACCCCATTAATCTAAGTGAGAACTGAACTTTGGCGCAAGTGTCCCCACGGCACACTATCGGTGTATTAAGGGGACTAGCCGCCGCAATCGGATCCCCATTGTAAGGTTGCTCTGTACTGTGACCAGATCATCCCTTTAACAGAGCATTCATCATAGCGGTCAAAGTATACGGCAGAGCTGATTTAATATTACCGCTGCCATTCAGGATGCGTTTTGTATTGCATTAAATGGTATTTAAAAGGCCTTGCCATTATAGCAGCTAGTTCCTTATATATATATATATATATATATATTGTGTGTATATATATATTGTGTGTGTATATATATGTATATTTGTATAAAGCGCACACACACAATAGTTTAGATATTGTTTAGATACTTGGCTTGATAGATATATATATCTATATCTATCTATAGATAAAATCAAACCAAGTATCTAAACTATACTAATGTGTGTGCTGTATATTATATATATATATATATATATATTACATACACATATACACTCACACAGGCATATTTCTTTTTTACACCACTTATCTCTTTAAAAAGAAAAAAGTTCCCGATTTGCATCCATTGTCTTAGACACTCTGTAAGCCACATGTAGATAGCATTGCAGGAGTGAGGGCGGCTGGATGTGTTACTGTTGCAAGGTGCTGTCAGTGTGCTGGGTGCATGCAGATCGATGCTGTTTCTTTGCACGCTTCCACGCCAGTGGGTACCACTTCCTCAGATCACAAAGTTACCCCTGAACTCGCAACTCTGTGCTGTACAGAAACGTTACTTATTCCTTATTAGGGCATACTTGTCATTAAATGGCTTGCCTCACTGTCAGTCTCCTAGAAATAACCCACAGCCACCATTGATTTAGTATGGAAGAGAACTCTCAATTAGCTGAAGCATCTATTAATTTACTGAGCAGCCCAGCTGTCCTTGAATTCCCCGAGAGTCCCGCTCCCAGTGAAGGCGGCTTAAACAAACACGGCTGATTTAATCGGTACGGGGCATTGTGGCCGTGAGGTGTAACAGAGGCATGTCGCCTCGCACTCCCGCTCTGTGGGGCCAGTCTCGGGTGGGTGATGCTGTAGTGTGCACCCCGGTGTCAGCGAGATGCACTTCCTGTGTGCGGAAGGATCGCGCTGCTCTAACAGACACTCGCTGGCTGCACTGAGCCAGCCGCTGCTTGGCGCTTCCTGTAGGCTGCTGCGGAAGGATCCCAGTGTCCCTCCTCCCCTTGCACACACATACACACACGCACTGAGTGTGTATGTGTACCTCCGCTTCCTCCTCTATGCTGCTGCTGCTGTGACTCAATGTGAAGCTGAGCCTCCTGCATAAACATGGCGACTTCGCTGCATGAGGGACCTACCAACCAACTCGATCTGCTCATCAGAGCCGGTAATGTCTTGCGTGCAATGGAGGGGAGTGGAAGGCGTCAGTGTGGCCGATACTATTGAGCATGCACAGGCAGCCCCGGCCCTGTATACAGGGCACTTGCTGTGGCTGAAAGGGGGTGGGATGCAGCTGCGCACGTTTTGCTCTCGGGGCTCCTGCTTTGGGGAGTCGTGAAGGGCGAATCAGGAAGAGATCATCTGCTCAGGGCAGCGGGGATGGCAGAGGCCGGGACTTGCGTTGGGCTTAGTGCCCTGAGATGCGTGCTAGGAGAGGGCTTAGGCGCTGTTACCCGAGAACCAGGAAGTGTGTGAGATTGTTGTCTGCTGCCACGCTGTCTGCCTGCACACAGCGCTCCGATCCCCCTGACATCTCTAGGACCGCTAGGCATGGAAATGCAAGGCGCGGGATGCTGTGTGATCTATGTACGGATTTCTTATCGCTGGCTGTTTGTGTCGGAGACTGGGAGACTTTAGCTTTTAATATAATTCCACTCGCCGGGACCAGATGCTGCGGCTATTAATCGTGTATATATATTTATATATATATATTTTTTTGTTTGTTTTATTTTAGAATGGTTTTATCGTCTTATATTTTTACACCTTTCGGATGTTACTATTGGTTTAAAATGTGTCTACAGACTGATGCCTATGATAGTCCGCGCACGTAACTGTCTGCGAAATATGTATTGTAGGGCTCATGCCCGCTGCTTGTTAAGTCATATATATATATATAGGAGAGGTTTTGCGCCTCCGGTTGTACGATGTGTTGCACGGCTATTAACGTGTCCCAGTGCGTTCAGTTATTTTATATAGATATATATTTTAATTCAACCAAAAAAAAAAACCCGTTTATAGCGGAAGCGCTGAGATCAAACGGGCTGGGAGTATGTCATGATGGACAGCACCCCCTGGCCAATGAATACGTGGGGAAGGTTCGAAATCCGAGCGCTGGCCTATGAGAGCTAGGCGGAGAGGTTGGGCTATGGGCCAATAGACGCTCAGCACTGCTTTGATTGGCAGCGAGCTATGAGCTCACAATGCGGATGGAATTGGAGGGAAGAGAAGAGATGTAAACACGGAAGTGAGGGGCGGGACCTAAGCTGAGCACCTGGGCTGCTTTAGCCTTATAGACACGTGCGGGTTGTGCTGCCTGCTGCATTGTGTACGGTCACTGTGAGAGGCTTGTTACTTCCGGGTCGTGGGCTGAGGATCTGGAAGCCTTTATCTAACACCCTTGACAGAAGTTTTATTTCCACACCAGCAACGTTAGTAGCTTGTGTGTGGGTTTAAGTTTTTAGTTTCTTTAACATTAGTGGTCACTTGAAAGACTTGTCCAATGAATGGTTAACGTGAATATCTACACACAGTTCTAGTTTTAAGAAGCTAGAAATAATTTTGACTTTACCGATGAGACGGCTTCCTTTACCGATTAGTCTAGAATAAGTAGTAGATATTATAATTTTTTTTTCTGATTATCAGTAATTTTTTTCCTCCACATACAGTAATTGTGCCGATTACACTCTGCACATTATTTAGTTAAGACACATCTGTCTGGTGACCTTTCCTAGTTTTTACTTATTTTAAGGAATCTATGTACTACATGTTGGTGTTATTAACAAATTAAGTGAGCTGTATGGGAACATCTGAAGTATGCCATTAAATGGTATAGGGAAAGAATAGGTTCTTTCTATACTGCTGTCTGTCATCTGAATCCTAAGAAGATGTTTATTGTAATATCTGACCCATTCAAACACAATTGCTTTGCTCCTTAGTGGCATAGTTCGTACTTGTATTGGGCCATTTAGTTTTGTGTGACCTTGCCATTCATAAGCAAATTTAGATTTTACTCATACGCTGCTACTGAATTGTGTTTAAAAGGTCCTTCCTTCATTCACGTCCGTATCTTTATTTAGTATGCCACGCTACATCGCCATGCTTTGTGTATCTGCCTTTGATTTCCATATAGATAAGAGCATGATGTCAATACCAGTTTTTTTCGATGTTGGTAGAGGTTAAATGCTTCCTTCCCTTAGCAAGGGTATGAATGAAGCTGGAGTGTTAATTACCCATCACATCCCCAGGCTACAGACATCACGATTCCTCACACAGCATTGTCTATTCCCATGACACTGACAGGTTTGCCATTTTTAAAACTGGCAAACAGCCCCTTAGATATAGCCATTCTTAATATAACATTCGGAAACCGCTGTGTTTTCACATGCGCTCAACCAAAAAAAGTGTGTCAGCATCTAAAGTTTTAGTAGCCACAGTGACTATTGCTGGGGTTAAGCAAGTTTGTGTCAGTCTCTTCAGGATAAGAAAACAAGCATGCCTTTGAAACATGGTCACATACATATAGTGCAGATTATTATTTTTTGCTTCCTGGCTTATACCTCGGACACCTATATTTTCAGAAAATGTTTATATATATACTATTATTATATATATATAATATACATAACAACATACATACATACCATACACATAATAACATACAACACACAACACACACACACAGCACACACCACACATACACACACACACACACACACGAAACCCAAGGTGCCGTTTTTGATCTTGTGCTAGATATGTGGTACGCTGGTGGTTTGCACAGTGTGACCTTCTATATGACCTGGTGCATTAGCACACAAACTAATGTGAAACATATGGTGGAAGCAGGTAGTGAATTTTAAATCCAGGCTTAGAGAATGTGTGTGTGAATGAACGACACAACCTGCTCGCCTGATTATTGGCACCGACCCGCTTTACTCTCTCATGAACCGTGCGGCAACCTCGTAATCCAATAACGATGGCTTTACGTATAAGTTTACACAATGTTATTAACCAGCTGCGCTTAATGTCTACAAGCGCCCTGCAACACTTTGTCACCCGTGTATTCATGTTACATATGTTAGCGATGTATAGTGCATACTAGCGTCACCAGTAGAGACTTTGTTACATGGATTTTAAAGCAGGTCTTGATGGAAACGATCCTGACTCCTCCTTCTCAAAAGCATGTTTTTGGCGTAGTGATAACCATAGAAACACCCACTAGTGACTGATTACCGAGAGGAAGCTTGCATATTTTTGGCTGCCTTCCAAGGCTGTCCGCTCTTTGAAAAGGCCTTAACTGCTTATTGTCCCTAACAGAGACCTTTTGGAACTGGGTGAGTTTCACAATGCAGGGTTCCAGCGTATCTTGGCTACCCACAGGGCCCAGCTGGGAAAAAGTAACTCCTTCACTGCCTTACTGGTATTAAAACTTATTAATCACTTTCCTCCAGGATGTAACGGTCCTGTGCAAGAGAATTGCATTGCAGTATAGCAAAATATACTTAATATATTAACTGTAAGGTTGAACGTGTGTGTGTGTTTGTATGTATATATAATGCAAACTTATATTTTTTTAATTGGCTAGTTACTCTACTCATGAAGCCTAATGGCGGCTGTACAGTTAAGTATAACTTCGGTTATGGAATATTGACATGTTAAATACATAGATTTGTAACATATGTGTAACAGACTATTGTCGCCACATCCCGGGCTGGAAATTTCCTCTAGTCCCCATGCCCGTCACACAAGTAAGTTAATCTGGCCTTCGGAGATTTAGCATTCCATATGCATAATATTTGATGTACTAATGAATACTCTCTGCTTACAAGTAGCTTAATCTGCTGGCTAATAAGTCTCTGATGTATTTTCAGGTCTGATGATGTAGGTTGAAACTAGGACTAGACGAGCACCAAGAATCTTGTACCTTGACTTCATTATTAACCTCAGTGATTGGGTGGCGCTGTGTAATGTATAGTTCAAACAGTGCAATTTCTTGCATAATTGAGGACTCCCACCATCATCATTAATATTGTGACAGTTGTCTAACTGGTGTTAAAAGTTATAAATAAAGTAACACTGTTAACAAGTATGACTGTTCTTCATGATCATTTCGTGTATCATAATGAACTGCGTTAGCAGATGAGTGGGTGATATGGGAGTTTTGGAAATATTCATTTGATTTGCCTTAAATCTTCTGTAAGGGAGAAACTATAGGGTTATGAGGGGCATATACTGGGCAGTCTGATAAGGCTTCCTGCCTTTAAATTCTCTTGTGTGGGACGCACAGGCGGCGAGTCACCTAAAGATAGCTGGAAGCAGGCACTGCTTGTTGGATGGCTGTTGGGAAAAGGCCGTGTTGTGAGCACATTGCCATAAATGGCCGGAGTGAGAGCAGATGACACCTTGTGGGGAGAGTGGACGGGGAGCGGCAGGTGCTGCTCAGTGACATTATGCCAGGAAACGCTTAGCCTGTGCAGGGCATGCCCCATCCGCTGGGCTCGCTGGGAGGCTACAGCAATGCTCTCAAGGTGCTGTCAACAGTATTTTGTTTCTGCTTTAAGGGGCTCAAATTATGTTATGTAGGTTGCACACTATGTGTATGTATAATACATATTACATACATAAACTTTTAGTAAAATGCACATGGGTTTACTTGATCCTGTGCAGATAGGGATAAGGAGCCAGCAGTGCTTTTACTTCATGGTCCCTGCACCTCCGTCATATTAATAGCTAGGGTGATGCCAGTTGACATGAAACTGTTTTGCTTTGAATTCCCTTAACAGAATGAATTTATTACAGATGCATAAAACCCACAGAGCATCTCATTAATTCCTGCCATATAGCTACAAAAAAGAAAATGCTAAATACCCAGGGAACTGCGGCCTCTAAATGTCACTGCCAGTTGCTAATATTTATAGGCTACTTCGTACAAAACCACTCACTATAGTTTCAAAAGCACCATGCTTGTCTGGATTATTTTCTTCTTCTGATTACATTTTGAACTTTTTCTTTCTTGTTATGATCGCTAACATGTGAGATACAGAGATACATTAATTAGGTATGTATTATATACGCACATACTCTCACTGGCCACTTTATTAGGTACACCTTGCTAGTACCGGGTTGGACCACCTTCTGCCTTCATAACTGTCTTCATGGCATACTTTCTACAAGGTGCTGGAAACATTCCTCAGATGTTTAAGAAACCAGTTTGAGATGATGTGAGCTTTGTGACATGGTGCGTTATCCTGCTGGAAGTAGCCATCAGATGGTGGGTACACTGTGGTCATATGGACATGGTCAGCAACGATACGCAGGTAGGCTGTCGTGTTTAAACAATGCTCAATTACTAAGGGGGGCAAAGTGTGCCACGAAAATGTACCCCACACCAGGATGGATTCATGCTTTCATGTTAATGCCAAAGTCTGACCCTGGCATCTGAATACTGCAGCTGGAATAGAGACTCATCAGACCAGGCAACGTTCTTCCAGCCTTCCATTGTCCAATTTTGGTGAGCCTTTGTGAATTGTAGTCTCAGTTTCCTGTTCTTAGCTGACAGGAGTGGCACCCGGTGTGGTCTTCAGCTGCTGTAGCCCATCTCCTTACAGGTTCGGCGTGTTGTGTGTTCAGAGATGGTATTCTGCATACCTTGTTTGTAACAAGTGGTTATTTGAGTTACTGTTGCCTTTCTGTCATCTCAAGCCAGTCTGCCCATTCTCCTGACATCAACAAGGCATTTTTGTCCACACAACTGCCGCTCACTGGATATTTTCTGTTTTTCTGACCACTCTATGTAAACGCTAGAAATTTTGCGTAAAAATACCAGTAGATCAGCAGTTTCTGAAGTACTCAGACCAGTCTGTCTGGCGCCAATAACCATGCCACGTTCAAAGTCACTTAAATCCCCTTTCTCCCCCTTCTGATGCTCGGCTTGAACTTCAGCAAGTTGTCTTGACCACGTCTACATGCCTAAATGCATTGAGTTGCTGCCATGTGATTTTAGCTATTTGTTCAAGCAGTTGAGCAGGTGCACCTAATAAAGTGGCTAGTAAGTGTATACATGGCACATTCGGGAACAATTAGGGGAGACACCCTAATCACATTATCGAGAGCAGTGCTGGCGGGGAAAACATTACAGCATGTTCGATAAATGATGTTCAGTTGAGTGATTCAGGCACCTGAAATAAGATGTGTTAACACAAATGCCATATGGTGTGTTAAACCTGCATCACTCGACTTCCTGACTCTTCTGATGATATCACGTATCCCAGAATGCACCTGGCCTCCCTCTTTCTGATTGGCTGTTGATTTAACAGCTTCTTAAGTCTCTCTGACATGTTCCGTTCGGGGTGCAGGTGATATGAGGAGACTTGTAAGTGCTCCATGTCCTAATAAAGTGGATTTCTACAATAGATTGGCTGAAAATGTATGTTGAATACATTAATGTGTAGCCAGCTTTTATCAAATTGGTGTCTCTTTACAGCTTATCCCCCTCCCTCCTGGTTAATGAACTAGCGTTTTTACTTTACTTTAATCTTAATGCCTGTTGCAACCATATGTTGGTCGTTGGAGTATGTTTTCTGACGGGAAGCATTAAGGTTTGACATGGCCTACCTGCAGTAGTAACTCATAAAGCTGGAAATGTGATACCTCTACATAGGGGATGTATTTTTGCGGGGGCAGAGCCTGGCAAATATTTGGACGGCATACACGCCACATTTTTTGGACCCTTTTTAATCACAGACTTCATTTTTCAGATTCCAGCTACAATCGACTGCAATGTGTGTGCAAAATACCAGCACTTCTCGGTACTTCTTGATGTCACCTTTTATTTTTTGTGTTTTCCATGGTGATTTGTCAAAGAAGTATTTTAGTGTGTGTGTCATTAGAAACTTTAAATGTTGTTTTTGTTCCTTGTCTTTCAGTGGAGGCATCCGTACACGGCAGCAATGTTCACTGCACAGACAAAACCATTGAGGCGGCAGAAGCTCTGCTACACATGGAGTCTCCCACCATTATGCGGGACTCCAGGAGCCCAGGTAAGCACTCCTGCCATGCCATATAACTCTCTGAGAACTGGCTTTTGCTGTTGGAAGCTCATGTGAACGCTGTTGGGCTTCCTGACGGGGAAAAAAAAGTTTCCAAAAGTAATTGGTGATGCTCAAGAAATTCTAAATGGTTTCAAAAGTTTAGAATATGATCTATGAACGTTTAGGTGACGTGGATCCTGTGATGTAGCTTAACATCTGTTAATTATTACAGATTTCATCTGTTATTGTTAAGAGACTACCCAGCCCCGGAAATTGCATGTTTTTGTTTTTAAATGCACAATGGCATCCATTTTGCATCTACCTGCATATTGGTTGATCAGTCATTCGCTTTTTTTTCCTATTGTAATGATTAATACCCCACTATCGGTAGATTGTGCTTAGTGTATTAAGGCAGAGCTTCAGGTTTCCGTGCCAACGGCTATGTTAAGACGGTTTAAGTTGCATTTGTTTGAAGTGCTTGTAATCATTAGCACTGCTTGGCAAGCAATTTTGCTCACCAACAAACAGTCTACTCAGGACTTCAAATCTCCAAAGATCTGTTACTGTGTTTGGGGGAGCTGAGCAAATCTGGGCCTCTTGGATGTTGTTGAATCATTATCTCCTTCTGGCCTGTGGGTACACGATAGTCATTTAACAATTTCCAAAGATCCCATTCCCTACATCTTCTGCTTGGTTTTTAATAAAATGTTTAGATTGATTTCCTCAAACATAATTTGATACTGTTACAATAATAGTCTATTTGCTGGAGGAGTGAGGTATCATACCATGTTTCATAACGACATCCAGGTACATATTAAAAATATGAATAATCAGATTTGAACAGATGTTTAAAGACGGGAAAATTGAATATTCACTTTTCAATCTGCATATTAAAGAGCACATATCCCTTTTCCAAAATAGGTTTCTACTATTTAACCTCACATTGTGTACACAATGAGGGATGATACCCTAAATTTCTCCCATCAGGATTTTATCCTCGTGTGTAGGGCTGCAACAACGAATCGATAAAATCGATTAGTTGAATCGATTTTTATTGATTTCTAAAATGATGGTTTTCAGAGCAAATGCTCTGAAAAAACTCCCTTCTATAATCCGATCTCAAATAGAGATCAGATTATAACTCTAGGATCCAGACCCCCCGCAAAGCTGCAGGAGACCTGGATCCTCTCTGCCACCCGGTGAGGGTCTGTGCAAATAGCACAGACATCCTCCGCTTCTCCCTTCCGCTTCCGCTTCTCCCCTCCACTTCCGCCGGCGCTTCTATTACTGAACCTGGCATCATGTGACCTTCCAGTGCGGCTTCCATCATGGAAGCCGCAACGGAAGCAGAGGGGAGAAGCGGCTGTCTGCGCGCATCGCACAGACCCCTACCGGCTGCCACCGCTGCAGGGGACCTGGATCCTCTCCGGCAGCCGGTAGGGGTCTGTGCGATGCGCGCAGACAGCCGCTTCTCCCCGATTTGTGTTTTAGTGCGCGATCCACTAAAATCTCACTGCCACTTCCACCTGCCCCACCAGGGGGTAATATATCAACAGCAGAAAAACAGGACGAGCAAGCAGCACTGAGTAAGTATTATCGTTATTTTTATGCTCATTTGCCCTGTGTTTCTTCTGTTGATATATTAACCCCTGGTGGGGCAGGTAGAATTTTTGCGGGATCTATTAATTATGTGCATTGTTTAATTTGTGTTTTTTTATGATGTCTAATATTTGATTTATTGTTTATATTGTCCATATATTTATATTGTATTGTGTATTTATTTTTTGTGTATATTTAATAAATATAGAAAAACCTATTTTAGCGATGTCAGTTTTTCTGAGGGGGCACAGTGGCATATAGAGGTAAAGGACATATCAGGGGGCATGGTGGCATATCAAGGGTAAAAGGCATATAGGGGGGGACAGAGCATATCGGGCAAAAGACATCTCAGGGGACATGGTGGCAAAACAGGGTAAATGGGATATCAGGGGGGCACAGTGGCATATCGGAGGCACTCTGTGGAATATATGGGGGTCATATCAGGGGGCACAGTGGCCATATAGGGGGTAAAAATTAGGGCACAGTGGCATATAGGTGTAAAAGGCATATTAGGGACAGAGTGGCATTAGGGGGGCTATAAGCATATCAGGGGGGCACAGTGGCATATCGGGGCACTGTGGAATATATGGGACTATAAGGCATATCAGGGGGCACGTGGTATATAGGGGGTATAAGGCATATTAGGGGACAGAGTGGCATATAGGGGGCTATAAGCCATATCAGGAGGGCTATAAGGCATATCAGGGGACAGAGCGGCATATAGGAGGTATAAGGGGGCACAGTGGCATCTCTAACATATAGGGGGTATAAGGCATTTCTGGGACAGAGAGGCAAGCTGGGGGTGAGATGTGCATAACTGGGCAAAAATAGTTTACAAGAATATTTAGTAGCAAAGCTTTTTTGATATTTTTTGGGTGCTTTTTAAATTATAGCTTTAATTATTATGTCAGTAAAATAAGAAGGCAAATCGTGAAATGCCATTGTAAATTATAAGTTTTTATTTGAAATAAATGGAAAATTAGCATATTGTCTTTTTTTTTTTACCCGATTAATCGAAAAAATAATCGGCCAACTAATCGATTATGAAAATAATCGTTAGTTGCAGCCCTACTCGTGTGTTTTGACAACATTCTGTTCCCGTTTGTTGTGTGTTAAGAACTTCTGGCCTCCTGACATATTTAGATGATATCTAGATGTTGGCTCGCTCCTTTGTGCTGAAGTTTATGCTTCCGCTCTAATGTGTTACGAATGCTATTGCTGTGTGTACTGAATAAATGGTTGTGCTTCTGTCCCAAGACCCTACACACTGTCTTCAGTACAAAATGTTGTCCTTTCATAACTGACATGCTCTATCCTTCTTCCACAGTTGAAGTTTATGTCCCTCCGTGCGTTTCCACACCGGAATTCATTCACGCGGCCATGAGGCCTGATGTCATAACCGAAACTGTGGTGGAGGTTTCAACAGAGGACTCTGAGCCAATGGATGCCTCGCCAATCCCAATATCCCTAGAGCTTGGGGAACCAATGAAAAAGAAGAAAGGTATAATATAGGGGGGAGTCTAACATGGCTGATTTTATCTTTCTGAAAGCTTATACTTATTCCATGTAAAATTAATACTTTTCAAAATTACTTGGGTTTTTTTTTTGTTTTGTGGAAATATTGATCATTTCTTGTCGAAACTTTGACCAGTGGCAATGTTCCGATTTTTTAGAAATGATTGCTCATCAATGCATGTTGAAAAAGAATTCCTCTTAATAAACTCCTTTCCTGGAATGTCCTTCTTGTATAAGTAAAACATTTAAACAATATAATTGTACAGCATAATTTGCAGTGGAAAAATAGTTACCTAGTGTTACAAGCCCCCCTCCTTCATCCTCCCTCCATCCATGTTGTTGAAGTCCACCTAGATTTCCCGCTGGACTTCCTGCATAGATTTCCACCATGAGATGATCCTTGTATTGTAACGGCTCTTTGGACAGATTTTTTTGTTTGAGAATGAGGGTCAGGACTGCTATAAGTAAAATAAATGGCTTCAAAAATTACCTTCTAAAAGGGTTTCTAAAGTGTCCTCTCTCTCTCCTTCCTGTTCAGCTGGCCGGAAACCAAAGATACAGCAGCCTACCTTTCCCAATGGGTCCCCAGACTTGGGAATTAAGAAGAAACCAAGGGAGGGCAAAGGTAAACAAGCATTGATTTTCTCCAGTATCAGTTTGATACTTTTATGTAAAAATGTTTTCTATAGTATGACATCCACTGTTTAAACAGATATTTCTACCAATAAAACGACACCGATGGCCTTGAAGACTTCAGATTATACAATAAATGTAATTTCGTACAAATATAATGTAATCTCATATATTATTTGATCTAAGTAGAAATAACCTTGTTTATGCAAAGATGCAAACCTCTCTTTCTTCTAAGAATTGGTGAATTTAATGGATGTGAATCTGTAATAATTGTAAAGATGCCCCCTGGGCTCTTATAGCTCTAAACATTATAGGTGTTTTGCAGTTAATTCACGGCTTTGTTTCTTCTAGGGAACACCACATACCTGTGGGAGTTCCTGCTGGACCTGCTTCAGGATAAAAACACCTGCCCTCGATATATCAAGTGGACACAGAGAGAGAAGGGGATCTTCAAGCTAGTGGATTCCAAGGCTGTCTCCAAACTGTGGGGCAAGCATAAGAACAAGCCAGATATGAACTATGAGACTATGGGCCGAGCCTTAAGGTACTGAAATCGGACTTACTCTATTTGCCTCAGAAATACAGCCACTCAATTAGGTGAAGCATTACACTTATATGCAGCTGATTGTCTTGCTAATTATTAAAATACCAGCATCTATTGTTGGTAAAAATATGCAGTAGCCGTATACCCAGTAAGTCTTACTGTCTTATAAACGGGTTTACTATGCGCAGGAATTTTAGTTAAGCTCGCTCAGCCTTTTTGTAGGACGTATTTCCGTGTTTAAGGAAACAGGCGTGCAAAATTAATTCTGTGACTTTCGCAGGTACTACTATCAGAGAGGTATTCTTGCAAAAGTTGAAGGGCAGCGTCTTGTATATCAGTTTAAAGAGATGCCCAAGAACATTGTGGTCATTGAAGATGACAAAGCGGAGCCCTGCAGTGAAGAACTTGTGTCCCCCGTTGATGATAAGTCTCTTGAGCGCGTATCCCTCCCCACTGAGGGAATCCTGAAAATGGCCATGCCCGCTAGATTGGAGAAGAGCCCCACTCAGCAAAACTCCTCCAAAAAACACAGATACGTCAGTTTGGCCTCTCCTGGGAATGAATCCTCACCTAATTCACCCACCAGCACCACACAAGCAGGAGCACAAAGGTCTGAGTCAGAGATTTCCTGCATGTTTTGTGTTTGTAATTGTGGCTGTATTTACATCAGTGCAGTAAACAAGGCATTTCATTCTCCCATCGTTCACACCCCATGTTGATTTTATCGGAGTATCAATTGTTTACATCGAAACCATTACTACAAACCTAGCTATTTTGCTATAGGTAGTCATCCAATAAGTTGTGAGGAAGTGCGTTATGGCTTCCCTCTTTCCGTCTGGTTGTGGTTTGGTGTTAGGTTAAAAAATAAATGAGTTTTGAAACAATTATCTGTTCAGTTGCACATCCTGCATTTGTTTAGGAATTCTTGATTTGTCCGTTATGAAATGGCATAATTGCCAGTTTAAAAAACAAATTTTGGGTTTTGGTTTTCTTCTTTTCTGAAAGTGTTCTATTTCTGCTCTTACAGAACTGTCCGCGTGGCGATGCAAGTGCCTGTCGTTATGACCTCGTTGGGACAGAAAATATCCACATTGGCCGTCCAGTCTATGAATTCTGCTTCGTCTCTGATGACCAACACAAGCCCAACGACGACATCGGCTCCGAAAGTAGTGATCCAAACAATTCCCACAATGTTGCCAGCATCCTCGGATAGTGACAAATACACCATGCAGCCTGCCAAAATAATCACCATCCCGACCTCCCAGCTCACGCAGTGTCAGCTACAGACAAAGCCTAACCTGAGTGGGTCTGGGACAGTGAACCTGGTTGGAACCCCACTTACTGTGAGAGCACTTACCCCTGTTTCCATAGCACATGGAACCCCTGTAATGAGACTAGCAATGCCAGCACAACAAGCCCGTTGCCAGACTCCCCCTAGGGTCATTAGCACACTTATTAAAGGAACTGAAATTAAATCAGACTTGCTGTTGGGCCGGCAAGATGGGGAGCTGAAAACCTACCAACTGGTCAAAGAGGAAAAACAAACAGAAGGGGGCAAAACGGTTACCCATGTTGTAGTTGTTAGTACCCCATCTGGTATCACCTTGCCAGTGACTGTCAAACAAGAAAGGGACGGTGATCTGTGAGAAGTAAAGAGCGTTCTATTGATGTACAGTAAGATATGGGTCAAACTGACATTAAATATTAAAGGACAACATTTTGGATTTGGAGGATGAGAACTGATTAAGTCTAATGAGACGCTAAAGTATGATAAAAGGCATGTTTGTGATGTTAAAATGAATTGGCCTTTACTGGAAATGAATAACTTGTCCCGTGTTTTCAGTGGGAAATCTGTTCATATGCTGATGAAATATTGCTTCTTGCAAAACGTTTAATTTGACATCAAGGAAAAAAGAAAACTGAAAGGGACCAAAGTTTTCAAGTAGATTTTTTTTGTTTCAGGTTACACTAAGTAGAAAGTGGAACACTAATGTTTGGCAGCAACTGTTTAACTACCATGAGATAGAAAGTAGAACAGATCAAAGAGGCAATTGTAAATTTTCTTTTTCCTTTGCTTTAATTTTTTTTAATACCAACATCATATACCACTGTGTACAAACAGCTCTTATCCGGTGCTATGTGGAGTTTCTGCTGAATGTGAATTGCATAAAAAAGTGCAGAGATAAGATGTATACCCACTTTAAAACACAGGCGCAGATATGGTATCTTAAGCAAATTTCATGCGGAAGCCTTAGACTGAGTCTCAGTTTTATTTTCCTTGAAATAAGCTATTGGCTTGTTTGTGTAAAGCTTTTTTTATATATAACTATATTGAGAAAAAAAAAAGAAAAAAAATCAAACAAAAAAACTTGTACCTAGCACAGTATTGGCATAGAATTACATGTAACATATTTTATATGGTAGATTAAAGTCTGTTTAATTTTTTTTTATTATTTTGTGTGTTTAAACATTATACTTGGCACAGATGGTCTGATGTGTTTTGAACTGCAGGCCTTCTGTGCAAGATAGAGCGAAATTGTAGACCTGTTACGAGAGGGTAAGTAAGCCTGTAACAGTGTAACATGCTCTCGTCACACACAATATGCGCGTACATTTCAATTTTTGCTATCCACTTGAAAGGTCAGCCTTAGCATGAGTCCATTAACGGGGGGGGTGCAGAGCGGGAATTAGGTTTGAAGCTATTTTTTTAGTTCACGTTACAAAGAGGCTGTTAAAGGGAGAACATAGGGGGGAAAGTACAGTGTTCAGAATGAACTATAATAGTTTGTATATTCAACATTTGAAGTATATTCTATTTTGTTGTACTCTTGTTTCAAAGTGTATTCAAGTAGATTTTACTGCAATATAGAAAAAAAAGAATTTCAAGATCTGCGTCCTGTACTTGTTTCTTTACATGGAGGTTTACATCCCAAGATTGGTGTTCAGTGGTGGTGGCGGCCTCTCATTGTGTCTGAATCATGTATCAAGCGATAACAAAAATGGCAGATAAGAACCATTCTGACCATTTTTCCTGTTATAAAAGCCTCAAACCTTACTTGGGCCTTTGTCCTGTATTCAGGATTCCCTCCCTGTATTAACCTCTACTACTTCTACTTGAAGGCTTGTTTTACTCATATGTACCACCATCCCAGTGAAGTAAAACCACTAGAATTACATCTAAGCCTCTAAAACTTTACTCTAAACCTCCCTCCTCTACTTTAAATCCGTTTATGTATTTAAACACTTCTATCTTCGCTCCTCTGATCTATACGTACACGGATCGTGTAATTTTCCTGATTGTTATTTTGCAAATGGCTGACATTTACTAGCTCTTCTCTGAACTCTCTCCAGATTGTCAATAGCCTTCTGGAGCTGGGGTCTGCAGAACTTTACACAGTACTCTACTTGAGGTCTGACCAGAGATCTGTAAAGTGACATAACCGCCTGCGTTTTTCTACTAGTAATGTCTGTAACTATGCAACCCATTGTTCCATTAAAACCTCATCTTATATTTTGTATTTAAACCGTTACTCTCCTTGGTCATTGTAACTTCATTATAATTCTCAACGATTAACAGCCTCAAGTAAAACATGTTGGGATTGGGATTATTCTGTTGTGCAGGCTGTGTGTGTAGCCTCCGTTGTCTGAGAACTAGCTTTACATATGGATCGAGGAAAGTTCTCCATTGTGGTTTTAATAACCGCTTACATTGTTATCCCTGGTCTGTATCAAGGCCTGTATAAGGTCACGTGTCAATGCTTATAAGCAATATAGTGTCAATGCTTCAACGGGACTATAAGCATGTTTAATATATTAGTCTGAACGTACCGTATTTCCCCATGTATAAGACGCATTTGGGGTCTTAAAACTGGGTACTTCTTATACAGTGGTTGTAGATGGGCAGCATATTTTTGGGGCAACCCCCCCCCCACCTCAAACGCCCCCCCACAGCAGTTACTACTTTCCAATCCCTCCCTGGAGTCACACTGATTGGCCTGCCCCTTTCCTTATACCGTCCACACTGCTCAGCAACTCATCTAACGGTAAGTATAAAATTAATATTTTGCCGGCTGAAAGTTAGGAGAGGTGGGGTTAATTTAGGGGCAGCTATGGTTAATGGGGTGCTTAGGGTTAATTTAGGGGCAGTTAATGGATGGGAGTGATGAGGATGATGAGTATGAATTATATGATGAATAAAACTATGTAATACATTTTTTTCGAATTTCGGGCCCCAAAAATAAGGTTATACACGGGGAAATATGGTAATTATCATTACAAGGAATTCATATTTCTCCTGTTTAATATCAAATGTAAAAGTGGGGTATCTAGTTAAAAACGATAACACGCTTCCATAAACTTTTCATGAAATAAGGCAGCAGTGTAAGCAAGTATACTCTACTGGTTTCTGCTGTCAAACACATTTTTACCATGCTGTGCTATTTTTGTGCCTTAGCTCACACCACTGGCCTGCTGTAAATATTGTTTAGGCAGATTCCTGCTGAAGCTATTGATATGATTTGATGTCGCTCTGCACATTCATGTGTTTAGAAGCCATTCATCTTTTGTGCTGGAAGAGTTTTGTTATTGCACATTAGAGACATCCAATGGGAAGGAACCTGTGTAAAAGCTCTTTGTTGGGGGATAACTAAGCATGATATTTGTCGTGTCTCCATAAATGCTCATTTTGTGACTGCCGATCACCCTAATGAGATGCTTTACCCCTGACTCACACTTAGACACCAAAAGAACCCACATATTTTCATGTGCTTGTGTGAAGGCACTCGGGTGTGTTGTGTATGTAACTTGCTTTGTGCATAGGGGCACAGTCATAATTGAACAGGTAAGGGCCTTCGCCAAACTAGTGCCACAGTTGTAAGCATACAGTGTCTTAAATTAACTTGCGTGCTGCAGCATTGACATTACCCTTCACTGGAACGAAGTGGCCTAAACCCTCAAAACCAGCTCAAGCCCATTATGCCTCCTCCACCAGTAGGTTCTGTATATATTTGTCTCCCAGCACCTGCCAAACCCTGATTTAGCCATCATGAGACCACATTTCCACTGCTCCAGGGCCCAATGCTAAAATGCTATACTTCGCTCCAGTGGATGCTTGGTATTGTGCATAGTGATCTTTGGCTTATGTGCAGCTTCTCAGTCTTGGAAACCCACCTCATGAAGCTCCTGTCACACACAGTGCTTGTGTTAATGTTGCCTTCAGAGGTAATTTGATCCTACAGCAAATGGGATTTTTACTCTTCAGCACTAGGCAGCTCTACTCTTTGCATGGTCCACCTCTGTGGTTGAGCTGCTGTTACTCCTGGACATTTCCACTTCATAATAGCAGCACACTGGGCCTGGGCAGAAATTTCACGGCCAGACTTGTGGCAAACGTATGCTATGAGTGTGCTATGTTTAAAGTCACTGAGCTCTTCAGTGTGGCACATTCTACTACCAATGTTTGTGTATGGCGATAGCTGCCTATGTGCTCAGGTTTATACACTGGTTAGCAATGATTGTGGCTGAAAAACCCAAATATAACCTTGATTGTCTGAATCAAGCACTGGTCTTAACGTTTAGCCTATCTTATGCCTATTCGCAAGGCCTGGTGTATATTGGTCAATCGGCACTGACTATCACACCAATCAGCCATAGCATTATTACCACTGACAGGTGAAGTGAATAACTGATAAAATTGTTATCATGGCGTCTGTCACTGGGTGGCACATATTAGGCAGCAAGTGAAAATTAAGCCCTCAAAGTTGATTTGTTACAAGCAGGAAAAATGGATAAGCGTAAGGACCTGAGTGACTTTGATAATGGCCTAATTGTGATGGCTAGACGACTGGGTAAGAGCATCTCCAAAACTGCAGCTTGTGTGAGGTGTTCCAGTCTGCAGTGGTCAGTATCTATCAATTGTGGTCGAAGGAATGAAAAGCCTGGGTTTGAAGCCTGGCCTATATGGAAAAAACAGACAAGCTACTGTAGCTCAAATTGCTGAAAAAAGTTAATGCTGGTTCTGATAGAAAGGGAGCAGAACACGCAGTTTGCTTATGGGGTTGCATAGCCATGGACCAGTCAGGATGCCTATGCTGACCCATGTCCACTGCTGAAAGGGCCTACAATGGGCATGAGGGCATAAGAACTGGCCCACGGAGCAAGGAAAGAAGGTGGCCTGGTCCAAAGAATCACATTTTCTTTAACATCATGTGGATGGCCGGGTGTGTGTGCATCTCTTACCTGGAGCACACATGGCACCAGGATGCATTACGGGAAGAAGGCAAGCCGGCTGGTTCAGCGTGATGCTTTGGGCATGTTCTGCTGAGAAACCTTGGGTCCTGCCGTTCAAGCGGATGTTACTTTGACATGTACCACCTACTTAAGCATTGTTGCAGACCATGCACACGCTTTCATGAACACAGTGTTCTCATTGCATTGGTTTCATTCAGCAGGATAATGTGCCCTGATACGAAGCAGAAATGGTTCAGGAATGGTTTGAGGAACACAAGTTCAATGTGTTGACTTGGCCTCCAAATTCCCCAGATCTCAATTCAATTGAGCATCAGTGGGATGTGCTGTGGGCAGAATGGTTTTGAAGTAGAGCGCTACTTGTACTTCTTGTCCTATAACTTGCAAACAAAAAATTAACTTTTGAGTATTTCTAAACTAAGGACAAATAGAATCTATTTAGCAGCTTTTTTTTCAGTAGATTTTGTAGATGCATAAGATTTTTCAAATAAAAGTGAGAAAAGGTGCTTTTTTTCAGTTTTTTTCCTTATAGAAAATTAGATATGATCAAACACAATGCCCCTTGTTCAAAAAAAAAAAAAACAATGTTGGTACACTACGGTGCTAAAGCTCAGTATGAGTTTTGGTCTCCATGGTTAATTTGTGCATAAGCCTCCCCTGTTCATGATTACAGCTGAGCAGTCATAGCTGGAAAAATAGCCGGGCCTGTAAAAACACTGATAGTATTAACCTTCAAGATACTATTGTTTTGGGAAAAGGAAATTAACTTAATCTCTCCAACTAGCCATTCTAATGTCCCTACCTGCTCCTCTAGAAGTACAGCAGAAAATGTCCTTCACTCTACATTATACAGATCTTAGTGCATAACAGATATAATTTGCCCAACAAATATACAAAAATGTTTACTAATATTTTATAATGGTTAGTAAGTAAACTTAATTTGGACTAGCTATGTGAATGCATTACTTGCTATGAGCAGAGCACCATCTGCTGAAGGACAATATGTACTTCATAGATGTTTCTAGAGGTAGAAATAACTAAAGAGAAGCACTGTGTTGGCTATTTCTTTTACAAACAGATTGCATGCAGACAGCACAGCATATTTTACCCATTTATCTCCCAGTTCCCTGCAAAAAATAGGCAGCATCCAACAGATCCATTTGGGCAAAGAACATCACGCTTATGTTGACCTTCCCCATTGTTACGTGATGGTCTTACTGTGTAGGGAACCAGTTCCTTAGGAGCTTAACCTTCATTTAATAATGTACCTCATTAAAAGATGTGCCCTCGAGATTCTGCAAGATCCTATCAAACCATAAACATTCAATCCATAGCTCCGTAATGTTCCTGGTTAGGAGCAGCCCGTTTTAATAAAAGTCCCAACACCTAACCATGCCTCTAACCACAATGTTTAAAATATGTGTCCCCTTTTGTCCATCTGAAATGTTTAGGGGTGTTCACGTTACCCAAAGCCCATTATGTAGACGGTACTAATGCCGTTTGGGCCAGGTCATGGAAACATGCATGACCTGAGCTGATTTTTTACCAACTCTCTCTTCCACTATTCAAGTCAATGGGGCCCAAATGTTCCCTCTAAACACTAGGGCCATTGGTTCACGGTAGTAGTAGTAATAATACACCAAGTGTCCTTTTTACAATCCACTGCCATTGTCTGTGTAGCCAATTGCTTGTATTTATTTATTTTGCATTTTTGAAAAATAATTTTGGATGGTCCTTTTCGCTGGGTTGAAGAGAAGGAGGTGAGGACATTGGCAGGGCAGGCTGGGTAAGTAAAATAACATTTTCCTGGAAATTAAGACATGGAGAACATGTACCAAGAACTTAGGGCAGTAAAGAAACACCCTTTAGAATGGAGAACATGAGATTGGCTACCTATTCATTGCAGTTGTATGGGGTACCCTCATACAGAAAAATAATCAGTTCACATAAGAAAGGAAATCTCTTCCAATGGAGAACACTAACTGATCTAATCATTTTTGTTTATTGATTTATATAGTATATTCCTACATGGGGGACACAGGACAACAAGTAGTGCATCATATAATTTGAACATACAGAAAACACAGACCTGCTCAAACTACCAATCAGAAACAAGTCTGCAAAGTAAAGTTTTAAAAATATTTTAATTTAAATCATACCATATTAACAAATGTGATGAATGTTTTTTCAGAATGAGGCAGAATTCTCCAAGTCTTCACTGCATCGAACCACAGTGCAGAACTAAGTTGAGCGTAAACACAGACAAAAACGTTCCAATCAAAATATTAACATTGAAGAGAATTTAAGAAATATTAATTATACATATACCCACTTGAAACCTTTTTTCCCCCATTGTGATTAAAGACTGATGATTCCAAGGCCAGTAATCTCCACCCCCTTTTCCAGTATAGGGAATCCTGCATTCAGTGTAGCCCCCTAACGGCAGGGGTAAAATGCACTCAATTCCTGAAATCAATTAGGGACAACCGGGAGCCTGTATGTCCTGAATGCTTCTCAGGTGATCATTTAATAAAAATATTGTTTATTGGTCAACATTTAAATTCCTTTACAAAGGCTAAAATGGTTGCACAATAAAATAATTGCCTTTTAGCAACAATATGGGAATCCCTTGCGGTTAGATTTTAGTTTGTGGTGTTTCGACCAAAAATATCTGTCCTGTATGATCAGTGGTTGGGAATATTTTAATGATTAAGAATAATAAAGAGGCTAACACACATACCTCAGCACCCACATCTCTGTTTATTTCACTGCCCAGGATAACAATATTCAACAACTTATTTTGTTGTCCAAAGCTGGTTATTTTAATAAAAAAATTACCCAGTGCTAAAAAGAGAATGGTGTATACTGATAAGCTTAATTGTTCCCACAAATTACTATTTCATAAAAATAAGGTTAGTGATTTTTCTTCTAAGGACTGGATATCATGGTAAAGCAGTAGGGTAGATGTACACGCAGTACATACTCTGGTAAAGAGGCAAATCTCCTTAAATATTGCACATTTACACAAAAAATTGCATTGTAAGAAAGCATTACCAGTTTGAAAGACATCTTGCACATACGTCATTTAACATTGAATATTAATAAATACATTGCAAATTATTAGTTTAATTAGACATAAGTATTATTATTAACTAAAATAATGTTAAGTAGAAAAATAAATACTATCAAAAAGGTGCAATTTTGACAATCAGCACCATAAACCAAAAGAAATTAAATAAGTGTGCATGGCATTCATTACAAAAAGGCATTCGGTTTAAGAAATTGCTACAACCTCAATGGTAGAACAGAAACATACATCTCATGTCAGCTGCTGATAAGCGTTTGGCAAAAAAATAAAACATATATATATCTAATGAAGTATCTATAGAAGCAGGTAGATAACCTTTGGTTCTTACTAGAACTACATTTCCTTGTCATCTCCAACAAGCTATAGGCAAAGTGTTATAGTCCAATATCTAAAATGCTGTCATGTTCTACACAGCACAATCATTATTCAAGTTTGTTTGCCGTTTTAAACAAAACAAAAAAAAAAAAGAGGAGACTTGACAAAGACACGCATGTACATGGCATTAAAATATGAAATCATATCTTTACATTTCGTACACGTTCACCTCACATCAGTTTAAACATCACAGTCACCGTAAAAAACCTAGTGGAACTTCACACATTTTTCTTATAAGAGCCTGTTGGGTTCTTCGTTGAAGCTGAAGTCACAAACCAGTGACAGGTGATCTGAAGGGTAATTAAATGAAGGAAGCCTGTTAGGCCCAATCTGTTCTTCTGTGAGCAGACTCAGAGCAGAGTTCACCTTTAGAGCATGATGGGAGTACCAGATATAATCTAGAGTGTTGCAACACTCGCCACTGGGACGGATCTTCCATGTGGTGTAAGGTGGCTCAGATTCTCCATCTTCGCTTAAAACCTTGTAGGCGCTGTTGAGGTTTAGGCCGGAGGAGGCAAAACGCTTGTACACTTCCTCAGTAGGCTCTGCATTAAAATCCCCACAGATGATCAAAGGTATTGTGGACCCTTGGGTAATTGACTCCAGGTTGCGCAATAGGTCAGAGCCCTGGGCCAACCTGAACCGTTCCCACCCAGATCGAGCCTTCAGATGGGTGACAGCAAAACATAGCAACTTCCCAGTATCGTTGCATCTCAAAGTCTCTGCAATGGCCACCTGATTTGTTTTTAGAGTCCGGGCAGAAAGCCTAATTTTGGCACTGCTTACTTGCTGGAAGCGGTCCTGCAGATAAAACAAGGCACAGCCATCTGGCCCATTATTGTGTTCAACGTCTAGACAAGGAGACCAGGGCTTGGCCAAGAAAGTGCACTGATAACCTAATCGGCTGAGGATTGGTTGGAAGGTGTCGAAAAAGTGATCTACTTCCTGCAGACACAATACATCAGGGCGATAGCTCAAGATTTCTTCCAAGATCAGGTACTTTCTTTCCTCCCACTTCAAGGCCTCCATAGGACACTTAATAAAATTATCTTTGCCTTCTCCGAGAGCTGCAAAAGAAGCAAATGCAAACATACAATTTTAAACAGAAATCTTGATATAACATATTTTCATTAAAAGTAAGCAAATCTTCAAAGATGTGAACTGTCAAACAATCGTTTACCCCCCCACTTACTGTATATAAAAAAATTCTCTTAATCCAACTGATTACTAAAAGTGGGGGATTGTGTATTAAGAAATTGATTCCTTTGTCCTTTGCCGTGATAAAGGTTTATAGTGTAGTACAGTTCATTGTTATTACGATAGTACTTTGGTTTGCATTTGGTCATAGAGCCATACCTTGAGCCAGGATGTTCCACTGCATAACTCTGAAGGATTGGTTCCTAGAGTCATCGTTCAAGACGACAAACTCTCTATGGAGCCTGGGAGGCCTGTCCTGCAGGGCCACTTGGCACTCCTCCAGAAGATCCTTGGGATCCAGCTGGTCATGATCGGACTGCTGCAGGTACTCCTGGTGCTGGGACACAGCAGGGTTGCTGCGGAGTGTCTTGGCTAGGGCACTGTACAGCCGGCTGGTGCTGTTTCCCATGGAACAAACTGCAGGAAGAGAAAGAGGTTAGGCTCTTTTAGCCGAGTATTAAGTACAGAGCATTAGAGTTATTTGAAGTACATTATGATTTTTGCAAATCATACACTTTGCAGCTCAGTACCCTTTAAAACATTTGTGTGTTAACAGGTTATAAGTAATGCACGTGTACAGGGAGTGAACACTTCTAGCCTCTTGCTTCTAAACCACATCCCTCCATAACTATCACTATAAAATAAGCGCAAGCCATCCTCGGCGATTTTATATTTACATGAGTTCCCATAATCAAGAATGGCTACAATTACCTGAAACTCTCAAATATTAGAACGTCAAAATGCATGTAACGTAAGCAGCCAAAGCATCTGAAATTCAGTACTTTTTGCAAAATTATTCCATGTAGCTTCCTCGTAGCACATACTCAAGGACTATAGTCCTAATGTATTTCCCAATGACCCATATAAGTGCATGTAGGTCAGTTAGATCTGTCACCAAGTCAATGCTTAAGCAGATTGTTAGACACCGATCATAAAAACAAGCATTAGTGGTAATTTAGGGGCAGTAAGGACATGGTAAACTAACGCATATCATACTCAAAGCATAAAAAAATAAAAATGATATGCCTATATGAAACTCTCCAATTCTACAGCACAGTAGAGCAAAAACTTTGGAGCAGAACTTTTAAATTTTTTTCTTAAGGTCACAAAACTATACTGTTTCAATATGGAATATAACATGCCCCCCCTTAATGAGTCAAACAGACAGCTCTATGGTACCTTCAGCTGAGAGCACATGGTATCCCTTCTGCAAGCAGGTCATGGTATCTCCAAGGTAGGTGTCCATTCTGTCTCTATGATTCCTTGTACAACCTGAAGCTGTGGTTCTGCCTGTCCTCTTACAGAGCATGTGAGCTTTAAACAGCTAGCACTGAAGCCAAGAGATTTATATCACCACACACTGGCTAAGTCTGTCTGAAACCACCCATAGATACAGGAAGTTAAAACGCTTTATACCATAAGCCACGTCATTGACGGCCAAGGACACAGACACATTTAAGACCTCTAAGCTTGAAAAGCAAACAAGACATCCGGCATTGGGAGTAAACCTCCTTCCCAGTAACACTCCAGGAGGACTCAACTTTAGTTATCTGTTCTGTACTAAAAGTACATCGTGGGTGGAGGGGGCTGGAAAATAACACATGTTCCTTTTCAATTCTAAAAGTGCAAAATGGCATTTGGAGTTTGTCAGCATGGGAGGCAGTGTAACTTGAATCTGGCTGCCAGTAAGGTCACAGACAACAACAAAAAAAAACCACATACCCCCTGTAAGGATAACGGTTTGTTTTAAGATCTAGTTAAAAACAGTTATTCCCAATAACTTTGAATCTTGGAATTGCGTTATAACATAAATTGGCCCCGATGAGTTCAAAACTATTTGATTAGAGATTCTATCATATCGTTTTAATTACTTTTATCCCTTAAAATGGCTTATAAATGGTATGAATTGTGTAAACAAGTCTTCATGTCACCATAGCAAAAAAATGTCTTCACTGAAAGGTCAAAAGTTACACACCCAGGTTCCCCAACCATTAAAACATTACAGCTTCTAAGATCCACAGAAATCATGAAGAAATACACAATGCCTCATCAGTTAAAATATTTTTCTACTACAGCATGAACCCCTTCGAACGCCATGAAGCGGGTTCAATGATGCTAGCTGCCCACTATGTGGGCTCTCTGAGAGTTAATTTAGTGTTCTGTCTCAAAGTATCTGCAGTACGCCAAGGGTGGTCACAAACTTAGATTTCAACATCACTAACGTCACTGCTGGAAAGGGTGATGGTGGGGAGAGAGTCTTGGACTGACGGAGGGAAGTATGTCTACCCTACAACACAGCAAGAACCTTACAATCGTACAGAACAAATCATTTAGCACAGTCAGGAGAAAACAAAACAGCAGTGCAGCAAGAAGGCTTTCACATGTAGTCAACTGGAAGTAACAAGTACCATCTGGCAATGTAACTTGAGACTTCCAATGAGACAATCAACCTTTCCCTGACGCAGAGTAAGATTTGTTATCCTACAGCAGAGTACTACTCTCATGCCGGTGGCCCCCAGTAACAATAAGCTGTTTGGTGCACAGCCCATTATCACTAAAGGGTGGCACCACAGCACTGGGCAGGAACATGTACATGCTGACGAGCAGGCCAGCATGCCTACAAACATTCAATGCACCATTCCATGTCATGATCAACAGCATGCAAGCTGTAAATATATACGGATGCAGACGATACAAATCAATCAAACTTTAAAGGCCAATGAGTCATCAATGATGAAACATCTCCTCCAGATGCCAACTGCCATTCCCCTTTGGCAACTGCCATTCCCATTAAGGGTCCAAAAGTGGTGGCGATTGGTGTATCGGACATAAGAAGTACCCCTATAATTAAAAAAAAAACGAAGTCTTGAATAACATAATAACGAAAAAAAGTCTACATGACTACATTTTGTGACAGCTGAGGGAAAGCCCTGTAAGCCTTTTCTGCTTTGTCTCTTTGACCTTGAATCCTGTAAGAAAAGTTCTACTGTAATTAACCTCTCCAGTCGCACAAGGAACAGAGCTTGCAGGCGCTGGCATCCGTCAGACTGTTATGAAACGCCAGAACTATAGAAGGAAGCAAAGGAGAAGGCATACACAGACGTCACATGCAGTGCCTGGACCATTTATAATGATCTTTGCTTCCCACACAGGATGCAAGTGTGCCTAATAATACTGTTTACTGCGGGAGTGGACTTTGCTGGCATACGCACCTGAGGAAAGCTGGATATTCTGCCAACCTTGGGAATACTGCTTCCTTCTAACAGACTCCCATGACATTTAAACTTCATGATCACATGGCAAACTTTTCATTCTAAAGTGGGCAGGGACATCTAGTGGTAGCCACTGCACACTGCGATCACAGTACTAATACATTTTACATTTCTGCAGTAAGTCATACAGTAGAACCTGCCGAACTCTTGAAAGCTCCAGCTGTAACATTTTAATTTTAATGAAAATAGGGATTTCTAGAGTAGTTAAATTTATTTTGTACTTCTTTCTAAGGGAGTGTGGATTGCACCTGGTCTTTGTTGATGGGTGGCAGGACTGAGAGCTGCTAGGTGGCAGCCGTCCAGCTACCTGTTGAATACCTCTGCTGAATGGGACACAGATTCATAGATATTTTCTACAGCATATACATAATAACACAGCACAGTCCAAATAATGATAAAGCAGTATGCCATAGCGTACCCTCCTAAAATGGAAGCTTAATGTAGGACGCTCTGTAAGTTTAGTTGAAACAAAAAGAAGCTTCATTGGCAAAGTACAGTTTCCCAATTAAGCTGCAGGGAAGATAGCCTTAAGCAACATGGTTTATCCAAGGCAGGATCAGAAAATGAGCCTTTCAGCAGTTTACAGCTACAACTCTTACAATGACCTTCAGGCATTTCCCACTAACGTTAAAAGGTAGTAGAGACAGCCAAAGGCACAGATGCATGACATTCAGCAGCGTTCATAACTGCATTAGGATGCCACTACTTACATCAACTTCAATGGTGGCACTACAGGGCATATTCAGGAATAGAGTAGACACAGGGGCAGATAAAGGTCAGGTGGGGCCCTGGGACAACAAGGTTACAAAAAAAAGATTGGTGGAGATCCTCATACCTGGGAACTTGTGGGTGCCAGGTACCCTGAGCCTACCCTTGCGGGATGCGGCCAGTGGAAAGTCACGCCGACATCAGCACATGCCTCCCATTGTGCTAAACAGATTTGTGGCCAAATCCACCTGTGCGCCACATATTGTATAACTGACCACTAAACAGTTAATATCTAAACAATAAATCAAAATATCCCATCACTGAATGCAAAGATAATGGATGCATTGCATACAGTATAGTTACACATGCAGGATCCAGTGCATTTGGAAAGGATGAACAAAACAGGTTCATTCAGGCATAACCTATATTCCAACAGCGGAACCTGTAAATACTCCAAGAAATATGCAGGAAATGGAGTCAGCCTCTTCTGTTGATGACCTGCAGCATTGCTGGTTGGGAAGAGAGTACTGGAAGAACCAAGGTCTGGATAACTGTAGGATAGTCCATCAGAAGGACTAGGCAGAGCTGAAGTTGCCAGGGGCAAGTTCAAAATGGGTAATGTTTAGTTGAGAGTTCATTGGTGGATATTTTAAGATTTGCAAGGCTCCAAGCCAACTCAGGCTTGGGAAAATTAATGCTTCTAGTGGTAATACATTAAGGCCCAATGTTATAAACGAGGCTTACATGAAACAGGCTCTCATGTTAAAGTTCTCCTTTGGATTTTCAAGTAAGACGATTAAAGAAAAGATTTGGAACGACGAATATTTTGATAATCTCTGCTTTCAGCGTATACCGCAAGAAACAGAGAGTTTAACATGTTAAAGTTTATGAGTACAATTAGAAAAAGGCTGAACAAGTATGATTTGTTTGAAAGGGTTGTCGGGAGAAAGCCTCCTCTCTCTAAAAAGAACATGGTATCACGGCTTAGGTTTGCAAGATTGCATCTGAACAAACCATTAGACTTTTGGAACAATGTCTTTGGACAGGCGAGACCAAAGTGGAGATGTCTGGCTATAATGCACAGCGCCGCATTTGGCACAGCGTACCAGCACAAACACTCTTTACCAACTGTCAAGCACAGCCGTAGAAGGGTGATGATTTGGGCTTGTTTGGCAGCCACAGGACCTGGGAGCCAAATGCGAGGCCATCTGTCCGACCACTAAAGCTTGGCCGAAATAGGGTCATGCAACTGGACAATGATTCTAAGCAACCCATGCAAATCTACATCTGAAAAAGAATCAATGTGTTGCAATGGCCCAGTCTACAGGTTGTTTTTTTATAGCAGAAACTGGGCCCGGCTGTCTGTTGGGAACGGATATGCACAGGAAATGGTAAGGAGTGACAAAGTGAAAAATAAGAGTGAAGTCCAGGAAACAATCCCCTGGATCAATAAGGATGTGTGTAGGGGAGAGGAGTGTTGGTGAGAGCAGTGATAAGGATGACTCATTTATATCGTAATAGTTACCCACCAAGTATGTAACGGATTAAATGATTCAGAATTGTGTGCTGAGCATGCTGCTTCACACAGTGATGACAAGAGATCCACCATTAAAGCCAGTGAGATTTCATTCAAGATATTTTTTGAAATTGACGAAAAAAAATATTCAAGAATTAATTTACAAGGCATCATGCTGAGCCAACATGGCTGTTAAAGATAACAGAAAGGCATTACCACAGGCAGCTCTTCATAAAGCACAGAGAGATTGGCGACTTGAAGGTTTCAAGTCATGTTTTAACAAATAAACCAGAATTCGAGAAATCCAGTGGTCTGCCGCAAATTAAAGCATGAGAAGTATTGGAAATCAATAGAAGATGGTGGGCATGTTGTGAATTGTGTTCAAAGAATAAATCAGCACATTCCAGGTTGGCAATGGAATATGGATCTGTCACACCAGCAAAGAATGAATGATATGCCTCATTCATGTATTTTAAAAGAGAGGTTTCAGACAGAAAGTAGACTTGCTCTGTTGAACTCAGATCTTCCATAACCTGTTTCTTCAGTGGCAAGTACTAAGCTACTTGTACCTCCTACGGCCAAACTTAAGGCAGAAAGTTGGATATCACTTTACTAATCGCGGGAGAGGCCCTGTACTAAATAACCCATGATGATGATCACAGGAAAACCAAGATGCTAATCTAAACATGAGGAACGCCGTTCAGCTAAGTACAAGAACAATAGGGTCTGTGACAAGGCTTTTGAGTGTTATAGGTGCATTGTCTGTTGCTATGAACTACTCATAAACCCTTCTACTATAAAGCCGCAAAAAAAAGTAAGATCATAAAGTGAGACAATGGGTAACCATCTTACCTTTTTCATCTGGCTTACATCAAAGGAGCTTTGCAAGAACACTGGGGTTTATACTTATAGACCAATTCTGGTGTAAACTGGTCAAAGTGGTGCAACCGCTTTAATGCAATTAACTGAACGTCCCCACTGGTTGCTCCATAACTTCACTTTTATACGTAACCTCCATTGTATCCTCAAACTGTCATTCACAGAGCTTAAGAAAAACAGCATTTAACAAAGAAATACTTTGCAAGAATTAGATGAGCAGTTACCCAATGCTGCACCAGTGTGTGTGTGTGTGTGGGTATATATATATATATATATATATATATATA
>VKOC01000001.1:14478413-14496790 GCA_009364415.1 Spea multiplicata | reverse complement strand
TAAATATCTTTTCAAAATATATTTTCTTGTATGATTAGTCAGGTTGCCAAACCCCATTTCTTAAAAAAATAAATAAATGTATATTAACCACAATTAACAAAAAAAGTATATATATTTTTTTAAATGAAAGGTTACTCCTTGACATATCATGTTAATAGCAAATAATCTATACAGCCTTTTCTACCACTTTTTTTTAAGAGATTGTATTTTCATGATTGCAGTCCAAATAAAAGGAAATCTCAAATAATATAAAAAAAGAACAAAGTCTGAAATATAATGAGATTGAATGTGCTGTAAAGTACCTAGACACTAAAGTGTTAACCCTGCTCCTGGTAAGCATAGAGTTAATGAATCCCGCTGGTTTCCTGTGGTGGCAGATTAACTCTTTGCAGGGCCCGTCAGATCGCTTTAGTATAAATGCTGCAGATGGTCATTGTAAGAAAATACACACTTCGCTAGAGCCGTAATTCTTGTTTTTTTGTTGGCTTTGTAAAGCTGTCAGAATGAAACTGTTATTTTTGTACAGATGTTACTGTAAAGCGAAAGCACATCACTTCGCTATTTTAACAAGGAAGGTAGTTCAGATGAGGATACAGCAGACTGAGCTCTTCTGCAGTTTGTCACACATTTAAAATACAAAAAAAGAATTCTGCCATACTTTCTCCATAAACACATCTCATTGTTCTAAATATTTTTACCCAAGAGTTACTATGAATTTAAATGTTTAAGAAAAATGGATATTGTCCAAAACAGCCGAAAGAGAAAACAGTAGAATCTTACTATATAAAGAAATGACATCATAGCTTTAATAAACCAGAGCAAAGATTGTGGGTTATCATAAATCTATCTATCTATCTATCTATCTATCTATCTATCTATCTATCTATCAATCATCTATCTATCTATCTATCTATCACTTTCTGTGTTAATATTGTCTTTCTGAGCACAAAGCTTTATAAGTGGTTGAGAACACGTCTACATGTTTTTCTCCCCGTACTTGTTTTATGTTCCATATCTATATCCATTCAGTGTAATAATGTATCCAGGAACAAACGAAAGCATTAGATTTTTCTGTTTTTGTCGTTCAGGTAGGAGACCAAAGGTCTTCTTGTCTGAAGCTATTAGGGAAGGTGATGAATATGCTTTTCACTGCAGTGATGGTCCTATGGCACAGAAACATAGTTTCCCTTGTTACATTTTCTGGCAAATATTCCACCTGAGTGCACTTGTGGCTCAAGTAATAAGTTATTTTCAGTGTTTTCTTTCTTCCCCCAAACAATAGGGGCACTTAACCCTTTCGCTTGAAGGACTTAGTAAATGGGCTCTTAAAATTGCTCACGAAAATCTGCTCCCCATTGGAGATGGCAAGAAGAATAAGCGATTCTTTAGAAATTGTATAACTTGAGTTCCAGAAATCCTTTAGCAGACAAGCAACAGCCCGGGATGCAGTATAAATGCGTAGACCCAGGCAGGCAGTATTAACATACCGAGTAGAGTTAAAAGCCTGTGTGAAGGACTCGTTCTTGGACTGCCAAATGTATTCTTAATCTCCTCTGGAAGGGTAGTTTTTTATTCTCCTTTTCTCTTTCTTAACCGCTTGCTTTCTGTACCATATATTTTATACATTTTGGGACATTATTCCATTATGTTTTAACTATGCTTACACATATTAACATACATCAGAATATAAAATACACTTGGAGTTAAATGTTTATTGAGACTTGGGTACTAAAATGTACAAAGTGCTAGAAAGAAATCCAACCCAACGAGCAGTAAATGATCATATTTTTTCTACCCCTTTTTTTTGAGAGCAAGAGAGCAAGAGATCTTAAAGCCCTGCTCACCATTTGCCCCATGGAAGGATAACTGGTGCATGTACAGAACTGGATCATGCAAAGCATGTCATTTGTACCCCAAGAAGTATCTCTTGGGGTGCTTCTAATGTATCAAAGGGGTGCCTCATAGAAATTAATAGCATTTTGTAAGAGAAAAATCTATAGGGGTGCTTTGTAAACACATTTTGAAACTTGAGATACTTGGTTGAAGAAATTAATTACTTGGTTGAGGAAATGCTGCTGAATTCTAAACCGATTTGAACTTTTTCTCCCACTGAGCTTGAAAAAGATGTTTTTTTAATTTACAGAATAAGTCTGGTTTTAGAGTAGGTTGACCATGCATCCCTATCAACTTCTGAAAAAGGGAGCTTTATAAAATATATATTTATTATCACCCAACACAGCAATGATTTGATAGAGAGGGACAATTATATACCTTCAATACCTTCACACATCCCCAGTTAGAAGGGGAATCTGCTCTTCTTAGTTTTGAGGGTTAATGAGCAGAGAAACTTGAGTTATTAAGTGACGAAATGAACCTGTTTATTGATTTATTGAAGATTAGGCTTTCTATCTTTGCCTCTAGAACCACGAGTGGAGCACTTGCCCCATGTTTAACTTTCTGCCCGGACAAACAACTTATGGTTTTACGCTGTGGGCAAATAGTAACCACTTCTTTCAGTGACCGCATTGCGTTATTTGGAAAGATAAACCACACAAATAAGCTAAATAAAATATACTGTAGTAAAACTGGATTTTTCAAGTATAGACCAATAGTTGCGCAATATATGTAAATATTTTTACCAAAGATGGGGTTTTCAGGATGGTACTTAACTCAATGGTCAAAAATCTAAATGAACTGATTCCTGTTTAGGCATTCTAGCTATTAAAATTCGCCATCCAAGGCTGATTTTCTAAATCAAAGGGTATTAGGTTATTAGAGTTTGGACACTCGGTGTTGCAAAAGCCCCCTGCTTGTTCACTGGTGCTCCATGCATAGTAAGGACCGTTACATGCTGAGCACACACGAATCACTATCCTTTACCGTGTCATTGCCATGTTTTCCCTACAGAGGAATTGGTGGTAAACAATTAGTCTGACTGATCCACTCTTTTGTCTACCACATAAAGTATAATACGGTGTCAGGGTGTTTGTCCGAGAGATTTGGCCAAGAGAATAGAGATAGAAGACACAGAAATGACTAAAACATTTTATCATGCAAAAACTAGATTTCTGAAATGTTTAATGTAATCTGATGCTAGCAATACAAGATGTCACTTCTGAAGCTGTGCGAGGAGGCAATATATTCAGCACCCCAACCTTGCTTTGACGTTCCCCAATACTCTTAGTATGTGCCAATGGAGTAAGAAGATTTTAGAAAGCAATATTTAGTATATTACATAATGTTTTTTATTTCTCAGCCACCATATAATATTTGGTCTCCAATCTCAGGTAGGTTTTCAGCAGCTGATTTAAGCATCTAAAGTAATATCTTGATTCTTCGTATTTACCCGGTACTTCCTGGTCTTGCAATAGGTCGAGTGAGTTCAGATAAGCGAACTCTGAGGAGTATACCCTAGCTTGCTAAGGGGCTTTATCATCTATTGTGTTAACTTTGGGCAAATTTGTTTAATTGGCCTTCTTGTCCAACCTATTATCTCATAAATATGTTTTCATGTGTTATATCAAACAGTATTAAATAAAGTAAAGGTTTTCCTGGGGTTGGTATCTTCGGCTAAATGCTTATTGCTTAATACCTCCCAGGTGTCCATCTCAAGGAGCTCAGAATGTTCACAGTAAAGTCATATAAAAAGTCCCCCATGTTAACTATACCCCTAAACAAAGAACTTAATGGCAGACCATTCGGTAAATCTTTGCATATTTTTGCAGAATTAAAATAATTTGGTTTAACTATATAAACCAAAAGTTGCTTTCAAAGCATTTGTGTGAATGGGGTTAGAATGCAGAATAATCAGAGCTATTACCCTCTTCTTGAACGTAATTGTTGGAACGTAGTCAGGTGATTATGCTTCGGGGATCATGTCCATACTGCGGGATACAGGTAGAAGGTCCGGCTGATGTTGGCGGACGGTCCCACTGACGTCGGTGAGCACGCCGCACCATCGCTCCTGAGACCCAGGTGGGTCACCCATAGTGACCCGGAGACCCTGAGAGTTGTCAGGCATGATGATGTCTTGTTTAGGCTAGTCTTGAAAGTAGATAAACTGTTCATACGACATTGAGAAATGATATACTGTGATCACTAAAGATACATTGCTGGCTTTTGAGGATGTATGACTGGGAATAGTTGAAGTTTAAAAAGAAAATATCAAACAGTCCTTACTTGGGTCTTTGTTTAAAATGGTGGGCTATAGACTTCTTGTATGGGAACCCCACATAAATTCTTTAGGAAAATGACATTTAAAGATTTCTAAAATATGTAAAAGAATGCTATTTTATAATAGCTTTTTATGGAGAACATATTTTATAAATTATCCTTACTGTGCTTTATAGCATTATAATTCTAATTGTTATACATATTATTAATCACACATGGTAATGCCTGGTGAAGTTAGCGATTTGAAATGTTCACCCATCTTGCCAACTCCAGTGTTAGTAAATGCAGTGCAGTATAGTTACAATACAGTGTAGCAGCATCACAGCTGGATGTATACACTGCGAAAAATTTAAAAAAAAACAGATTTGTTTCAACATAAACATCATTGGTTTGCCCTGGTAATACAAACCAACAAGACGAGTATATCTAAGAACATTTTAAATCTTAAGGGTATTTACCCTAAAGCCTGACCTTGAAAAATGGGGCTATCACCTATGAAGAATGATTGTCACCAAATACAAATTCAGAAAGTTAACTTTTTAATGGGGAAGAATGGGGTCTGCCATTATTCCTTAATTTAGTATCATATGACTTGTATGGGGATTAATGATCCAAAAGGGGGGTTGCTGATTATATACTGTATAAGTATGTATGTATATATATATATATATACAGAAAGGTTTTAGAAGCCAGCTACCATTTTCAAGAGCTAAGAAGGTGTGCGGATGGAAACTAATATTAAGTAGACCAATATGTGCGGACGTAAAAATGTAGGATCCATGACTGCCGAGCTGTTGGGCTTTCTATATTGTATATATACATAAATAAAAGCAGCCATCCGTTTAAATGAGGAAGCAATAGTGAAGTAAATATACAGTCTGTGAAGCAGTGGGTGGTGTTGAACGGCCAACTATAAATTAAATAAGTCATATGCAATTTCTGGCTCTGTGTCTGAGACTAACATATTGCCAAGTAATGCCATATTTTGTCTTTGTGGTCTACTTATACAAATACAAAACATACAATTATATAGAAAAAAAAGTAGTTATGGTGATATATGATATGAACGCTTTGGTCTGAACTATGGAAAAAATAGTTTTCAGCTGAAATGACCTGGAACATGCTGTGAACTTCCAGCTTCCAGATGAGCCATTACAGGTTAACCTGCCATGGAAATGTGACATGAGTTTTTATATGAAGCAGCCCAAACGGCTACAAAGGTATAGATCGCGTTATGAAAAACACATTTCATCATTACAGATCTATGTGACATAGGTATGTGAGATGCATGTTGCATGCTTTCACTATTCGTGACTACTGACTGCTTTTGGTTGTGACTACAATTGATGTATGTATCCATATTTCTATTTATTTATTGGTACCTTAGCGCTTTACAGTTTACATTATAATGAAGGGACAGGGGTGGTATATTAAGTATGGTTGCATTTCTTCTGAGACATAACATATACTTTAATGTCATAACCAAGGAATACAGGAATAATGTGTACAGTCAAGGATTTAGACTGTAAGCTCTATAGGGCAGGGTTCTCCTTTTCCTTATGTATTCATACCTATTATACCTCAGTCAAAAGGCCTGTAGACCACTGTGGCTATAGATCAGTGGATATATTAGGCAGCAAGTGAACAAAGTCCTCAAAGTTGATTTGTTAGAAGCAGGAAATATGGGCAACAGATCTGAGGGCCAAATTGTGATGGCTAGATGACTGGGTCATCTCCAAAACTGCAGCTGTTGTTGGGTGATCCTGGTCTGCAGTGGTCAGTAACTATTAAAAGTGGTCCAAGGAAGGAAAAGCAGTGAACAGGTGTCAGGGTCATGGACCGCCAAGGTTCATTGATGCACTTGGAGGGTGAAGACTGCCTGTATGGTCAAATCCAACAGAAAAGCTACCGTAGCTAAAATTGCTGAAAAAGTTAATGTTGGTTCTGATAGAAAGGTGTCAGAACACACAGTGCATCACAGTTTATTGTGTATGGAGCTGCGTAGCCGCAGACCAGTCAGGGAGCCCATGCTGACCCCTGTCCGCTGCCGAAAGCGCCTGCAATGGGCACGTGAGCATAAGAACAGGACCACGGAGCAATGGAAGAAGGTGGCTGGTTTGATGAATCCCGTTTTCTTTTACATCACGTGGATAGCCTGGTGCGTGTGCTTCGCTTACTGGGAGAACACATGACACAAGAATACATCCATGGATGCCGGGTACCACAGCAGACCTTCAGTGTCCAGTGGAGTCCATGCTTCGACGGGTCAGGGCTGTTCTGGAGGCAAAAGGGGGACCTACACAATATTAGGGAGGTGGTCATAATTTTATGTCACATGACACTCTTTTTGCATTACAAGCTTATGGAAAACAGTAATCAAATTTGTGCATGCTGGCCGTAACACATAAAAAAAACTGAATTGTGAATGTTTAGTGTTGATGATGGGTCTTTCATTGATGAAACTTTCTACTATTATACATTATTACATCAGTGTGCGTGTCATCAAATAGATTAATTACTGCATCTTCTATTTTTCAGAGCAAGAGGTACAGTTTGAATTAGACCATTTTAAGGTAAGTCAAATTTACCTGACTGGCTTACAGTGAGAGCTTTTCTGATGACTTACTATTGCTTATACATAAACTGTGTTAGGTATTAAAGTAATAAGAACAGTGCAATGTTAGATTTAACCTAGTAAGAACACATAACTACGCTTTGAGCCTTTGGGGTCCTGGTGAAATGGGACAAATGTATCTACAGACACTTAAACATTTACTGGTGGTAGTCATAAGCCTTCGGGATATAACCACCCGGAGATATAACCACCGGGATATCCCCCCATGTCCTTCATGCAAGGAACCACACAAACATATACATACATCCAGCTTTTACCTTGGACAAGTGAGCGTCTTAGTTGGTGGTAAAATAGAGAGAGAGTGAAGATCTGTGCTTGTCTGATTGAGATCTCTATGAATAAAATGCTGTAGAGCAAAAACTCCACCAGTTAGCATTATGTTTACTTGTATCGTTGTGTGGTCAGTTATATGAGTGTTATTGACGGTTATTTGCTACTTTGTAAATCTTGAGTAACTTGCATTAGAAATGGTTTCAGTATGTGCTAACATCCCTCTGCTGCCTTCAGAGGTGGTTTGGTGAGTAGGAAATAAAGCAATATCCAGTAATGAGCCACACATCCTATTTGGAAAGATTAAGTGTAATGTTTTGGTTTTGAGTCACACTTCAATGAAACACATCAAGTGCTTCCTATGACAAAGTAGAGTCAAAACTTCCTAGAAGCAAGTCTAGAATTATTATGCTTAAAATAGCTGCTTTGATGTACTTTTTTTTTTCAAAAGTCATACAGAGATGTAAAGTGCGCTGGGCACACAGAGATGTTACTAACACACAGAGAATACTAAAGGGGGTGAATCAGCCCTGGCACGCCACGAGGTGAGCCAAGCCAAGCCACACACAGGGTAGGTGAGCCAGACTTGGCCACCAAACAAGTTTCCTCAAGTCTAAATGGATGTTCAGACTTGGCTCAAGCCCAGCTTGTTCCCATATTGGTCTGGCCACCTGTAGAGGATAGACAGACCATGTCCACATGTGATACACACATGCGCATACATGGCACCTGCAGGTGCTGTCCTCTTAAAGGGCAGGCAGACTCTACCTACATGCGCGGCATGCCACTGAACTACCTGAAGCACATGTAGTACTGCCCATTTTAGTGACATGCACGTATTGCCATTGGACAGGGCATTTATAAATACTGCCCATTTACATGGAACACAAAGATACTACCCGCATCCACAGTATAAAACAAGGCGGTGAATGTTCAGGTAGTCAGATATCTTTGGTAGGCTAAAACAAAAAAAAAGTATAAAAAGTATAACAAAAAGGGTTAATATATTTGGAAATCTTTCTTTCCTAAAACTAATTAGCACTTTCGTTACTCAGAATCTGACTTGTGACGTGACTCACCTTTACTGTTCATCAGTGCGGTCACCCAATGTGAATGCCAACATTACACTTCATTTATCCAAGCCATTAAGAATATGCCATCTGTTTCTTATGTAAATAAATATCGTGATTGCTTAAATAAAGCATCAAAAAATTCAGTTCCTCCAGAAAAAAGAGAAGTAGTCGTAGTAGGAATAATAATTAAAAAAACATCAACAGAAACTTGTCCTCAAAGCTGCCTCTGTTGTATGCATATTGCACAATGTTCTAGAATGTACAAAATGCCTGGTCCTAAAGAAGAAACCACAGCAAATATTTTTTCAGCATGTTTTCAAAGAAATAGACTCCCTTTTTTTAAAATAAAGATAGTATTTGGAAAATGTACATTATTTTCTCCCATCAAGAGGTCAGATAACCTAGGTCTCTAGATAACATAGGCTGCATGTAGTTCAGTGTTCTGGAACATTTTGTAAATCGACTTAAAGGAACAGCCTAGTCCCCATATTTTTTTTAGAGTTTTGTAGGGATTCAATGTATTTTACTGCACTTACAACATGCATTGTATCGTTATTGGAATTAGAAAGTTTGGCTTCTGTCTTAATATAAGTCCTCCTCTGAACGTAAACTTCTTGTACGTGTCCAGTAGCACTCCCATTAAAGTCACTGAAACAACAGCCAAACACATGTATGATTGTAAAACACCTGTGTTCAGACAGCATACAAGCGATTGGCTGCTGCTAGCCCCAATTATTTCAAGGAGAGTTCAGGACGCACTGACTATAATGAGAGTTCTCCTTAATTTGTGCAAGAAGCATACCCCAGTATGCACTCTTCTTCCAAAGACAGAAGTATTGCAGTAAAATACCCATGCACAAATGACCCCAATGAGCATTTAACATGCATTTGGACATGAGTGCTCCTTAAAGTGAGACATGCCCCAGCAGCTAAACTTGGGAAGAACACAACCCATGGGACTTCCTTCAATCAGGTGCTTTCAAAATATACAGATTACCTTTGGTAGGGTTTCCGATTCAAGGGAGTTTGCCTGGCGGGTCTCAGAAAGATGAGCTTAAGTCCCATTTTATAAGAAGGCACAAAAAGAAAGGTTGGAATGCAGCACTCAGCAGTGAAATGGTGCACGAGCCAGGGTACCACCAAGTCCCTCAATGAATCCAAAATAAAGAAGTAGAGGCTCAGCACTCAAGTGATAAGGTGAGTTTATTTCACACAGGCAACGTTTCGAGGCTTGAGAAAGACCTGTGCGTCGAAACGTTGCCTGTGTGAAATAAACTCACCTTATCACTTGAGTGCTGAGCCTCTACTTCTTTATTTTGAGAGATAATATATACATATAGACATCAGTATAACCATTAACTAGCAATAAATAATATTATTGATATTAAGGTCATATACACTTTATGGACAAAAGTATTGGGACACCTGACATTACGCCAACATGGGCTTTTATAATATCTCATTCTAAATACATAGACATTAATACGTAGTTTGTCCCTTCTTTGCAGTTATAATAGCTTCCACTCTTCTGAGAAGGCTTGGAGTGTTTCTGCGGGAACACTGATGTTGGTGAGAAGGCCTGGCTTGCAATCTCCATTCCAGTTCATCCCAAAGGTTTTCAATGAGGTTAAGGTCAGGGTTCTGTGGGGCTCAGTCAAGTTCTTTCACACGAAACTCATCCAACCATGTGTTATGGACCTTGCTTTGTGCTCTGGGCATAGTCATACTGGAATAGAAAATGGCCTTCTGCAAACTGCTCCAACAGTTTGAATATAACATTGCCCAAAATGTCTTGGTATGCTGAAGCATTAAGACTTTCCTTCACTGGAAGTAAGGGTCCCAAACCCTGAATTTAATAATTAACATCCTCACTCTTGAGTGTTTTTATCAGTTTGTATCAAGTTTACGTTAAATGTAGTGTGGGACAGACATCAACCCTATAGTTAAAAACTTACCCGGAACCTTGTTGTGCACAACCTGGTATATATTAAATATTCCTTTGATCTGATTGAAGAAAGTTGGACAATTACCATCATCAAAATCTACCTAAATGGAAAAAGGCATATAATTAGTTATTCTGTATTACTTTGGCCCAACTTTATTGTACCTGTGTGACACTTCATGAGAGAATGGCAAACTACAATAAATTGGATTCTTCAGCCCATTTTCATGAGACACAGAATTTTAAAGCAGGTACAAAACACTCAGCTGAAGTCTGTCTGTTTTTTACCTACTCTAAGACCTCAAACATCATGTGGTCCTTGTCTTATGTTGAGGATATGTAGGGGGAGAATGCCTGAAACATCTCTTGCCTATAGTGCTATAAACCCTATGTTTAGCACTACATGCATGTTTATTCCCCCCCCCAATTCATTATCTCTACCATCCCTACTAGACACCAATTCCGTATATATCCACCACCTTCTAAGCCTTCCATTCCCCTAGTTTTAGACTACTGTCCTAGCATTTATGCTCATTTTAAATTCATGACTTCCTTTCTGTAATGTGGCTAAGCTTTTTGCATATATGTATGTTTCTATCCTCTTTGCATCCTTCTTCCAAACTAAGCAGGTTAAGATATTTTAATATATTAATTCTGTAAACCGCGTGCCATATGAGGACAAGTGGGGACAAGATTTCACTAGAGTGCCTTGTGTGTAATTTATATTTTCATTATACCGCACCGCAAGCCAAAGGTTATCAACATGACAGAACATGAGCAGAAGGTTTTGTATGACCTACACAAGTTGAGGTGCTGTGGCTTTGTGGCTCTTATTTAACTTTTCCTTCCGATCAGGCTTGGTGAATGCACTAGGTGAAAGCTAAGGGCTTAAATATAATTAAACACTGATATATGGTTCTCCAACTTACATTTCAGTTGCACCTAATCATAAAGCTGATTTTCAGGGGTACTATTAAAATGTACTGAAAGAAAGTAGCATTCCAGGGGTTACATTTTGTACATAGTATTCGTATATTGATATGTCTTTAAAATGTATTCTTTATGAGGTTAAAATATTCACAGATATATACACCACCCCTTCTTACTCCACCTTAAAGTGACATGCCAGCGCTCAAATGCACTAAATAGCGGAGAAGTCCCTTTAAATTACTGTGGTGTCCACAATGTTCTCCGTGCACCACGTGATACACTTTACTCCCGTCAGCTCCAGCACTGGCTCTTGAGTACAGTGGGCGCATGCACAGAAAGCGCCCCCATTGATTTCACTACCAGCCTTACTGCCTGCTGATTGGCAGTCAAACCATGGCACAAATTTTGGACTATGTAGGAAGAGGGCAGCTGTAGAGATGTAGCCTTCTTCAATACCCATTAAAGAATGCATATTAAAGTACTCACAAAGTAGTGGCGCTGACAGGCAGAGCAAACTGTCCCTTTCATTCTTTAACCCAATGCAGATACAATGGTTGGAAGAGAAGATTTATCACGCAACTCTTGTTTGAACTTTTAATAGTTGAGGAAAAACGTCTTCTTTTCAGAGTACCTGAACGCCTTGTGCAGAAGACAGCAAAGCTTTGTGGAAGCGTTCGGTTTTGCATGGTGCGGTGTCTCCAATATCCACGTGCCTTTTCTCCAGCCTTCTTGGAACAGGAGACACTTTCCAGCTTAAATCATTTCTAATGCAGGAATTCTCCAGAGCAAAATCAGGATAATTATTGGTCAGATCAAGTTGAACTTTCCGAGAAATGCGATGCCACAAAATCTAAAAATATTAAATATTAACTATTATAAAATCATATTTCTTGGAAGTCAATTCAAGGACTGTGTTCATTTTGCATTTACATGCTATCACCTGAAGATGCAAAAATAAAGACAATGCTTATTTTTAATATGTGATTAATTTCTCATCATTAATTATACTTTCGAAAAACCTACCTTACATTACACTGGGGCTTTGTAAAATAAAACTAGTAGTGTTAATACCAAAGCTGAATTTCCAAAAATAAAGATTTACACTGTTTGAAACACACATACACACACACACCCCATTATATAGGGCCAGACAAGCTTTTCTTGTAGCAGACACCTATTGAATTGGCTAGGACTTAAGCGCACAATGCATGATAACATCAGGGACTCAACTCAAATGTGGTTTCTGTAAGTCAACTTGTTATGTTATATAATGGAAAAGGAAGGATCTACCTCCAAAACAAGTATAGCACAGGTTCAAAAACAACTCACCTTATCAACATCTTCATTAAATGCACATGTAAGTTCAACCAAAAAATGGATCGCATCTGGGGTGAGAAGGGTATGGAACTCAGATTCCAAGCCTTGTGGAGGATGACTCAAATCCACCTTATCCATATCTAGAGATAAAATTCATCCACAAAGAGGAGTTACACTGTGCCACCACTCTTACCTTCCTTTTTATTCCAGATCCATAGTCATAAGACTACAGTGCTGTCTAAAGACCAAAAGGTTCACCTGAGAAGTGTGCGTGAATACTAAATGATTCTTCAGTGCATATTTTGCCGTTGACTATAATCTACTTGTCTATATGTTAGAATTATTTCAACATCCATCATTTTGCACTAAAGGTATGACATTTAAGTGCATAGATTTAATGTTCTTAGTAATAAAGCTTCCGAGCCAATTTCATCCACATGCCCCCTTCCAGTTTTTACCCTATGGTTTCATTTTCAACCCCCTCCAAAGTCAGGGATCATAGATTTTGTTCGCTCTACTGCTATATAGTGGTCATGTGCCACAATATACTGGGTACTTGTAAACTTCACATTTTCTGGGATTTTCTGGGATTGTCCATTTCTAATTAGACTGCTAGGATATAAAACATCCACTGTACTGTAATTAAGATTCGTTGTATTTTCCTTTGACTACGATTTCATTTTTTGCAACACTATTTTTGGTTTAATTTAAAAGGTAAACCACTGTCTACAAAACAGGTATGTCTTAACTAGTTTCACGAGCTCTCTACAACATGCGTAACATTAATATTTAAGTTACTTTTGGTGAAAACAGAATTGTAATGTTAGCAAAGCTTTCCAGTTGTGAAAGATCAAATTATTACACATTGAAATTAGCCAGAATTGCATGAATTAGTCCACCCCAATGCACTTTGCTACTATTCATTTTAAATTGAGCTGAAAATGAATATCCAAGATGGCTATGGAACTAATAAGGCTTGAGAAAAAAAAAGTAGTTATTATATCTAAATATGTTTAGATTTTACTAAACAAAAAATAGTTACACTAGTAAAGTCAGTTACAAGGCAGTTACAAATATGCCACCCGTTCAGAATATCGATCTCCTTTGGTATAAGGGTCATGACATGGATTTTGTACAATGCTAGTCGGTCAATTCTTGTTAAATTTTGACTTCTTCGTGTGCAGCTGCTGTTAGCATCTGTAAAAAAAAATCAGTTCGCACATGGCGATACTACGTTGAAATTGTGGCCATAAAATTATATATAATGTAGTCAGAGCCATAAAAATACTCACTGTGTTCTCCAAGGTTGCTGCAGCCACTCGGTAGTAATGTGCTGTGTTAGGAGTATCGTGAGTCAGATTCTGAAGTGCAAGTGCGTTCCTATCAATATTTAACAGTAATGTCTACAGACTTTGAGCTTTGCAAGCTTCCTGCACAAAAACACTGTTTGTGCCATGGTTTTCTGGCTGGCATTATGTGGATCAAAACACACACACAGTGTATGTAAATATTTTAATTAAAGTGTGTATTGAAACAATACGTGTTGGACTGTAATGTGGTGTTACACTGTGTAACACCCATGTATAGGTGGGCTTTATTTATTTTTTTATTTACTTTTTATGTTTGTGCCTTTACCAAACGACTATAGCCTCCAAGTCATCACAACGATAGAGAATAGAATACCAAAAGTCCCTGTTTTCACAGAATAGTCTTGACTTTCAGACACTTTTCCGGGTAGATGCCCAACGTCCCACTTTTCCAAACAGTGGGATGCAAGAGCCAGTTGGAGACATCTATCTGTCACTGATTCCCCCTACTGGCTGATCACACACATTGCAATAAGCAATGAGTCCTGCTTGTTCTCCTTGAGAGATCAGAAAGAGGGGGGAACAATGATAGTCCTTCTTTAAAAAAAAAAAGAAATGTAAATAGAAAAAATAAATAAGTTTAATAAATTGGGAGCCCAAGCCTATTACCATGACATCATGGGGTAGTAGAAGTATTATTAAACACTCATCTACAGACACCAGGCGGCTTGTTTTTCCCTCAGAAATCTCATGGTGCTGCCACAACCACAAGGGATTCTGGGTAGGTGCATGCAAATAAGGTTAACAATGATCACCGTTGCCTCTATATCTACTTTATACATGGATCCTTGAAAGTAACTGCCCGCTGTACAAGACAGCCTTTAGACAAAACTCGGGAAGAGGTGCAATAGCCAGATCACCACTCATAGAGAGCTTTTTTTTTTAGTTTGTTTACCAACCTTGGTTCTTGTCAAACAATAAGCACAGCAGTGTAACTTTTATTGAATTCAAGCAAGAAAGACTCTTTGGGATTATTACTGATAGAAAAATTGAACAGACTTGTCAGTTTTGCTTGTATATCTATCCTTTTATCTACTGTTACTGTGGTATTACCAAGTCATTTGTCTTTATTTTTTTAACTGCGATATAGAGATTGGTGGATTGCTTCTAACACTGCTGGCTTATAGATGACCTCTGTAAATACATTCTGGGACTGCAAGAAGAATCTGCATGTAATGTAAAATGTAATATGTTAAAAGCTGTAACAACAAATGCCATCCTCACCAAGCACTGGCTTGTGTTAGTTTTCCAGGGGACTAATAAGACCATGCACATGCACAAAAAGTATTTGTATTGCTTTCGTCGGGAGCATTTCCTGTTAGCAATTGGCTGCTTCATGCAGGTAAAACTGGCAAGAAAGTCAGACGTTAGAGGTATCAATTCACTACAGATCAGAAGATGCAGCATTTTAGGAAGGGATGTTGCTTATTATCTATGGATAATCTGGTTTCTCTCAACCATTGTGCTGTCAACTAAATGGAAGCATGGACCCATATGACTATTCCTCCTTCTTGTTCAATTCTGAAGCCTCCCACTAGCATCTCCATTATGACAAATGCATCCCTTCCAGGGTGGTGAACTTTATCTGGAAGCAACGCGGTAAAGGATCAGTTCTCCACAGCAATCTCCTGGAACTATAGGCAGCATATGTTGTGCTCCTGGGTTTGATAGACATGGAGTCCCCATCCTATTAGTAGCCTTCAGGATGGACAATGGCACTGTAGGTTCTTATACAAATCATATGAGTGGAACAAGGGTCAAACCACTATGTCGGGAGCCTCTTTCTCTTTTTGATTGTATGTTGGGATATCAGTCTCTCACCTAAATACATGTTGAGGGAACAAAAGGAGAGAGCAAGCACACTTACTTGTTGCGCTCTTCTCATTTCCCGGTATCCTAGGACTAAACAAGGTCATGTTATTTTTGCATGGGTTTTTCGCCTCCTCAACTTCAACAACTTCCAGGATGGGCCCTTACACATTTCCTACTCTCCTTCTCTGTTTCACAAGGCCATTCAAAAAGCACTGGGTACAGGATTTAGTTCTCATTTAACCGTGTGGCCATCACAGGTTTGGTATGTCTCTCCAGAAATGAATCAAAGGCCTGAAGATTCTATTGGGCTTCACAACAGAATGCTTCCTGGGTCCATAGCATCTACTTGCCCCTCTTATGCAGTCCACATGGATTATAACCTAAATATGGTTCTTTCAACATTGGCCGGGCAATTGTGGAGGAATAGCTACTGTATGTATATGAGAATGAATGCCTATGTATAAGTTAGCATAGATGTGTGTGGGCATATATATGTACTGTGAGATGGAGTGTGTGTTATCATGAATGTGTATGTGTTGTGTTTGTGCATGAATGTGTATTTCTAAGTGGTGTGAGAGGGAGCGTGTTAGAATGAGTGTGTGTGTGTTAGTATGAGTAAGTGCACTATATGAACAAAAGTATTGGGACACCTGACCATTCCACCAATATCCAGTAGAGCATTTGTGAGGTTGAGCACTGATGTTGACGGGAAGGCCTGGCTTGCAATCTCTGTTCCAGCTCATCCCAAAGGTGTTCGATGGTTGAGGTCAGGCCTCTGTGTGGCCAGTCAAGTTCTTCCACACCAAACTCATCCCACCATGGCTTTATGGACCTTGCTTTGTGCACCACTATATTGACAAAAGTATTGGGACGCACCTCTTAATTTTTTAAATCAGGATTTGGGCCTCTTGCTTCCAGTGAAAGAAAATCTTAATGCTTCAGCATACCAAGACATTTTGGACTATGCTATGCTTCCAATTTTGTGGTAACAGTTTGGGGAAGTCCCTTTTCTATTCCACCATGACTGTGCCCCAGTGCACAAAGCAAGGTCCATAAAGACATACTGGATGAATCCGGTGTGGAAGAACTTGACCAACCCACACAGAGCCCTGACCTCAACCCTATCGGAAACCCATTTGATGAGGCTCCTAATGCATACTTTTTATGCTAATATGAATGCCAGCGGAAGTTTTTAACTCTTCACCGTGGGACATGCTTCCTTCCTAAAAGTTGGGGAGCCCATGGCAATTTTCACACCAGGGCCCTGTGGTTTCTAGTTACACCCCGGGTCACGTGCTTCCCCTCTATACACACACAACACAGTGAGTATAGAGGGGAAGTCTTGATGTAAGGGGAGTCTGATGTCATCAGTTGATGTCACCTTTGCATTTGGTCCATAGCCTGGATAGGAAAAGCGCTTCTAAAGAGTTGTGAAGACTTAACAAATAGTGTCCTGTGGCCATGGGGGGCCATGAAGCAAGGACAATCATGGAAAAACCTCCAAGAAAGCTTTCCAACATACTACTTCACCAGCTAAGCAGACAACCACACAAAAGAAAACAAAACCCCTCTCACTGCCTACAAATCCTACAACAGCAGTCTAGGCCTCCCTCATCGCCAATAAAACAGCAGAACATTTAAGTGACCCCCTGAGGCCCTGGTGAACAACCAAGCCCCCTGCCCCGGCCTATGTGATATTCGCGGAACTTTACGCACTGAGCGCGGCTAATCCCATGAATGAAATAACCACCTGCGGGTTCAATATACAAAGAATTGTTTTCTTTGAGGAAAACAAATATAGCCGTTCTACAAATATTCCTGCGCCCTGTCGATTTTCTCTATTTTGTACGCTGCATTTATTGCCAGTCTCAAATATGTCCGCCGCAGCACTGCCCCGCCCGGGTGATGGGAGGAGTACACAGGAGGCACCGCCCTCTAGCAGAGCTGGGGCAGGACGGGCAATCGGAATGCCTCATCAGCCAGAGGGTCGCTGTCAGAGGTGGTCGCGGCGGTGTCTGGCAGGGGCAGAGAAGTGAGGGCCTGAAGCCTTATCCGCACGGCAGATATTCTTCCGCTCCCGGGGTCATTTATTTATTTGCTTGCCGTTTGCACTGCTTGCTCTGGGGCGCCTTTGGTCTTCCTGCTGTTCCGGAACACAGCAAGGCGCTTGCTTGGTGAGTAATCAGCGTGCCCGGGCGCTCTCCGGTACCGGTGACCGAGGTCGGGGGGTTCGGGTTTGCGACGTGGCGCGTTCGGCTGTTCGTGCCTTTGCCGTCTGGGAGCGGCAGTGATGCGGAGCATCCCCCCCCCGACTCCCTCCATTACATCTGCTAACCCAAGCATTACACAGCAAATATGAACGGAGCGCCTACACATCAGTGTATTTGTATAGAATTATATACAGTCATTTACAATATATGTGTGTTACCATGTGCAGTGGCGAGCTGGTAGTCTCAGGGGGCTACTGCCACAAGCCATTTCTGGATGTTACTTGCAGTTCCACATCTTGCCACCTGGGCACCTATAGCATTTACATCCTGACTGTATCCTTTTCTGGGCTCCTTTTATCCCGTCTGTGTACTATATAGAAGCCAGTATAACGCAGTAGGTTTGTAAGAATCTGTATATAGATGTATTGACGTGTTTAAAGGGATGGACTTTAATACATTTACTAGCTGACTGGCTCTTCTCTGTGAAGATGCGTGGAGCAATTAATCGCACTCCCCCTATGCACTTCCATTAATTCCCCAATGCCGGCTCTTGGGCTTGCAGGGGGTATGTTCGGCCAAACACACCCCGGTTTGCCGCTGGTTGTAGTGAGGATTTTAGGGGGTCTAACAGGACACTACCTCCCCTGC
>VKOC01000001.1:14455548-14478313 GCA_009364415.1 Spea multiplicata | reverse complement strand
TGTGTGGATTGGTGTGTATGTGTGGATTGGTATATATGTGGATTGGTAAGTGTGTGAGAGTGATGGGTGTTATGCTGTACCATTTCCAATGTCTTTTTCATGATCTAATTATGCTCTAAAAGTACATAATAACTCCCATCACTCTATACTGTTCCATACAGTGGCAGAGCTGGGAGGCAGAGGCCTTGCACCCCCACCGCAGGACTCCTGAAAGGTAAGTGAACTTCAAAGAGGGAGAGGGTAGATAGTTAGGAGGGGGTAAATAGGGAGAAGGGAGTGAGACAGGGGAAAGGGGGTAGATAGGGAGAAGGGAGGGAGAAGGGGTAGATAGGGCAATCATACTCCTATCATGCCAAGTCTGCGAGTACATCCTGGAATCTGGATATGCCTGGGCATGATAGGAATGTGATTGCTGTTCCGGCGCTCAGCTGTGAAGCGCGCACCACGGGAAGACGGACGCCTCCCGCTCCCACTGCAGGACTCAACAAGGTAAGTAAGGGGAAGGGGCAGAGGGGGATCAGTGAGAAGAAGGAGGGCAGTGAGAAGGGGCAGAGGTGGTAGATAGTGATACAGGGGGATAGATAGTGAGAAAGGGGAGTTTTGTTACAAGTTTTTATTCCTTTTATGGGATGGGGGGGCGCCAGAGGAGTAGTACGCACAGGGCGCCAGAAGACCTAAGGCCGGCTCTGATTGGTCAGTAAGGGAGACTATTTTAGTTACCCTGTTCTGCATAGCATTTAGGGGTAACACACTGGGTTATGCTACCATGTCTTGGCTTTGGCACAAAGAAGACACGCAACACAAGGAAGGTGGCAATGGGCTCTAGAGGCTTTTGGACAGGCTTAAGGCAGCATTACTGTTCAGGTAAATTGTTCATGATCTACCTCACTGATATGTCATCCATTATTTTGGGTCTTCTCATTCTGATACGTCTAAACAACATTGTTCAAACATGTATTGAGTGGTACTTTGGGGGTCGCTGATTATCTTGTCTTGGGACATTTCAGGCCATTCCAGCATTTCACACCTCGGCCATTTTTTTTATACATTTTACAAGTTTTCCAAATGTCAGTAAACCACAATGTAATCTTGTATATTGTGTGGACTGACGGCACACTGCTGTCTCAATACATTATCGGAGACACAATCATAGCATTCTCCTCAGGAACACTTACGTCTAGACATAAACTGCCTTTGGGTCCCTTGCTTCCGGAAAGAATATTTTTCTTTTCAGTAGAACGACTCACCAAGGCAGTAAACTGAAGCCATTATTCTGCCTGCTGTACTTCAGTAAGATAAATAGCATATGTGGTGGTCAGTTTTCTAACTTTTCTTCTTTTACTTTTTTCCTCATTCATTCTTTTCTTGTATTATACACATCTTTTTTTTACCTGAGTATCATGTCCTCATGAACACCATAATTACAAAGAGTTGTTCAATATCTGCTACTAGCCATTAGGCACATATTGATGGCCATGCATAAAGAGGTGTTCTAGTGCCAAAGTTTGAGAAGTGCTTCTATCACCATAGCAACCAACCCGAGCGGTCCTGCTGATGGGGGCATTCCACTTATTGCTATGACGATAAGGCCACACTTAAAACTTTGCACCAGCTACAGATAGTTGTTTGATGTTAACATTTTAAAGTGTGCCGTTGTTTTGCCATCTGTGTTGTTCTTCTGAGAACAAGAAATGTTTGTTGCTCATAAAGAAATGTATTCCTCCTCCAGATCCTTTGAATTATAATGTCCTGACACAGGTTAAAACAGCTACTGTACCTAACTAGTGTCAATGCCGGCAAGTCATACAATACTTGCTATGCCGCTGGAACACTTGTTTGCCAGATTTACACTGGTCACAAAGAAAGGCCTATTAGAGTACCTATGCCCATTCCCTGAAATCACTCCAGTGGAAAATCACAGCAGCGCTAACGGCAAACCGCAGTGTTCTTTCATATCCCCTGGAGAACAGATCTCAGATACAAAGAATGACGCACATCTGAACTCCCCGTGTCCAGGCAAAGGCCATTCAGAACCACACAAGTCGAAGGAGCAAGAGTAGCAATTCCGTAATGTCAAGGCTATGAAGAATTCATTCCCAAGGCCAGGGTGCAAATCACACAGATATTTTTGAAAATGATTGGTTGTAATGCAGCCTTGCTCCTCACTGACCATAATTAATAGCCAAAGTTAAAGCCCAGCTAGTCGCTCTCCCTAACAATATGGAAGCAAAACAGCTATTGTGGAAGAGTTGTTATTTTCCGTTAGACGGTCAGCAGACAACATTTAACTCAGCAACCGTCCTGAATATTTAAAAATCACCTACATTCATGCGCTTATTTTATTTTAAGTGAAAATAGGGGGCATTAATTTAGGCTGCTGAATGTTCTTGCATTGCACATAATTGTAAAGCACATCCAGCAGAGAAAGTAAATGTAGCTCTGGAAAAAAAAGAAGCATTTTCTTTGATTCCTTTCAGAATAGTTAGATTAAGAGACATAATATTCTTTTCATACCTTTCAGACTTCAGAGTCTTCGGTACCAGAGGCTCACCGGTGTGTTATTGTGCAGAACAACATAAAGTAACATAGCCATTTAACCAGGAGGGAGAGCAATGTGTTTTGCAAAGATGGTTATTGATTGATTACTGTACATGGTGTCAAGCTGTTGATTTGGTAGAAGCATGAAACAAATTGACAAGATGGAAGGTTTTGTCAAGTTGATAGGACAACGGAGAAAGATGTGTATATGTAATATGTGTGTGTGTGTGTATATATGTGTATATATATATATGTATATACTGTATGTATGCACATATATATGTGTGTAGATTTGTGCACATTTGTGCATAGAATTGTAATTCGGTTCATTGCTGTGTTGCAGATAGATGTTTACGTAGGGTTAAGGACAAGGTTTGTGGTGATGGTTTCCTGAAGGCGTTACGTTTGATGATATATTGTATGGGTGCAGGTGCATAAAGTTAAAATAGTACACCGACATTTTGAGCAAAAGAGAAGCAGGTCTTTTGACATCTGACTTCATACACAAAATGGCCTATTCTTTTTCTTTTTTAGCTAATAATAATACTAATACTAATAATAATAGCAGATGAGCATGAAGATGTTGTTCTCTGTAGCAACTTTTAGTGCACATACTATATGTAACAAGCTTTATGATTCAAACTGTAGGTAAATATCCATTCCTGTTGTCTGTGTGCATATATATATATATATATATATATATATATATATATATATATATATATATATATATAGTATATATAATATATATATATATATATATAAGACCGCTATCTCCCCTCTTTTATCCTACTTTTGACTACTCCTTTAAAATCAATCCATTTTTTTCGTGCTTCTTCCAAGTCAACAGCTTGAAACCATGTACAAAATCTAATCAATAAACAATGCAGCAGCTTCCGATAATCCTGCAACCTGTTACGGCAAAAAAAAAAAAAACCTGATAAAACTGTTAACCCCGCATGTAAAGCATCTTCTCTCGTCTGGCACAAAGTAGCAGGAGAACATGTGACAAATTAACTACAGTAGCAAAAATGGATAGAACTTTGGTAACAATTACTGCTACTGATCAAATTACAGATTTTTCTTCCATACCAAGTAGCTTAATATTTTGTTACAAGAAAATGCATATTACAAGAAATGCATAACTATAAGTTATTTGACCTAAGCATAGTAAATCATACTAATCAACAGCTGAATGTCTTGCAGCCTTCTAGCTGTGCTGTTAAATAATGGCTGGGGGTGATTGGAGTTATATGATTAATCAGGTAGGGAAGGTCTCGACAAATTCTAGGCACTAGATTGCCATGGCGACAGGGAATTGCTTCCTAGTGTCCAGGGATTCACCTGTTGGACGCAGGGCTGTTTATCCTTTTCATGCACCACCAGGAGGCATGTGCTCAGTGGGGGCACATAAGATCATGCGACTCCCTCCCCATGCATTAGTTGCACGGCTGTCAACACTGCAAGCAAGAGGAGTGGAAGTAGATGCATGACAGAGAGAAACTCATCTGTGGGGGAAGTGGGGTCGTGTTCGAGGGAATTAACCCCTACGCTTGCCTAGCTGAACCTCATTATTAGAGGCTTCAGAATTTTCATGCAGCTCTGTGCCTATTGCATGGAGTCCCATCCCTATGGCAACATACCCCCCCCCCAAAAAAAGGGGAAAAAAGAACATTCGCAGCCTCCTAGCCATAAAGCCAATTTGGCAGGCCCTGAGGTAGCCCGGATAGTATGACTGAAAAAGAAAGGCCAGCATTTTGTACTTGTGACAGAATACAGTAATGGATAGTCCTCACTGTTGGGTTTTCCAGAGCTAACAAATAGTGCAATTGGTTGTGCTTTTATTAACATCGATTTCCTTTGCAATGATGGCACTTCATATTCTTTAGTAATATTCCAGAGAAAGACCGTGAAGAGCGGCACATAATAAGTTAACCATTTCTATGGCAGGTGGTGCATCAGAGGTTCCAATAATGCAGCTTGTCCCTAGGTGATCTAGTTCATTCTAGTCTTCTGTAAAAACCCCTTTGCGGTAAGGAGATTGCTACATGCGTGTTAGAAGTGGGGGTGAGACATGGGGACGTGGGGATGCTGCAAGTGACAAGACAATGAGGTCAATGACATAATAAATCAGCTCATCTCCATCAGGTAACCAGCTCCTGAGAGACCTTGTCACTTCTGTAAGATGACCAGGAGCTGATGTAACTGGTATACCTAGGTACATATGGCCGCACAATGGTTGTTTCCTTGGTAGAATCGACCACAGATGCTCGGCACAGTAGAGACCATATGGTCAGGTACAGTACATTGAATAGGACTCAGCAAGGTGTGTAGGATGATGTCACTTTACGCCAATGCCAGGGTCCCTACTGCTTTCTGCTGTTGTTTTCTTGTAGCTTGGCTCCGGCAAGGGGCCTCCTTTTGGCAGGCGGATGATGTGTTGTCTATAAAGGGAAGCTGTTGGCTTTTGGCCCAGTTTGAGTACCAGCTCACCTCCTGTTCATAAGTCATGCAGTCTTACGGTTAACCCTGTCCCCACCAGGCTGCTGTCGAATCATTACAGAATAGAAGCTTGAAGGAGAGTTATACATGCCTCTAACTATGTATTATCAATGCACATTAGAAAGAGAACATTCTGTGTGTGTATATGAACAAATATATCTTGTTAGAAATTTTATACAAAAAAATGTAAACGTACATCTTAGTATTCACTGGTTGTACTTGAGCTATGCAGAGGAGGTGATGTTTAAGGTATTTTAATTTATCTAGCCCCCAAATCTCCCCCCTCTGTTACCTCCATTGATCCCCCTTCATACTGCTGTTCTCCTGCTTCTTTTGGTATCCTCCTGTCTTCTCCGTCATTCTTCCTAGCTTCGCTCATACTGTGTTTTTGCCCAGTGAAAGTACAGTTTGCATATATATATATATATATAATATATATATATATATATATATATATGTGTTTTAATTGTCATGTTTATGCCTGTGTAGTTTTCATATGACCTGACTTTGTTTTGGGTCTGTGTCTTTTGATCCTGAGCCTAGATTTAGCTTTTTATGCCCTCTCCTCATTCTGTATATGCTTTTAGTATGCTGACCACAAGTAGGAAAGAGAACACGTCACTCCATGCCTTATCTTAATGCATTCTAGTACCGAGGGACACCATGCAGACAGGGTCTTCTTTACCTAATATATCAGTTTGTCTTACGCCATCAGTCCTAGTTCTGTCATGCACTGTAAGACACACTGTATACATTGTTGGCTCTATATAAATAAAAGATAATAAAAATAGGAAGAAAGGGGGGTTTGGGTCCCTGAAAGGTGCTACCATCTTAACACTTGGAAGGTATTTAATATAATTAAAGTACTGAAGGGCCAACATTTCATAATGCATACAGTTTTTCATCCTACTGCATCTCACCCGTGCTGTACCCCTTCTCTGGAATCCCCTTCCACGTTCGATCAGACTTTTTCCCTCGTACACGATTCTCAAAAATTCCCTGAGAACCCACTTTTTTCGAGAAGCGTAGAACCTTTCTTCCTAACACTCTCAGCCAACATCCAATCAAGCCATCTGAATGACCAACATCCTCTACAGATCATCCTTAGCCAACTCATCCCCATCCAAGCAGTCCTCTCCCACTGTTTCACTCCCCCCTCAACCACCGACTAGACTGTAAGCTCACAAGAGCAGGGTCCTCTCCTCCATTTATACCAGTTTGTTATCGTGTGTGACTTTAAATTACTCCACTGATGGTAAAGGCTCTACAGAATCTGCTGGTGCTATATAAATAAATTTAATGTAACGCAGCTCACTGTTTATTAAATAATCTTATTACCTGGTTAGTCTATATATACAGATATTCCTTAATAAGATCTATTTCCCAACTCTATCCAGAAAACCATCCAATTTCTTTTTTAAAATGTGATTTAGCCCATTTATATTTTAGCATCATTTGAGATAAATATCAATACCAAGAAGGCCATCATTATAAGACTATTTCACAGAAAGAAAGCCCCAGACCTTGGATATTGTATTACAATGATAAATAATAATGTTTCCTATGAGCCGACGAGGACTCGTCTTCATCTCTGGCCATAATCCTGCAGCTTTAACATAAAACAGCAGCCAGGTTCAAGTCAATCCACTTAGTAAGGATGTTCTTAAACCCTCCATTATTACAAAGGCTGAGCTTCCTCTTCACAGTCTCAGCCCCTTAATTTGCCTTTGGCTGGGAAACATGTTGTTCTGCCTTTGTATTGTTAAGTCTGTGTGCTGTTATGGAAGAGCTGCTGACCCCTCCTCACCCCCCTGTTTCCTCCTCTGATGTATCTCCCTCCTCCAGCAAGATGACACTGTCAGGGAGCCCTGACTGCCGAGCCTTCTCCTCTCCTTCTTCTCTCCTTCTCCTCGCTCCCTCCCCTTCCCTTCTCTCCACACATGCTGGGCTGGGCTGCTCGGCGCTCTCAGTATCATTCCTAGCTGGGCACACACGGAATTTTCATACATATGTACACGCCAAGAAATATGTTACGACTAAACCGTTTACCGGCTAGATAAACCCATAATTAATCTGTTGTTTGACTTGTAACATTGTGGTCTTAGATTTTTATTAAATTTCAGTACAAATTGACCTACTGACCCTAGCGATTACTAAGTTCTTAAGTTTGTTGGAATGGCAGCATATCTCACAACATTCCAAATTCCCAAACAGGGTCCACAAATGGGACAATTCAGAGGTATGATTGTGAGATTTAAGGTTCCTTGGTAGACCGAATGCTTCCTCAACAAGGAATGGTTCTTTTTGAGGCACAATTGACAATCACTTCCATGCTGTGTTGTCGCCTTCTTCTGGACCAACAGCAGGGTTGAATTTGATTGGCTTGTGTGTGTTTTTTTTTCTCTCAAACCTAAATTACTACAGTACTAATCAGAATAGCTCCACCGGTTTCCCATTATCTGCAGTGCACCAGATCTCAGTGAAGTGTGTCAGTAATAAAGGAGATATATTATCCTCTTCAGCCTGTCGCAGTTATATACTGTTATGTAGTTTGACTTTTATCTCATTACTTCCCCCCACAAATTGTTGCTGATAGATCTGAACAATCTCTATAATGCGACACAATGTATTTATTCATGCAATAGGCTGGGGAATATTGCCATTTTGTCATGACTACCTCTGGGCGACATTAGTTTGTGGCACCGGGTTGTTTCTTCAATGAATCCTCTAGGATGAGGTATCAAAAAAAGGAATTTAACACCTTGAGTGCTGGACATGCCTCTATTCTCTTGGTCTAATACATCACATTACATTGCAATTTAATAATACATAATGTAATGAGTGACGTTAGTACATTAACATCTCGGGAAAGTGGCGCTATAATGGTCACAGCAGTACCCTTTGTACAGAAATCACTCTGGTGCAGTCACTGGCGTTGGGGGCATTACAGACCAAAATGACATTGACAGACAGCCGTTCATAACAGTGGGTACTGTTTGCCTGTCTATCAAAAGCTGACTAATTAATTTCATGGCCAGAGAAAACCTTGCGACAGAAACGGTCTTAACAAATAATGCATGTTAAGTTTTAAACAAGCCTTTATTTCATTAATCAGCAGGGAATTCCAGGCTTGAGAGTGTATGTGCTTGTATGTGTGTTGTGTGAGTGCGTGCGCACGCTGTCCATCACACCATCTGCTCAGTATTATGGTTTCAGTTGCCAGGCTACCTGCTCTATGCTGTCACACTTGACTGCTTAGCCGTACGTTAGCAGCATTATCCCAGACGTACTGTGGGGGCTGGAGGGGTGGGGAGAAACTGTAGTCACGATTAAGCCATCTGCAAGTATGGGGGAGGGAATGAAAAAAGGTAGGGATGTTGATGAGGTGGGGGGAGGCATGGAGAGAGCAGCAATCACCCAGAGAGGAACATGACACATACTATCAGACTGATAACACCATCTACTGGCACAAAGGATGAACTCAGTTCATTGTCCTGTTCTTGGAAATGTAATGGATCGTTTGCCTTTTTGACTTTGGAGTTCTGGACAGTGTTTGTGGCCCAAGGTGGCATTGATTCTAACAGGATCAATGCCAGGATCTCAGTCCTTTGAACGGAGAACATCTTTATTTTGAGCACATTTACCTCTGGTCTCCGGAAACTGATCTAATCTGTCTTGATTTGCATCATACCGTGTGTACACCTCACTAGATCCGGTCCATTTCTGACCAGAGAATGAAAATTCTCTCTGAAATCTTTGTACCCAACCAAACGTTAATCATGATTAAATTACATAAAAGTTCCTGGTAGTCACATTTTGTTTTGCGTAGATATCTGTGTAAAGAAGAGACCTAAACGTAATTGGTATGTTCCTGGATGATATACTTCAGCTGGAGATCATCTTTCTCATGCATTCCATCAATGTATTTATCCCTTTTTACATGATAGTGCTGGTGATAGGGTGCAGCAGGAGAAGGAGCAGAGATTACCGGTAATACTTGGTAACGTTTTTGGCTGTCTGTGTCTTTTAGCTTTATTAGCCTTATTATTAGCCCAAGGCCTGTCCTGATTTAGACAATCCAGCCAGCTATGTTGCACTCCTGACAGTAAGACTGGCCCTGATGATGGGAGATGTGGTCCAAAATCTGCAGACTTCCAGATCCTGGATAATGTGTTCTCGGTATTGACAGTGACAGATGACTGCCAGGCTTCTATGAAGAGCTTGAGTGTCACAAAATGCCAAAATCTCTCGGTGAGCATATAAAACTGGTATAATTGTCAATTATCGGGGCAGCTGCTCTTTATTTTGCATCCTCTTGTGTTGAAGTATTATTTGTAGAATAATCAGCATGCCGTCTATTGATATTAACAAGCACATCTTTAAAGATCCCATCTCCCATTCTCATACTTAGTTTAAAGCATAGCTTAAGAAGTGGTTCTAGGTGGTTTGGACCTGTAAGATGTATACTGGTACTGCCACGTGGAAGGTAGCGCAAATCCCCCTGCATCAGTGATGCCCCAGTCCTCTACGTTGGAATCTCTTTTTGTGATAAATGGATGTTCAGGATTGCCCATAGACTATAAGACAATTTTGATATTAAGACGTGGAATACATTCGTCAAGTGTCATAGAACTAAGCCATCTGAATTGCACAGGGCAATAAATCTGGGCTGGAGGAGGGCTTTGGTTAAAGTCAGCAAGACAGACTGAGGGTTAAGTGAGGGGATGGGAGAAATAAAGAATAAATTGGATAGGATGGCTGTAGTAAGAGGGAAGGTGCAGCAGGTACTGGCCATTAATCGCACATTGTTAGCCACAGGCGGTGTTTGAATGTGTATACCCTGCGTGACTGGCTAGTAGGCAGCAGTCAGACTGAAAATCATAATATAGTGCAGAAACTGTGCCCTTGGGAAATTAAAGATAAGCAGTCTTAGGAAGACAGGCTGTCTTTTTGCCAGATAAAAGTGTATTAATGTGGCCCAGACAAAGGTTTTTCTAATTCACTATTTCACATTATAATCCTTTGTTATATTGGAACTAATTTGAAGTTAGTTGTTTAACAAATTAACAGCATGTGAAGGTTTAATGCCGAGAAATCTCCGCTATTATAGCATGAATAATAAGCTTTACGCGAATAATCTCAAGTGGAACAGCAAAGGCCCAATAAAAATGTGCTACGAATAACTAATTCCATAAATACTATTGGCAAATGACAAATACTGGCTTATATTTGTGCAACAGTGATTTTAACCCTCGAACGGAAAATGAATATGGACTCATCAATAATGTCCAGTCTTGTCTTGTAATGTCTGCGTTGTTAACAATGCCTGGGTAAAAGGGTGCATTGAAAAAAGGACAGAGAACCCAGAAGTCTTCCTTATTGGGAGGAGGTCCTCTTCTCTCTTGCTCGTAACCAATCTTTTTCCTTGTGTTGAATATTCAAATCTTCATCAAGACAGGCTAATCATACCCTTCCAAGAGTATATTCTTCCAATATATTATTAACTGACATTCAGATCTTGCCAAAAAAGATCTTCTTGTGGGACTCCTGAACAAGAAGGAAGATTTAATCAAACCGAAGGAAGCTATTAAAGAGTAGGGTGACCACATCAGCCATGTTTTCCAGTACACACATAATGTTTACATATTGCTGACACATAAAACCCTGCAGTATGGGGAATGCATAACTGACTAATTGGTTCCCTTTCATAAGTCTATACATCCCCCATACTGCAGGGCAACGTTTAATCTGGGCTGGTCAGCAATATGTAAAAATGTGCTCATTTGATGTTTTCTTTTTATACTTACCCTTCCTGTGAATGTATGCAGAACAGAACACACTGCGCCGATAGGCCACTGTGCAACTGTCTTTTGTCTGGCTATTCTCCCATGCCCTCCCCAGGTATATATATACCATAATGTTTCACCCAGCCCCACAATCCTGTGGTAAGGAACAACATGCTGTTTTGGCCATAATGTATAGTACAAACACCTATTAATTCTATGTATATCATCAAGGTCAAGGGTGTCCACCTGGCTCACAAGAGTTTCTACACATACATTCATTTATGAAAGTCCACCTCCTGATCTCACAAATCTGTAAAATATTTTCATAAGAGAGAGAAGTTCAAATCTGGTATTAAAATGCGATTTTTTTTTTCAGGCACCCTACAGATTGTGTTGCAGGTGTCCTGTACCATGTAAGAAGTAGTCCTCACTTTTGTTTCGTTCCGTACAGGAGCAGAGTGCAGTCGGGATGTCGAGGCCTGCCGGTCCCATGCAGCAGTCTGTGCCAGGAGCTGGTGCAAACCCAGGAGGTCCAGCCTTTATGCCAAGCCAGCCTCAAGCCGCTATGATGAAGCAGATGCTGATAGAGCAGAGGGCCCAGCTTCACGCTATAGAGCAACAGAAGCAGCAGTTTCTCAGGGAGCAGAGACAACAGCAACAGCAGATACTAGCTGAGCAGGTACAGTCACATTCCCTAACACGGCAAAAGATGATCTATTTATTTATTACTACCAATAAACAACAGACAAAATAAATACCAATAAACAACAGAGAATAACGCTATCTCAGTTGACACTCTGGATCTGTTGGGTGCAAGTATGCCCAACCACTCTAAAAAAAAAAGATAAAACAAAGAGATCCTTGCTTAAGAGGACCTTCCTATAGCAATCCAAGTATACTTAAATACCAACTCATATCTTCAGGATCTTCTCCAAATACTTATATTTACTAAATTTAAAACAACTACATATCATGTATTCCACCTTTATAATTAACGCAGCATAAAAAGCGCATATCTCATAATCCACTCTCTTACAACAACAAGTATGTTATTTTGAAGTACTCTGAGTGCTACAAGGTCATCTGTTTGCCGCACTTTAACCAATAAACAAAACACATAAGAAAAAAAGCTGTTAGCTGCACAGGTTCAAATAAAAGAATTATAGAAAAACAAATGCTACATTATTAAAACAAAGTCTTTATAGGATTTTTTTCATGTCTGTCCGCGTTGCTCCATGCATTGATATCATTCCATTCTGATCCTTTGGCACATTACAAAGCATTGTTCAGGTATTTGTGTTTTAAAAGTGAATTATATTCAAGTCAACACACATAACGATTGTTACACTTACATTTATAGAGAGCATTTCTGCTTGCAACGTTGTAAGCTAGCGAGCAGGGCTCTCTCTACCTAGTGTATTGGTTTGTCTGTCAATTCTAGTCTTGTCATACCCTTTGAATATATGTATCGTGTGAAGCGCTGTGTAAATTGTTGGCGCTATATAAATAAAAGATAATAATGAAATGACTATGCTAGCTTAGAATATTAGCTGCAGCGTTCTTTAATTACAGTCAAAGTTTAAGACAAAAAATAAGCTCCCAGGGCCCTCTAGTGTCCATATTCAGTCATAGCACATTATCAAGGAACGTCTGGACAAGTCATGATGCAATATTTTCCACTTTTTCATCTTCTGATCAGGAATCTCAGATAACGATGTTTCATTTTCTGTCTGTTTGTATATGTTTATCTGTAGGTAAATTAATGTGTTCACATATTTTTATTTCATGTGTTCAACCTTCTTTGCCACTGTTACAGATGGTCTGACACATTGAAACACAATTCATTTAGTAATCATTCTTGTGTATGTAGAGGCGAACACTGAACCACGCGGAAGTAGGTACACTAGGGATGAAGTGTACCTGAACCATTGTAAATGTAATGTGTGACTTCATATTCCAGGTCAGGAACGACAGATTTACTGTACACCCCATAAAACTAAATGAAAGTGCCTCCCAGAGTGAGAAAGTTAAAGGGATTTTAAAGTTTTCTGGTTTGGCTGATGTTTCTTTCTATTAATTCTTTCTGCCCTTTTTACTGTTCACATAGCAGATGCAGCAGCCGCACCTGAACAGGCAGCATTTGCAGCAGCAGAGGAATCCATACGGTGTGCAGCAAGTCAACCAGTTTCAAGGTAAGTCCTGAGTGCACCATAGAGACATGGAACTTAATGGCAGACAAGAATCATTTGGACCATCGAGTCTGCCTATTTCTCCTGATAACTACCCTGGCCTGAAGAGTAATATATTTTGCCCTACCTTGGGTTACTGCTGTGTAATTGTTTTGATTGAAGTATCCTGGACTATTTGCTGCTTTTAACACAGCGATTAAAGGTTCTGTTCCCCCGACTCTGCTGAATTTGATTAATTATCCGGTGACCTGAAAAAGTCTTCTTCATCAAATGTTTTTTGATGTTTATTTGCGAAGCATACTAGAGGGAGCTATTCTTGTTTTGTCTAAGTGGAACTGTGGCTTACATGTTCAGTATAATAGCACAATTATAAAAATTATATAGCCCTGACAAATTGAAATATATGAACCTGCCGGTGGATATAAAAAAAAGGTCTGTGCGAGTCACTTTATTGGTCGCCAGCAGGGACCTCCTCTAGCATCAACCAACTGATTGATGCCAGAGGAGGCCCCTGCCGGCGGCCAATAGAGTCGCTCGCACAGACCTTTAACTCCTCGCACAAACCTACGGTTTTCAATCCCTTTAACCAGTGCCATGCTGCATAGACAGGGCCGGCCCAACAATGGAGCCGAGTGGGGCAACCGCTCCAGGCGGCACTTTTGAAGGCCCTTTTTTTTTCTCTAAAGCCGAGAAGAGAGAGAGGGGCGCCGAGTGGTTTTCGCTTACCAAGTTGTCAGTACCCGCTCGGCGCCCCTCTCTCCTCTGCGAGTCCTCTAGCTCGGTCTCGGTGCCGGCTTGTAATGTTGAGTATTACAAGCCGGCACCAAGACCGAGCAGGGAGACTCGCCGCAGGGACTGCTGAAAGGTAAGTACGGGGGGGGGGGGGAGGGTAGATAATCGGGGGGCGGCAGGGAGAGGAAGGGTAGATAATGAGGGGGCGGCATTTTAAGCTTCGCCCCAGGCGGCATTTTGTCCTGTGCATAGATAAGGTAAGCTAGATGAGGAAGGGACCAGGGAGATTAGTACAGTAATTTAGACGAACACAAAGATTCTTCGTGTTGTGTGTCTTTGTCTTGTGTACATTTTGCCACCGCCATGTTCGTTTCTTCAGTATTCGGGCTGAACAATGAAAACGCACCCTTCGTGTTCATGTTCGCCTGAATACGAATGCACAAGTCTAATATTTACCATACATTGAACCCGAAAAGATGCTGTTATGATCTGGATGTGCATCTAACTGAATTAGCCACGTGAGTGGAAGCATCACTGCACAGAAACATGTAATTATGTGATCCTGTACACAGAGTTTATCTATTGCCAGGGCTCTGCTAATAGCTCATATACTGGTATTGCCATACAATACGACCAAGACCAGTTAATATATTCTTTAGAGGGACTGCGGAATTGGCTCGCAGTCCACAGAGCAAGGAAAGGTTAAGTGCAAATTACAGCATGCAACCTATGTTTTAAGTAGTAAGAATTCCAATTTAAACTAATTGTATTTAATTACTTCCACGCTGATTTACCACTTAGAGACAAACCGTATATTTTGCAGGACACGTCATTCCTTCACTTAATTGCTGTGTCAGATGTCTTTTAACCCTTTAGCACATTGTATTGAACATTAATACACTCAAAGTGATTGGATCCAAAAAGGCAGGAAACCTAAAATAGAAATTTAGGACCAAAAGCTGTTTACGCTGAATTTATATATTCAGGAAAAACAGGCTAGTATCTCTTACTGTTTAATAACCCTCTATGGTGTAGGCTAATATCTAACTAAATACTCTTGCAGGCGTTCAAAGTGTGATGCTCAGACTCCCTGTCACACCAGTAAATCCAATATTTATGCTCCTGACCTGTTAACTGCCTCAGGGATTAGAGCATAGATGGGATCTTTCCAGAGGCAGAATAATAATATTTTATCATGTCAACCTAGAGCCTGCTCTCTGTTCACACAGCCAATACGGCGGAGACCTTAATCAATGACCTTCTGTCTGACATGTTCTCCGGGTTTCCCTTCAGCTGAGATGATGAGACATCTCCAGCCAGTTATGTCTTACACAGCAAATACCAGTGAATTAAACCCCTTTAAGGGGAATCGTACAGTTAATAAATGTAGCTAATACAGGCTCAACAAAGAAAGTCAATCAGATGAAACATCCGCAAAATCTGAAAGGCTGTAATCAATGTTTGGCTTTCAATGGGTTTGGAGGCTTTGAGGTTGACTCCCTGATGGAACTATGCATTACATGGCCAATCAAGGATTTTCTGCAGCCAAAGCCTATTGAGGACGGCCCTTTATAATAAATACTTAGGTCCAGGAGTTGAAACCAAAACTCTACTGACAACACTTCCTTAAGTGAATAGACTTAATAGAGAGGACAGGGACAGGCAGCTCGGCAGCATGCTTCCCACCAAACACGCTACATTGAGGAGGCCCAACATATTAACAACTCTTACTTTAAAACACTAGGCATACCATCATTTAGAGGTAGTAAGCTAACAGTATGACTTTTATTATTTTAGTTATTAGAAAGGCCTTATTTTAATTGACTTAAAAAGACCTGTAATGTTTCCCAGCACTTAATAAGTTTGCCATTCCCTTTAATGCCAGTGATTTTGCAGGCTGAGAGCCACAGTAGAAACATCACTGCCATTTTCACAGCAATCAATAACATTCATCACAGAGTCTCACTCATGGATTGAACCTGGTTCTGCGTAGAACAAGGTTAAATATGTTTGACTTTACATCATAAGCCCAACGCAGCATTCAATTTTCCTATCATATTGGTTTAATGCGCTCTCATCTTTTTTTCTGTTTGTCTTTTTATGTTGTCAATATTTTTTCTCATGTTGCATTTCCCTCTTTAAGTGGCAATTGGATGGTAAATGTGTAAGGGAGACATGCAATGCATACTCACCCCATACTCAGTAGCATTATGGATAGTTAGATACATACTGTACCATATTTCATCCAAACAGAATTATTCAAAGGATGGTAAATACACTTTTACTAGGAAAATGAACACTTTGAGCAGGAGTAAGCAGAGGTAAAGCTGGTGGAATTTATTTATTGTGCTTAATAAATATAGTACCTAGCAGGGCATAACCTGAGGCCACAGGGCCCTGGTGTGAAAATTGCCCCGGGTCCCCCAACATCACCAAGCAACATGTGCCACTTTGCCCCGAACAGCTTGGGACTGCCTTTTCCCCCAAGCAAGTTATTGGTGCCATCTTAATCCCCAAACATCCTGTATGTGTCCACTTTGCCTCCAGCTTGTCAGTGCCCCCAAACAGCATATCTGTGACATCATTGCTCTCAAATAGCTTGTCTGGGCCCACATACAACTTGTCTGTGCGCCTTTTTTGCCCCCCCTCTATCCAGCATACACTCTGGCCCAAATGTAAACACACTTACAAAAATTACACACACGTACACATTCATTCTAACATACACATTCACTCTCACACCACTCATGCTAACACACGCCATCTCACCCCAATTACACATCCATGCTTACACATACACACACAATTACACATCCATGCTCACACATACAATTACACATCAATGTTTACACACAATTACACATCTGTTCCTGTGTTTCTACGTATAGGGGATGTTGTTTACTTAGGGGATAGTGTTTTGTTTTAGGGGAAGAGTTATGTGGTGGTAGATAAGCCATGTAGAGAGATTTTTATATATCAGCTTGTCTCTGTACATCCACATATAGTTTAATGAGTTGTGCCATTGTTTTACTACAGGTGTATTTATAATAATAATTAGTGTGGGACAATCATATTAATTGATATAGGAAGCTAGGGTGAGGCATAACTCTGGATATGTCAACGATATGGGAAGTACGATCAGGGGCTATAGTTGTTTAAAATTATTTTTTCACTGGTCTTAGTCTACTCCCAAAATTTTATTTTTTTAATGAAATTTGAATTCCATTTTGCATGGACTCCAGTGCATTTTACCACATGTGAATTTATGCATACATTCTTGTTGTACATGCTCAGTAACACTCCTGAATTTATTGACAACAGACAATTGCAATTACTATTCAGATAGCATACATGTGATTGGCTGCTGCTACTCTCATTAATTTTAAAAGGAGGTCAGCTCCCACGACTAGAATGAGAGTTTTACTAACCATGCGCAAAATCTTCTCTAATATAACCTTAACACAAAAAAGAGCTTGGCTGCCCGTTTCACTTTTATTCTCTGCCAGTCTTGCCATAAATTGTTGTGTTGAAACAATGCAAATATTATATGTTGAATTTGTTTTATTTGTTCTTGCAGGATCTCCACAGGACATTGCTGCTGCCAGAAGCCAAGCAGCACTTCAAAACATGCGGACATCCCGGATGATGGCCCAAAATGCAGGCATGATGTCCATGGGTCCGTCCCAAAATCCAGGCACAATGACCACTGCTGCAATGCAGCCAGAAATGGGAATGGCCCCATACAGTAACACATCAAATAGCCAACCAACAATGTACAGTATGAACACAGGAGTAAACCAAATGATGCAGCACCCAAACCAAAACAGCATGAACATGGCCCATGGTACTGTACAGGGCACACGACAGCCTACGTCCAGTCAGGGTTTGGGAATGGTTGGGGGATTTGGTCAGAATATGCTGGTAAACTCTGTTATGTCTCAACAACATCAGCAAATGAAGGGACCTGTTGGGCAGACTCTGACCAGGCCCCAAGCACCGAGACTGCAAAACATGATGACATCTTTACCACAGGGATCACAAAATTGGACCCAACGTGGCATTCAAGGAATGTCTGTGAGAACTAGTGGAGAAATGGGCTATAACAATGGAGCAGTCTATCCAATGCAGGGTGGGCAGCCAAGGATGCCCAAGCAGCATTTCCAGCAAGGGCTAAGCCAGAGTGTTGTAGACGGCACTGGGACAGTAAGAGCTGTAAATCCAGCGATGAGCAGACAGTTGATGCAATCATTGCCTGGGCAACAAGGAAACAACCAGTCCAGGCAGATGATGCCCGGCATGAACCCTGGGATCCCCAATATGGCAGGTTTTAATCAGGCACCCACGCAGCAGATGCCAGTTGGCAATTTTCCTCAAAACAACCAAGGTCAAGGGTATGATAGGAACCACAGTCAGGACATGTCATATGGTTATACAGATGCCTCTGCCAGTTCATTTCCTGGCATCGCAGATGGTGCAGACCTTGTAGACTCAATTATGAGCAGAGGACCAGGAGATGAATGGATGCAAGAACTTGATGAATTATTTGGAAATCCATAATGGTCAGAGCTGGACAATAACACAAACAAAATATGATGCTGTGTTAAATGGAGAAGGATGGTACTCCCATACACATTTGTCCTGTATAGCACAGCCAAACTACAGGCAGGTAGAGGAAATCCAGGTGGTCATCGAAGCATCTCTGTCAAGTTGACAGTAGTCTTGCATGTGGTGAGAGAAGGGCTGCACAAAGAGATATGCTCCTATATGTAGCCACTAGCCCCAGATGGGGAATATTAACTGTAGGAGTGATGTGAGAGCCTCTGATCCGCCCTCAGTTCAACATCCATTGGTACGACAGTACTAAGCATCATGAGGTAGAAGTAAAAAACATCAGAAAATAGGGCTCTCCGAGTACTTGCCTAACTACCTGTAAGACTGATGTAGTTCAAATGTGAGGGAGCAAAATATGAATGCAAACAGCTGCGTTTACATTATTGAGCACTGGGTTTTGCCAGTAGCTATTATGGAAACAGGACAAACGGAGAGAGAGACATTTTCACATTTGAGAAACCAACAATACTCAGTATAGTGACTTGCACACAAGGTATTAAGAATTCTTCCTGTTCAGACAGAGAGCAGGAAATATTCACTGCAATGTTAAAGAAGATGGTGAAAGTTAGGCCACTTATATGAAAATGTTTTTGTTCAGAGAAGTGTTGCTCAAACCCACCAGGATTCTGGGCTAAAATACTAGGGCTTAGTATCTTCACCCAGTTTACGGTTTAACTTTCCAGATAACCACTGAAAATCTCATTCAGCACCCTAATTATTACTTTATTTTATATATTGTTTTGTCAATGCTACTTATAAAAAAAATAACTGTAGGGTAAATAGGAGGATCTATAAAAGATTTAAAAAAAAAATAACTGAAAAAGACGGGTAATTAACTTAGAATGTAATGTAATGTTCATTGCTGTCAATCACTGTATCCAGATCTGTTGTTACAATGTGATGTCACAGTGTTTCCTTCCCCTGCTGCGATCAGAGGAAACCAACAATATCCAGTGCCAAAATGCGGTTCTGACATCATGGTTATAATTTAAGTTTTACATTGTAAACAAAAATGAGTTTGGATTGTGAATGCAATTGCTTTTTTTGACAATGTTTTGTTAAAATAGACTTTGGCAATGCATTGAAATGGCTGATTTCAAATCTCTAAATGTATATTAAAAAATGAACTATTTGGTGGGTTTTAATAAATATTTATTTCCTAGCTAACTATATGTTGTGCAGTAACCTGTTTGCACTCGTGTGATGTTCAATAGTGCTTCCTCCTTGTGGCCCACCTTGTGGCGGGAGACAGCGACCTCTTGTGGACAGCATTGTTCATGGCATGCTGTTCTCCTCTCCTACAAAACTAATGGAAGACAGGCTTTATTATCAGGCATTAATGTTCTAACCAAAAGCATTATGTTCTTTACTTTAATGTTCATTTGTTTTACGCAATGTAGTCTGATATTCTGCAGTTTTTGCAGACGCACATAAATTCTGCCCTCCCAAGAACAACACTGCCCAGCATTCTAAGCCATTAAGTAACATCTTGAAGATGATGGGAAAGGTTGGGCAAATTTAGCTGCCAAGCTAACTCTATCTATCATGTATATGGCAATCTTAAATCAGGGGTGGCAACTTTGCAGCTGTTGTGGTGGGGTGTATGGCAATGGACGCCACCGAACTGAACAGAATGCTTTGCAGAATTCAAGTGTATTTTGAAGTAAGTTCTGGAAAAGTAACAACTTAAAAAAAATAAAAATCAGATGATGTGTTACAACACAGGAGGTTGCAATTGTCTTAGTATAACCGGATTAGAAAGTCTCTTTGTAGATGCAGCCATAGATCTGGAAATGGTGGAAGTATTGATGACTCCTCTTGTATACAGTTCACCAGATAAGTGCATCTGCCGATAGGTTTATAGCCTCATTATAGTCTTTTTATAGCTTACTCCAAATACTCCATATTGGGACCAACCAATGTTAAAAAAAAAACTTTTTTTTATTGCGGTGCTGATGTAAAAATTAAAAAATGGTTATTTGTAAATATCTTTTTACAATACTGATGAAATCACTGGGTCTACTGTCTGTACAAAACATATATATATATATATATGTATATATAAATGCAAATAATTAAATATAGTATATATATATGTGTGTGTGTGTATATACAGATATATACATATATATGTGTATACTGTTTAAAAAAAAGAGTATTTTTATTTCTTTCTCTGACTCATTATCAATGCAGTAGTTTTGCACTTCAGACATCTAATTTCAGATTTGTACTGTATAACTCATGCCTAGTTTCATTTGAATTTGTCTTTTTTTTATTACATTTTTTCTGAAAATGTAGATTATTGGGATGTAGAAATATAAGTGATATTGGTATACCACTTGAGACAAACAAGCAAATAAAATGTTATCTGAATATAATTTTTGTGTACTATTATTGTGTGTACTATTATTGTGTGATTCTTTATGCAACTATGCATCCCATGTGCTAGTGATTGATTAGTTTAGGTCCTGTTTACAGACGGATACATCAGGACACCATGCAGACAGAAGGCGTTGCATTATATAGAACATTCTTCTGATATATATCTATATATATATATATTATATATATAATATATATCTCCTATCTCTCTCTCTGTATATATAATATATGATATATATATATATATGTATTGCTTTTAACAATAGATAAAACATATTTTTGTATATCCAAATATCAATAGGTTATAAGATGTGTGTAAACATGTACAAAGCAAAATACATATTGAATGTAAGTGTGTCATTATGTATATATATATATGCATAGCTACAGGACCATTTTTTGCAATAGTGCATACTTAATATTTTTTTGTATATATTTTGTATATTGGAATATAACTGTGTTTGGAAACATGTCATTTGTTTGTGATATACAGAATCATTAACTACCGTAATTGACTTGGCGCCTATATTCCTATAAACGCATTGCCTTCGGCTCACCATGTGTGTCTGTATCCCCTTTCTACATTAAACCCGTCTGCACTATTTAACCAGAAAAGCGGCACGCAACACAGGATAAACAAGGTCTTTATTTTGTGTACAGCAATATTAATTCACCAAAATAATGCAGTTGTGTTAAGTCTTATACTAAAATAATAGTTCTACTATTTAACCTCTTACAACATCCCATATAACTGATTTTATTTTTAAAAAACTGCATGCTATAAAAAGGTACAAAGATATTATATATATATATTTCTCCATTTGGTTTTGCCTTATCTTTTGAGTATTTTTTTTAGTAAATTCAAGTTAAGGTATTTATCCAGGAGGCTGTTGGTAATCCCAGTTGAAGCCAAGACCAATAGCAAGATCAATGCCGCTTTACACACTGAAAACCCTCGCAGCCTACAAAAAAAAGTACATTAAACATTTGAAATCAAACACTGTTTGTTTTTGTTTTCCCATCAAACATCAATAAATCAACAACTGCTCATGTACTAGGATGTGTTTCGCATTCTTGAGGATACTTTGTAGTAGGGGTGAGCCCAGGGTTAGTGGTCCCTGCGTGCTGTGTTTCTTTACACCCCTCGTAATTAAAACACAGATACAAAAACTCATTAGCCCACTCACTCTACTACCATACACACTATTTCCCTCTCCCTTGCACTACTAACCCTAGGTTCACCACTGACATGCACACTCATGGTAACACCGTACATTAACACATACTTTAATGCCATATGCTGACACACTGGTGCGAACACCACAAGCATGCACACGTACACTTTTAACACACATTATTATTATTTATTGTTTTATATAGCGCCATCAAATTCCGTAGACAGCACATAAGTAGCATGTAACATAATTTGACTTACAGAGACAACAGGTGAGGAGGGCCCTCTCAAAGGAGCTTACATTCTAGAGGGATTTAGGGTGTATTACACAATAGGTAAAAGTGCAGTTGTTAGGGATGGAGCAGCCACACTAGTAAAAGTATTGCAGGAGAGGGACTAGGAAAGGTGAGCTTAAGGAATATGGGAGTACGGGAGGCCGTTAATGTGCAATGTTGTAAGCGTCCTTAAAGAAGTGGGTCTTGAGGGATTTTTTGAAGGAAGATGAATAGGCCGGGGAAGAGCATTCCAGAGGACTAGAGCATGAGAGCTAGAAATCAAAGGAGAGGATAGAAGGAGATTATTGGATGAGTGAAGAGACTGGTTAGGAGGGTATTTAGAGATAAGTGAGGAAATGTAGGTATGGGAACCGCTATCAAGGGCTTTGAACGTAAGAGTCAGGATCTTGAAATGAATCTTGGAGCGCACAGGCAACCAGTGAAGAGACTGACAGAGAGGTGTAAAACGATGGGACTCTGTGGGACACATACACTCACCCACATTCTACCACCATATAGTAACATACTCACTCTGGTTACACACTACTACATGCTCACTCTAACACCAGTGGCGGA